>CM052445.1:40230527-40308112 GCA_028533085.1 Varecia variegata | reverse complement strand
TAAGATTATCTCATGAAGTATTTTGCAAACTGAACATGTAATCGTAATAAATCCTGGCCTTTCTACTTCTACTTTTGTTCTCAATAAAGTTTAGTCCTTTCAAGCCAAAAAAAAAAAAAAATATCAACATAATGGAATAAAATAATAAAGAGTTAAAAACTACTCATACAGAAAATATCTAGGATAAATCTCAGATGCATTATGCTAAATGAAAGAGGCCAGGCTCAAAAGGCAACATAGCATATGACTTCATTTATATGATATTCTTGAAAAGGCAAATCAAAGGGGACAGAACACAGGTTGGTACTTAGCAGGAGGTGGGAGTTCAGCAGAGAAGCTAACTGCTAAGGGGCATGAGGGAAGTTTTGGGAATACAGAATTGTTCTATATCTTAATTGTGGTAGTATTTACACAACTATGCGTATTTGTCAAATTTCATAGAATTTTAAACTTAAAAAAGTAAATTGTATCAAATTATACTTCAATAAACCTGAATTGCAGTAACATAGAATTAACATAATAACTTATAAAGAAATGCATTCTTTCAAAAACTAAATATATTAAATATTTAACTCTTTAATTGTAGATGAGATAGTTAACTTCCATTTGGTCTAGGGCACGGGTTGGCAAACCATGGCCCGTGAGCCAAATCTGGCCCACCACGTAGTTTTGTAAACAAAGTTTTATTGGAATATAGTCAAACTTAAAGCTGCCTTCATTCTACAATGACAGAGATGAGTATCTGTGGCTGAGATCGTATGGCCCACCAAACCTCAGGTATTTATTATCTGCCCCTTTGAAGAAGGTTGCTGACTTCTGCTCTAGGGCTAAATGCTGCACTCATTAAAACCCTTGATCTTCTTATAAAATTTAGCATTTTCTTCAAGGTATCCACAATTTAAAGACATGCAGAACATTCATTAAGCATCTACCATGTGCCAAGATAATAAATGTGAAATAATCACTTTTGCCATCACAGAACTTAAAATTTAATTCATAAAATCAGGAATTTTTCTTAAAAAGTGAAAGTTCTATATTGAAACTAAATTTAAAGGAAGAATTACTATTTTGTTGAATATTTTATTTTTCCTTTCCATTTTTACTGTTTTTATTCAAGCCTTTTTATGGCCTCTATGCTGATCAATCATTTTATCTTCCACACTAATGCCAGCAACCTAGAGCTAATTATGCCTCTCCTCGACAAAGTTCAACAATAAAGTTCAATGTTTGCCTTGAAATTGTTTCCAAACCCCTTAGCATGTACATAGAGCCCTTCATGATCTGGTTGTAACTTACTTCCATACAAATCTCCTATCCTTATTTTCAATATCCCACATTTCTGCCAGTCTAGGCTATTCCTGGGCCTCAAACATGCAATATTTTCTCCATTTATACATTTTCTTCTTCACCCTCAAAGATCTTTTTCTAGCTTTTCTGCCTCTGCAATGCTAATTCAACAATCTACTACATGATCTAATAATTACTTTTTGGCAGTACACAATACTCAAAGCATTAACACATTTTACTGGATTATCTTCAAGATACTTTTACCTTAAAGCCATGTTAATGTCCATCTCTAAAATTCTTAAACCCTGTGGTTTTTCAGCTTTTAATTTTTTTTCAGATTGTTTTGTTTTTAACAGGTACTTTGCCTCATGTGCACATCTTTATTCCTCCCAGTTCTCTCATCTCCAAAAGAACTGATTTTTATTAGTTCCACAATATTTTTATGCATATGCTAATATGATATATTCTTATCTCTCGTTGTTTTCACATACCAAAGTGAGCATGCTACCTGTTTGACTTGCTTTTTCATTTAAAAATGTATCCTTGTATTTCTCCCATTCTGTATACAGATACCCCTACTTCTTCTTTACAGCTGCATAATATTCCAATTTATGAATGTTATATAACTTATACAATCAGTTTTCTAGCTCGTTTCCAACGATTTGTTATTATATGCAATATCACAGTGATTAACCTTGTAATAGTGTCATTTGAGTTGTGCAGTGTATCTGTAGACTAGCTTCCCAGAAGCAGGATATCTGGGTTAAAGATTAAGTGCATCTGTAATCTGAATAGCTATTGCCTACTTCCCTCCATAAGGGTTGTACCATCCTACACTCTTTCCAGGAATGTCTAACAGTGTCTGTTTTCTCATGGTCTCAACAGAGCAGGTTAATAACTTTTAAAAAAAATTTTTGCTAATCTGACAGATGAGAAAAAGTATCTATTTTTATTATAAGTGATTTTTCCTTTTATATTTTTAATACCAGTTGTATTTCTTTTTCTATGAGCTGTCTGTATATGTCTCTTGCCCATTTTTTCTATTTGGTTATTGGTCTATTTCATCACAATTCCTGGTGGCTCTTTATATATAATAAAGATTAACCCTTTTATCTGTTACGAGTTACATATATGTATCCCTAATTTGACATTTGTTTTTTTAACTTTGCAAATAGAGCTTTTGTTGTTTTGTTTTGTTTTTGTCTTGGCATATATATATATATATATATATATGTATATATTTATATAGCAAAAGTTGCCAATCTTTTCTTTTATGGCTTCTGTAGTTTGGAACATAATTAAAAAGCTTATTTCCTAGTCCAAGGTTATAAAAGAATAAATCCATATTTTCTTCTAGTACTTCTATGCTTTCCCCAGTTACATTTAAATCTTTTACTTATTTATCTTGTTGTACAGTTTGTTCTGTTTAGTTAAGGATCTATTTAATCTTTATTTCAAATAGTTACTATGTGCTCCAATGACATGTATTACAATAGCTCATCTTTACTCCACTGATCTGAGTTGCGACCTATATTATAACCTAAATTATCACATATATTTGGCCTGTTTATATAATTTCTATTCTGTTTCTTCATTGGTCTGTTTGTCTTTTATACACCCTAATTATCTTTTAATCTCATGTTTCTCTTAATTAAAAGAAGAAATGCTAACTGATGTGGAGAATATGACTTGCATTTCAAATTAACAAGTATGACAATTTTTGTCACTTGTCTCCAACTCTTCCTGAAGTTTAGACTATTTTCTAGATTGCATTGCAATATAGAAACATGCTTTGGAGCTTTGAGCTCTATATCACCTTCAGGGATCTGTAGGCAGGTGTAGGATTTCTCTAGAGCAGGCTAGTGTATAACCTCAACCTTCAGAAGTCAGACTGTGGGTCTATAACCCCATGCTGACAGTGCAATAGAATCAACAATATATTTCACGTCCTCTTATGTGTACTAAAAGGCTGGAAACATAATCTCTCCTCAGACCACTGATGATATGGAACAAATCACACAAAATACTATCAACCCAACATAACACAACTAGCTGCACCTCTCACATTCCCAGCAAGCCCAGGCTGGTTAATGAATATAAACCTCCAGGTGGAAGATAGCCTACCAACTGCCTGAACGTGGCTCATGTTGACAGAAAAATGTGTTAGTCAATTTAATGATTTAATGTATGTGCTTGGAGGCTGTTCCTGGCACTGTTTGTTTGACTGACATGCTGCTCAAATCGGATCACTTTTACTATACTGGTATTTAGCATCATAGTGTTAGTCTGATTTCAATAGAAATCATTTGATACAAAGAACTTGTAGATAATATTTGCAGAAAGTGGAGAAGTATAGGTGTTTGAATAAAAAAATATGCTTTTTCACTATTTGTTATATTACTGACAATCATGGTTGCTTTCTTAAAATAGACCCTAGGGAAGATGCCTGATAATAATAACGGTAGCCACCATTAGTTTATCTCCTGCCATGTGCCAGGCACACCTGTACTCATGAATATTGATTGAGTACTGACAAAATGGTTCTGCATTGTGTAGAAACCTTAAAATTATGGATGTCTATATTTCTTCATTTTTGTTTAAACTTCTTTTACTCACCAGGAAGAATTATAGATTATCAACTTTGTGTTAAACATGTTGCCTTCTAGTTTTTTATGTTGAGCGTTTACTGAATCATCTTCAGTCTAAACAATTGGGTGTCTTAAAAGTTTTCTGACTTCAAATCTTTTAAGAATTAGAAAGGTTTATCTATGTTGAGTATAAATTCTAATGTCACAGTATTATAATTTGCCACAAAGCTACAAATCAGTGTCATGATCTCTGACCTTTTTTATTTGAAACATCAAATTCTGCAAGCACTGAATAGCTATAAGACAGTGACTCATGTATTGCGAGACAGTAAGAGTAAGAGATAATCCCCTTTCTCCTTTAGAAGTTTACAATCTAATGCTTTCATTATAATGTTTTACTTGCTCCTTACTCCTTATGCTACATGATAAAGATACGAGTCTTCCTCCACCTAGGAAATTGTGTACTGTCACAATCGAAAAGATGTACTTTTCTTAAGTGTTGACTGCTAATAGTGCCAGAAACAATGTTGGATTGGTTCTCAAAAATAACTTTTATATGTATTTAATCAAAATTTAAGAAGCTATTTATAGATAAATCACTGTTTTTAGGACAACAAATATGGCTCAAGCTAAATATAATATAAGGACATTGGAGTCTTAACTTGTGTTTCTATAGCCCTGTCTCGTTGTGAACAAAAGATAACATGGGCCGGGCATAGTGGCTCACGCCTGTAATCCTAGCACTCTGGGAGGCCGAGGCGGGTGGATCGCTCGAGGTCAGGAGTTCAAGACCAGCCTGAGCAAGTGTGAGACCCCATCTCTACTAAAAATAGAAAGAAATTATCTGGCCAACTAAAACATATATATATATACACAAAAAAAATTAGCCGGGCATGGTGGCACATGCCTGTAGTCCCAGCTACTCGGGAGGCTGAGGCAGTAGGATCGCTTAAGCCCAGGAGTTTGAGGTTGCTGTGAGCTAGGCTGACGCCACGGCACTCACTCTAGCCCGGGCAACAAAGCAAGACTCTGTCTCGGAAAAAAAAAAAAAAAAAAAGATAACATGAGTAACAGTGGATAATTGTTGTAATCTGTAAAGTATGCCTTCTGTAAAGCAGAGGTAGAAAATCCTTCAACATTTCAGGACTACACTTCTCAAATTCCTTATGACGCCTGTTGTTCCTGGACGTGTCCAAGAGCAACACTGTTGGGAGCACTCTAGGGAGAGCTAACTTGGAAATAAGTAGCTAAGATCTGATTCCTAAATCATGAGCTCTAAAGTAGTGGCTACCTAATTTTTTAAAAGATGGCCAAAATGCTTTATACACATCAAATGTTAAAATGAAATCTTATCCCTTCCTTTTGAGATCATGTGGAGATGTCATTGTCCCCATTTTGCAGATGCATAAACAAGCTCAGAAAGGGTAAGAAATATCCCTAGTGTCCCACAGCTAGGTAGCATGGGAAGTTAGAATTAAAAGTAAAGCATTAGGTAATGGGAAAGGGGGCAAGGGAATAATCAAGAAAAAATAGAATTAAATATTAAGTGGAAATTTGTCATCTTGATAACCAGTGATGTAGCAAAATCTCCAGAAATACTTCCTAATATTTAAATATGTAGGGAAGTGAAGATTTTTCCATTCTGTAATTCTTCCTAAATTTAATCTTTATTTATAGCTCTTATTAATATGACAGCAATATGGAAAATTAATGTTTGAAACTTTCTTCTTTTGTCTTTATTTTAGAAAGGGAACAGCATTGAGTGTTCAGGTGACTTGTACCAAAGATAAAAGAATGAAAGGATGGAAGCCATGGAAATTTCCTCATGTCTTATCAGTAAGAATTATATTGCATCACCAATTATAGCAGATTTACAAAACAAGAGAATAAAAAAACTATTTTTTAATGATTTATCTTCTAATATAATTGACCTACTTTACAGGTGGGGAATCTAAGGCTCAGAGAATAAAGTTACTTGACTAAAGGCACATAGGTGTTTAATGACAGACCTAGAGTTTTATCCATTATATAATGATTACAATGTCTGATTTGTTTTTCTTAACATTTTCTAAAATCCTTTCATTGGGCCACTCCTCTTAGCAGCTCCTAACTTGCAGATGATATATTTCATAATTAAATTAACTAAATTAAAATTTTCATTTTGACAGGAAGGTCCTACAAAAAGAAAATATTCTAATTAGCATTGTCTGTGCAGCCAGTGAAAGTATGAAAGTGGACAAAGTAAAACATGGCATAATGACTATTCAAAGAAATAGTTAAACAGACCAAAGGTGCTTTTTGCTACCTTCCAGAACAATGTGGTTCTTTTCTCTTCTGAACCTAGAAGTTATTCAACAGTTATCATCATTTTTTGTAAAATTTTTGTGCATTTGGTTCAGATCCACAAATGCTTATTGAAGACATGATGTGTTTCAAGTTAGATACACAAAGGTAAACAAGACACAGTACCTACTTTAGCACTGATATTTTTCAGGCAGAGATCCCTGATTTTTCCCCCTCTAATCATGTCAAATTAATAAAGAGAAAATCCCCAAATCTATTGGGAAGAAGTATTTTAAAAGGTGAGGTCCTAAAAGCATGGAACCAAATTCTGGCTCTGCTACTTTCTCATTGTATTTCCTTCATAAAATTTCTTAATTTTGGTGCAATTCTTACCTAGGGTGACTATATTTTATGATTTCTCAGTCCTGGCTTATACTTGTTATCTTAGATTAATTAATAAGAGCTTCCCTTTTCTCTCTCAAAAGTTTCTCATTTTTGTGTAATAAATTAAGACACCACATCTCGCTTCATCTTTAAAACTGGGATTGATCGATCATGCCAACTTCAGAATGGTTGTAAGAATTAAATTATCATACACATATATGTATAAAAACTTGTCAAAATGTATATAAACTGTATTTAAAAATACTAAGTCCAATAAATGAATATAAGATTAATGAGGAAGGGAGATTTCATTGGTATTTTAAGATATAATTTTCTCAGCATAGTCCTAAGCGCATTCCAGAATCCTAGATTTATTTTTCGTAGCATGAATGTATGGTAAGTGTTTTTTCCAGTATCTCTATGTGGCAGAAATAAATCCCATGTCCAGATAAATATATCTCAAGTATCCAATGGCATTGATTTATTTTGTATTTATTTTGAAGTCATATGAGTTATAAAGAAATATAACAATGCCATATTATTTTTTTGCAAACCAAGGGGCTTTGTGATCGTTTATTCCTTCTTCCTGCCATACGGTGGGTGGCATGTAATATTCTCTCCAAAGCACATGTGAAAAAGCACAGGCCTTCTCCAGCTGCAGAGCCCCAGAGGATTATTCCAGTAGAATAACAGCTTGTGAAAATATCTCCACAAGACACTGCAACTTGAAAAGGAAGACCCAAGATGACCCTTTAAATGACCAATATTAGAGCTCAGAGTTCTTGGAGATCTAGGGGCTTTTCACTTCAATACTTAGCTAAATAGGTTAAGGTTATGGAACAGACTAAACAAACTCAGTACTGATATTGTTTGTAGAATATGGAAAAACAAGTTCCAAGTTAGTAAGCATGCCTCTCAAGTGACAGCCTTAAAAGGCTCACTTAGATAAAAGGCAAAATGGACCCCTCATCTTCTGACCTGTGTAGCAATAACCTAGGTTTATGGCTTACGTACCACCTCAGGAAGTGGTAATAACAGCCATTATTTTCTGTGGAAGCCATGCCTGTAACTGTGTCATCCTCTGATAAATCATACCAATTGCATCTTATTATACCACCAGTGGTTCAATTAACTCACATCACCACTCAATTTATCAAATTAAAAAGGAAGGGTTTTGTGTGTTCTAATAATTGTTTCATTAACATAAAACTAGTTAAGAACCAGGAAGCTTCAGATCTGGATTCATATTGTCTTTATGTAGTTTTGTTTTGATTTTGTTCTGATGGTTGTACATGACTCTTGTGTTCTATTAGTTGTCATTATTATTCTTTCATTAACATACATATGACTATTGAATGTGGCAGGTTTTCACAGAAGACAAATACGATAGGAACAAAATGGTAACCATAATTTTGAAGGTCTGCACGTTTTTAAGCATTATAAAGGCTTTAAAATAAGTACTGCAGTATGAGGTGTGGTTCTAATGAAAGAGCTATGTTAGCCTAACATATTCAAAGAGATTTAAGACTAGAGATAAAAGAATTTCAGAGTAAATTTTAAATGATTCTTAAAACTTTTTATCTAACCAGAACAGACAATTCTGTCATTTTGTTTTGCATAAATCAATCAAGTGGAAGAAATATTTAAGAGGTATTTATCCAATAAAAATTAATTTTGGAAATTTTAAGTCAGAAGGTTAGAGAAAGTCAGCCATACTTCAATCATTTTATAGTGGCCTCTTCCATGTAAGGTTGTACTACTGCATGTAAATTAGTGCACTGATCACTACACACTAATAATAATTAATGTTGCCCAGCACACATCAATTTACACAACCCTTTCATGTTATTTTATCCTTACAGCAAGCACTTAAGTTAAATATTATCATTCCCACTTTGTAGTAGTAGGAACCAAAATTCAGGGGCATTTGCTCACCCCAACTGAGTTGCCGAAGTATGTGGTCACACTAAGACCAAGGTATACATGGTCTAGTTAAAAGACACTGGCCTTGGAATCAGAAAACGAACTTCACTGTTTATTGATTAGAGGTCTTAATTCACTTAAAATCTCTGATTGTCATGTTTCTCATCTCTAACATGAGGATTCTACCACCCAACATAATGATGGTCTTAAATGAAATGTGTGAATAAAAGCACTTGGTACATTGCATATACACCCAATAAATATCCTTTATTTCTCCTTGTGTAATATCTTACTGCCTACCTTATTTATCTAACTAGTATTAAACAGACTTGGACGTTCAGTCATGTTTCTGGTAATGCTCATAGCTATCTTCTATTCTGGTCTCTTTCCCTTTCATTGCTAATAGCAGAAGTTTATATTTATACTCATGGAGGTCATAGAGAATGATACTTTTGACCATCTCCACTTGGATAACCATTTACTCAAGATTCCTCATGCAGAATTCATCTCCTTCTCACCCTGCTGGTTGTTATATAGACTTCATCTCTAATCAGGCCCATCTTGATATGACTGCAATTTAAAAACAACTTCCATATATTTCTGTTTAATTGTCACAACAACTTTGTAAATGCAGGTATTTCTTTTCTCAGTTTGAACTAATTTTATCACTGTTGTCTCAGTCTTAGAGACTCAGAGCCTTCATGCTATTTTCAACTCTCCTCCCTGCCTGATTATCCAAATCCGGTTAGATGCAAAGTCTTGTCCTGCCAATTTCAGCTTTGAATTGTTTTTCACATCCTTCTCTTCCCTTCTATTTCCACTTTCCTACTTTATTTCAGGCCATTTGGTTACACAGCTGGACTGTTGTAAAAACTTTTCCATTTGCCATCCTGCCTGTAATTACTCCCCATATCGACCACATTATGTTTATTTCTAAATTAATCTTTTAAAGTTGTGCTTTAATCATGTCATTTGTATGTGTAAGGCCTATGAGTATCTTCTCATTGCTTCCGAGACTAAGCCTAAACTCTTTGGCATGGCACTAAAGGTCTGTCCTCACTTTTGTAAGTTTTTTCTCATGGTATGCAGTAAAGTAGGTCTACTATTATTTCTAAGACACATCTTACGGTTGTGTAACTCTGGAATTTCACTGTTACCATATTTCCTCTTAAAACTGCTGCTTCTCCCACACTTTCTAAAACCAACCATTTCTTCAAAGTCTTTTGTATTTTATTTTATTTTTTCAGAGACAGGATCTCACTCTGTCACCCAGGCTGGAGTGCAGTGGTGCAATCATAGCTCCCTGCATCCTTGAACTCCTGGGCTTAAACAAAGTGATCCACATGCCACAGCCTCCCAAGTAGCTGGGATTACAGGCACATGCTACCACACCTGGCTATTTTTTATTTTTAGAGATGGGATCTCGCAATGTTGCCCAGACTGGTCTTTAACTCCCGGCCTCAAGTGATCTTCCCATCTCAGCCTCCCAAAGTGCTGGGATTACAGGCACGAGCCACCGTGCTTGGCCTGTTCTTCAGTCTTATACAGATTTCATGTCTTCCTTGACGTCTTAACTAGTCCAAATGCTTGACTTCTTGTCAGTTAAACTGATCTACATAAATTTTTCTGTTGACTACGCATCCTTCTGAAGGCATGTTATTTATCTCTCTATCCAGGGTCTTAAAGTAGACTTTCCAGAATCCTATCTTTGGCTCCTCGTAGAGTTGGCTGCCTCTTGACTTTGCTGAGCTATCTTTACCCACTAGGTTCTGTGCTGCGAAAAGAAAAAAAAGTTTATTGAATTTTTTATTCTGTCCAGATTCTGAACAATGGTAACAGAACCTAAACTAACATCCTGGTCCATTGATTATTTACTGTTTAATTGAAAATCTTTGCTTGCTAATAACAGAAAATACTTAGGCTCGCAAAACATTTCTGCTTTCTGACATATCTGGAAATATTTGTTTTCTTTATTTTATAATTGTCAAATGCAAAAGAGGAAAACCCTTAGCCTTTATTAAGATCCTACATTGGAATTATACAGTTGGTAGGGGAGTTAGTTATTATCTAATCCAAATCTTAATAGAATATGTTACTCTTCTAAACATGAGCCTTCTATGATTCAGAAACACAGCTATTGAATATGGAAACACAATCCACATAAACCAGATTATATTTCAGCAAAGTAAAAACTGATATTATATTTTTTTCATTCTTCTGTGTTTTCTTGATTTTTTTCTCCCTCTTTTCTACTTCCTTCTCTCCTCAATATAAACTAAAAAAATCTAAAAACTATGAGTTTTACTAATCTCAAACTCCCATACTACCTAACACATAGAATGTACCCAAGAAAACATGCTAATTAAATTACAACAATGCACCTAGCTAGACAAATAGAGAACCGATGCTGAATATGCATTTTCAACTTAATTTAAAATAGGGTACAACTCCTTTACAAAAGAGGAAAAAGCGAATTTTACTTCTTTAATGTGCACCCCAATTATAAGAAAGAATAATCAACATCAAGGTCTGCTACTAGTCTCTTAGTTTGTGCCAGAAATTAGTCCAACACTCAGCACTGTCTAATTGATTTAATAACGATTTAATAGATGGTTTGACTGCAGTGCTGGTATTCACAAGTAAAAGAAAGAACAGTCAATGTAATTATCTAGTCAATTTAAGAAAAGACCGATAATTTTACGTCACTTAGCTCTCATCTCTATCTTGAGCCATGAAAGAACCCTTGTTAATTGTGACCAAAGTGGTGGATAATGCCCAGGAAGGCCCATCGGACGAATCCCAGTGCTTCCATACGCAGTGACTTACTCCTTCAAGGGTCACTGCCAGATCAAATACTTGGTGGCAACATTTCCAGTAGCTTTATCAAGATCATTTTAAAAATAATTTTAAGCCTGTATGATAGAAAGTATTCTGACAAGTTGCTATAGCTTTGCTGTTACTCTGAATGTGCCATTTTCTTCACATCTCTCAAGTGGGAAATCACCAGAGATCTAACCAGTGATTTAGTGCTCGTCTGTGCTGGAGAGAGGCTTCAATGGTTCGTTAATGTAGGCTGATTCCCACTCCTGCTGCCTTTGATTCTGGTTTTAATATAGGTTTCCTATTTGTGTGACTGTCACGGGCATAACCCACGCACAGAGCTGGCAGCTGAGATACTAGAAAGTTATTTTTCAATCATGTATAGGCAGTCTCATTATTTAGACCCAAAATTATAATAATAATGAATGTAACCTATTCATATCACCCAAGTGACCGTCTTGAGTATATTGTTTATAAGTGGTTGTCAGCCTGTAAAGATCTCTCCTGTTACATATGGAATTAAAAGTGATTTTGTCTTGAGATCCCTCTTATAAATTTACACTAAAATTCTTTTTCCAGGAGAGCTAACAATTATTTTGGTTGACCAATAGAGAATTGCAATACTTTTTGTTTTGCTGTTACTGAATGACTCATGCTGCTAAAAAACTAGTGAGGAAACAAAATAAGAAGGCTGAAGCAAGGATACCTAGATTTTATTTATCAAAAACAGGTGATGGTGTGCAGACTTCTTTAGTAGTCTCCCAAAGAAGCAGTGACTCAATTATTGAATAATGCAAGAAATAATGAAAAGGAACAGTGTCAAAAAGGGTGCTTTCAAAATCCATTTTTATCTGCTCAATGGCAAAGTACTGCTTGGGATTTTGTTTTGTTTTTTAACAGACGGGACGAAAGGTCTCTTTTTGGACTAGCTCAGTGAGGTGGGGAAGCAGAAAAGTTGGGAATGAGTGCCAGTGCCCCTAGCCCAGGTCTGCACAAGCAGGGCTCCCACTAGGCTCAACACTCATAAGATTTGTATTAGATCTCGGCGCTGTAAGGTGGTTTACATCAAAGAACACAGGCAGCAAAAGATGGAGCACTAATTAGATAAAAAGAGAAGGGCAAGATATGTACCATGTTGTCCTGGTTTGAATCCTGAAACAGAGACAGAACATTAGTAGAAAGCCTGGTGAAATCTGCAGAAAGTCTGTGGTTTAATTAATGGCAGTTTTCCAAAGTTAATTTCTTAGTTTTGACAAATGTACCATGTTTAGTAACATGTCAACATGAGAGGAAGCTGAGGGTAGGGTTGATAAGAACTCTCGTACTATCTTTGCAACTATTTTCTAAATCTGAAATTATTCCAAAATACAAAGGTTACAAAAAGAGAAGGAATGAGAACAGTAATTCTTGATTCCTCTTCAGCTATTGGGCTATTATTAGAGGAGAAATGTAAGATCCAAGATGAAATTATCACTCAATAACATATTCCATAAGCATGGACAGAAATTATAATACCAATAATTTATATAACTGAAAAAGTTAAAGACAATTGACTATCATGAAGCTAGATTCGCATAATCATTCATACCACAGTTTCATTTTCCTCCTTAAGTTCTGTATTTACAACAGTCTAATCTATCATTCCACATTTGTCTGGAAAAGATAAGCACTACGTTTTAGATCATAACTAATTGAATTAATTAAGAGTCCATGGTGTATACTAGCCCTTATTTATATCATACATAGATTCAGTGCCTATTTATTTATAAATTATGGAAAATATAAAATTAACTTTATATGCAACCTCTAAATAGAGGTGTAATGTTTATGATGTTGGAATTCAACAAAAAGAATGAAATTTTTTGTTCAATAAAAAAACTCCAAGGGGAATATTGAAATTTTTTTTGAATTTTCCTGTCATCCAGTTCTACTTTATTATTACTTGCTGTGGGATCTTTGCTGGTTTCAGAACTCCTCTATGTTTCCTTTACTAAAACATAGAGTTTCTGCTAGCACCTGGGTCCTAGGTTTGATGGAAAGATGAAACGAGGCAGTGTAGGTGCATTCCTGACATAGTAAGCATTCAGTCACTTTTTATAAGGCTTTCAGTGTCATTTGGAATCCCAGGGCTCTTGTCACAAAAGCTCTCCTACCTGTAAACGTAGAGAGTACATAAATGGGCACTGGTCTCTACTTCAGGCTCAGAAGTACTCTGTGTGCCTTCTAAGTAGTGCCAAATTGCTGATTGATAAAATTGGCTGCATGAAACGAGTCAATGCAAGTGGGTTGATGTTAGATGAGCCCAAATTAGAGCTGAACAAAATTTAGGGTGCATTTCGAATGCTGAGTTCTTTATATCTTCTTCATAATATTTATTTCAATCTTGAAGTGCTTTGTAAAGCTAATGACCACTGACAGTGCGCTAAATAACTTGCCAGTGTAAACCTGAGCCAAAAACTGAACAAATAATCTGCCCACTTTCTGTTGTTTGGATTGAGCCAATTGGCCATAACAGAGTATTTAGAGGTTGCAGGTAATATATTACCTTAAAAATAAGGGATGATGCCAGTATTCTGCTCCGGACATTAAACAACAGGTGTTTGGCTTTCTGGGTGGGTGGACATACTGTGTCTGAGAGGCCAGCACTTCCTGAATTAGAACCTTAAGAGGCATCTCTTAACTCTGGTAACAGCATCACAAAGTATTTTACGAGCTAACGGCAAGACACTATGAGGTCACTCTCTAAAGTGCCACTTCCTTGTGGAATGAAAAACTGTGTGCCAGGACTAGCTCAGAGCACCTGTGGGCAGGTGAAGCATAGTATTGGGGGAATCTGTGGAGGCTCTAGCCTTTAGAGCAATCCCTTCCTGTCTTGTTTTTGTACCTGGGGTTCACAGCCTTAACACTCTGTTCTGCTTAATCAATTCTGCCATCTAGTGGATACTTTCTATCCTACTACTTTTCCTTTCCGGTTTTCCCTGTCCGATATAATTGAAGAGCAGATAATTATGCTCAAAGCCTGGGGTGCCAGGTGGTGGTGGGTGGGGAGGAGGGGGAGGGAAATTGTAACCCACCCATAAGAAAAGTAATCATTGGATGAAAAAAAAAAGGAGAGATTCCTGGGGCCTCACCTCCAGAAACCCAAGCAGGTAGGCGTCGTGCTGGGCTGCGTGGCTTCAGATCAGCAGTGAGAGCAGCAGGCTCAGAGACCACCTGTTAAGCAAAAATCCAAAAATCTTCAAAGACCTTCCAATGCCAAAAATCTGAGATGAAAATCCCCCTGGGTTTCAACCATCTTTGAAAGCAGCCCCTTTTAGCCCTGCCCCCTCCTTCCACTGAGAGCTGACTGTGCCCCCTCCCCTGGGCTCCAAAAAGAAAGGTTAAAAAAAAAAGAAGAAGAAAGAAAGGTTATTTGTACTCCTGAGGACATACAGGGAAGATAGACAATTGCTTCTAGCTCAAAACTCTTTCCTTCCAAATATAATTTACTTATCTTATTTACAAACTCTGGTATTAATGAATTATATTTTAATTATCAAATTAAGACAATGTACTAATAAAAATATCATCTAATAATTGAGACTACCAGACACTTTATATTTCTGTCAGAGAGTAGGGTATAGAAGTCTTTGGAATGTAACAGTGAGGTAGGAAAATCTTTATTTCTATGATTACTGAAGCATTTCCAGAATTCTCATTAAAAACACAAGCAGTGAATGGTTTATTTAAAGATAAAAATAAAATTTCATTATAAACCAATATATTAGGGTTGCCCACAACATTTTAAATAAATTTAGAATTTATGGGATTAAATTCTAGAATTTAATGAGAAATGTGTATATTTGTGTTACTCCTGACCTGAGGGCAACTTGAAACTTCCCCCCAAAATCAGGATATTGAATGCCACAAAACAGAAACCTTCACAACATTTTTCTTGTTATAAAATAAATACCAGGTATTGGTGAAACATTTTATAAACTAGAAAAAGTATAAATTAAAAATAATAATCTAGAAAATAATCATTAGAATTCCCACCATCTTGATTTAAATATTGTTGACATATATTTTCTACTGTTATTGAGGTAGCTCTTGTTTGTGTTTCTGCTGACTTTCCCTTATGGTTATTATTTCCTTATGTAGTTTATAATTTTTAGTGTGAGCTCATCTTAAGCTGGTATTTATTACTGTTATTGTTTTATAAGATGGTTTCCCCATGAGGGAGTCTTGTGTACTATACGGTATGGAAGAGTGCCTATATTTATTTACTTTCACAGAATGCCCTAGAGACTTTGCTGGTTTAGGACCAGATATTCCATTAGCTTCTCTGCTCAGGAATCATATACAACATGGTTGTAAAAATATGAACTCCACACTTGAGGTGTTTATTTCTCCTGGGAGAGTTATTTATCCATCTAGAGACAAGCTTTCTTAACTTTTCCCAGAACTGTTCTTTAAGAAAGAGGCAACCCTTTCAGGCTCCTGACTTTATTATACTCCATGCCTCATGGAAGCCTGAAGCTTACTCTGTCTTTCCCTCTTGGACCTATATTTCATTGTCAATATCCCCAGGACCAGAGCCCTAATTCATATGCTTGCCCTCTGCCTATAGCTAACCTTCTTGACTGTGCAACTAGGAATTTTCCCTCTAACTCATCTTTGTATTTTTACTAAAACAATATTGTTATATTTTACACAACATTTCACGAGTTTTAGTGGAAACGTGGCTCACACTAGCTCAGTCTCCCATATTGCTGGAACTCAAGTATTTGCCTATCTTATAGACACATAGTACTCCTTGTTTTCACACTAAATTACTTCTCAAATTAGAGGAAAAAATAAGTCCTGTCATTCAACCCCTTCGAAGCTTCTAGGGTTAGACTCTAAGTCCTGCTCCATCTGTCCTTTTACTTAGAGATACCCAGCACTGCCATCTGTTTCTAATATGTTTGATATTATGGTGTTGTGGCCCTTGGTTTTTAATGTTAACATTAAGAACCATTATGGTGTAAAAGTACCAAAATGTACAAATATCAGACTTAATAACATTTTTATACAGCCAGGCATTCACCACACAGTTGTAGAATTTTCTATTAATATCCATGGACTCAATATTTTAGATCTAGAAACTAGCTTAGGAATCATCTTATTGTAACCAACATTTATAAATGAGGAAACTAGGCCCTAAGAGTTCAAGAATAACGTCTTAAGGTCTCTGCAATACTTCTACCAAAATGGCACAAGGGCACTGAATCTACTGTTCAGAATTAACATTCTAGTGGGAAGTAAGTTTCCATGTAATCTCCTCATTAAACCTATCAATAAATTTTAAAGCAATTATCTGGGGGTGTGGACAATTGTCCATGTAACTTATAACAATTTTTGTTTTCATTTTGTAGTAAGAGTCCACTCATGTTGTAGTTAATTCAAACAATTCCATAATTTGCTTTTTAAAATTTCAACATAATTAAGGGAATCATGACTAACAGTCTTTATAAACTAATACAAGCCATTTTGCATCTAAATGTGTATTTTATCAACATTTTACTGTATTATTAAAGCTCTGCATATATGAATGTATGAATCACATACATTTTTCCTCTCATTTTATTTTTAGTTTTACTTTTGTGTCACTTATGTTTCTTTTGCTTTTTTTTTATCTTTTGTTTGTTCTGATGTGCATTTTATGGGAAAATGGAATCTTATGAAGATGGCTTGACAAGTAACAGCAGTACATTTTGCTAGAAATATTACTTTAACCCCTGTTGCCCTGCCTCGAGGAGATCATGGATCTCAGTGAGAGAGGTTTTTGTTGATAAGGATCTCAGGATAACATTTAATCTTTTCCCCCAAGTGACATGGTCCTTTTAATCCTGGGAACTTGAAGATAATGTGTTTAAAACTTTTTATTGCTAACTTTTTCTCTATGAACAGATGTAATAACTCTGTACACATTTACCTATTATGTCAGAAATACAGATGTAATGTTAGCAACAAGGTTTAAATAGATTGACTCTTAATTCTCAGTATCTGAAAAGAATACACAAACAATGATTTTCCCAAGGGCCAATGCTAATGCTGGGTTAGAATGACAATCTAAAATTCATTTGGTATTTAGATTAGGTCTGATATTAGTTCCCCCCACAAACACATAACCCCCTGGCAGGCATTTAAATTTACACTCATTCAAGAGGTGATATTTAGGATGTGGTGTTTTCAAAAACTGGCACAAACATTAGATAACTAATATGTGAAAAGACACGTTGATATTAAAATGCTACAGGAGGTCTGGCTCTCCGAGCTTTGGTTTTAGAAAGTGGTACTTGCCAGATGTTTCAGAGAAAAGCATAAAATCCACATTATGTGCCTAATTGTACTGTATTACATCACAGGGATGAAGAGTTTTTTTCTGTCCCCTGACCGCAGCTGGTGATAACAATATGCCCTGGAGCATGAAAGCATCAGGCACCCTGAATATAAGGCAGCTCCTCTTAGTGTGTTTCTTCTGGAAGGAGGGGAAACAATGTAGCTTCAAAAATCTCCATGTACACAAACAAGAGCAAACACTCTCAATGTAACAAAGTCTGTGGGTAGGGACTAAAGTACTCAATGAACTAGACTAGAACACTCCTGCTGGGAATGAATTAGAGAAAGACTCATCTGTCAGTAAAGTCTATACTGTTGCAGATCTGAATACTGGACAAACTATGTTTATAAGAGGATGTGACTGGTCTCCATAAAGTCCCTGGCATTAAGGAGGATCTTGCCTAGTTAAAATATGTCCCAGAATTGAGCAGGTCCCAGTAGGCTTCTTTTCTCTCATTATGTCAGAAGCTGGTCATACAAAGGGAGGAATGAAGGAGTGAAAACTGTTAAAATGTAATAGTCATGTTTTGCCCTTCTAAACGTACATCCACCATGGACCTCTCAATCTCGCAACCTACCTAGAAATACAGCATTTCTTCATCAGCAAAGAATACTACCTAGGCACCCGATCTATTGTACCTTATATGTAATTTTGGGATGTAAAAAGTTTGGAGTTATTCTCTCGATCTTTTTCTTCTTTTTTTTTTAACATTTCAATTTTTTTCTTTAAAAGGAGTGAGTTGTGTATAGGGAGGTTAAATCCTTTATAGACAAGAAAAAAAACTGCGCTAGGACCAAATTATTCATCATCATCTTCATCTTCTTCATCTTCCTCCTCCTCTTCATCATCTTCATCTTCCTCCTCTTTCTTCTTTTCCTTGCTTTTTTCAGCCTTGATGACTCCCTTTTTTGCTGCATCAGGCTTTCCTGTAGCTCAGCATGCAGCAATGTTCTTTTCATACTTTTCCTTCAGCTTTGCAGCCACCTTTTCATAAGGCTGCTTGTCACCTGCAGCAGTGTCACTCCACATCTCTCCCAGTTTCTTTGCAACATCACCAATGGAGAGGCCAGGATGTTCTCCTTTGATTTTAGGGTGATACTCAGAACAGAACAAGAAAAAAGCTGAAGGAGACCTCTTGGGTGCATTGGGATCCTTGAACTTCTTTTTTGTTTCCCCTTTAGGAGGGATATAGATTTTCATTTCTCTTTCATAACGGGCCTTGTCCACCTTTGCCATATCTTCAAACTTTCCTTTCTCTTTGGCAGACATGGTCTCCCACGTCTCTGAGCACTTCTTAGAAAACTCTGAGAAGTTGACTGAGCATCTGGGTGCTGCTTCTTGTGCTCCTCCCAGCAAGCTTCAGGATGATGACATTTTGCCTTTTGGTTTCTTAGGATCTCCTTTGCCCATGTTTAGTTATTTTTCCTCAGTGAGCCACAGAGTCACCCAGTGCCCGTCCTGCTCTCATGTGTCCCAGCGCTGTCTCTATGAAGCTCACTGTACTGCAATGGCTGTACGAGCGGGAGCCAGACGCAGCCTCCTCACTCTCTCTGCTCTGTAACCTTTTTCTTTCTTTCAACACTCATCATACAGGAAGTCTACTAGGCAAGTCAAACCTTCAGAGCAAAGTACATTCCATATATTATCTTCAAATTTTGTGTAGGATAACACCTGTCTCCAAAAAGGAATTGGATTACTATTATTAAAACAGATGTATTAAACTTAAATCTTTCCTTTAAAAAGTATTTTTTTCATGCCAAACCATTATCATACAAAATTATACTTAGATTAATACCCAACTGTTAGAAATTCAAAATTACCAATAGTTACTCATCAAATAGTAGAAGGAATATGTGTTGCTTTTTATTGTGAAGTTAGAGTGAACATTGCAGAGTGATGATTTTTAGTATTTTTTAAATAAAATAATAAATTTTGATAAAGAGAAATTTGCCAGACTTTGCAGGGCCATGTATGCCATCACACAGTAATGGAGCCAGCGTGGTAGACAGAAGTCCTGTTGGTCTTCCTGAGGTACATCTTTTAACCTGTCATTGGCTTTCATGGTCTCAGGACTCTTTCCCAACCTTTCTATTCTCGTTCTAAGTTCTGTTTCATTCTCTTGTATCGGAATCTCCAATGTTCATTTCATTATTTTAAATTTTAAAGCTTATTATTCATGCAATCTGTAGTGTATGTAAACTATATTGTAAACTAACTTTTTTGGCAATTTAAAACATGATGTTTTAGAGGAGGGAAACAATAGTTTTGTGTAATGCTGCCATCTAATGGTGTCCATGATACTTGACCTCTTCCAAACTTAAATATCCTATTTAATGGAAGAACAAGATATGAATTAAGACATAATTCTCAATTTTAATAGTTTTAGGAAAAAAATTTATATAATCCAAAGGATAAACACATTTGAAAACAGTCTTAGTGTTTTAAGTTGTTGGTATATTTAAATGGTGGATTGATTCTTTTATAACTGATTTTAATATCAATCCAATTAACTCAGGCCATTTACTTTTGTGGCTTGTACTCTGATCATTTCTCTCTGAGCCAGAGCCAAAGACTTTCCATAATTGTCAACTTACCCATTACTTTTATAATTTACAAGTAGCATGCAAATTTATTTTTTCATTTGTGTATATTTCCTAAGGTTTACACTGGGTCTGGCTACAACCACTAGATATTTCCTCTTAAAGAACAAATGTGTATTTCCTCTTAAAGAACAAATGTGTATTTCCTTCAGTTTTTCTATAATTTGTATGAAGACATGATTTTATGGAGGGAAAATGGAATGGTTCAATTTTAGTCCTGTAGCTGCTACAAGCATTCTGCACTACCTTGACTGAGATAGTTACTTCTCTAAACTTCAATTATCTTATTCTTGATTGAAAGGCTAGAGTAGCTGATTTCTAAGTTTCTGTATAGTTTCACAGGTATGTCATTTTAATGGCATATCCAATGAAGATGCTTGTGGGTTCATAATTTAATTCCATGTCATGGGCTAAAAGTTTTTACAGTCATACTCTGTTTCCAGAACCATTTGATACAGCTAGAGGTGGAAAATAGTGACTATTTATCAGGTAAATGAATTCTACCTCACTATTGAGAATGCTACTATCCCTATGTTGCTAATATAGTCTATCATATTATCTGAAAAAATAAGCAATTGTAAATGATTTTTTAACCAAGAAGAGATTGTACACAGAATAAAAATGAGCTTAATATGATTTAAATAATATTTAATATTATGTATTTGATGTATGTATGGCTATGCTCTATTCATATCATATGCATGGAGGAACAAAAAAGCATCCTAACTATTCTTACATATTATATCTTAGGTATAGCAGAGCTTTGCTGTAAGTCACCATTGATGTAAAATAGCAGGGAGAGGAAGAAAATAGTATACAATCAAGACAAAGCAAATCAAAGACAAGAATACGATAATAACAAGCCAAAATCACAGACACTCATTAAATCTGATGGAGAGAGATAACTGCCCGATTTACAACAAATTGCTAAACTTAGAACAACAGTGACAATATTCTCTTTAATTTCACTCAAACTACTAATTCAAAGACTTCTGTTAAGAAGTGAATTTAATACTTCTGTGTTCATCTTATAAGGGTCACCATTTCACTAGTCTGAAAAACATAAAACTGTCTCTTAAGGCAATTTACATGTCTTCAATTAATCCTTCTCCTTACTAAGAAGGCAAAAAGGAGAAATGTGACTGCACAGTAGCTTCAGAATTTTTCACCCAAAGAGAATCCAGGAGGTTTTGGTAAAAAAAAAAAAAAAAAAAAAAAAAAAAAAAAAAAGCCTAGTGACTGTGATGATAATAGAAAATAGCTGGGAAAGTTTGAGTTCAAAATCAGGAACAAGTTCACATGCTCTCATGTTTTTTTCTCTCTTCCTCCCTGCCTCTCTCCTTTCCTTTCTATTTTTTTCCTTTTCTTTTTCTTTGACACATTAAGGAAAAAAATAAAGAAAAGTTCCTAAGGAAAATGTAAAATGAGAAAGGCCCATTCATTTAGTCTTCTCTGCCAAGGAGGTAGCTAATGATCAGCTGGGAAGAAACAATCAATCATTCCATGGTTCTGTATGCATCGTAAACTCTCATGTATTTATAGTGAAATAAAAATGTTTACTGCTCATCTGGATGCATTTCCCAGAAAAGGAGCAACCAGCGTCTAACTGAGAGTGCTAGGAATATTATCTGATACAATGGAGGAAAGAGCAATTTGTTTTGCAAACGCACAAGTAATAAAATACTTGAGTAAGTTCTGAAGAGAGAAAGGAGAGCCAGAGGGAAGAGGCAGGGACCAGAAATCATTAAGAAAATTTAGGTTACAAACCAGAGCCTCATCTGCACACCAGAGGAAGAAAGAGTCCCAGAATGGGAAGATTAACGTATCTCAGAATTTGGCAGTCGTTAAAAGCACAATTTTGCGTTCTTTGGGTGTTTGTATGTCCTATTGTGCTTTTCTGACCTAGATTAGTCTAGTTACTCAGAACACAGCAGTATAGCTTTGCAGTAACATTGCCCCATGGCTTAATTTCCCAATTAAACTTAAACAAATTTCTCAAATGCTCATAAAACCCTTGGTGGCAAGATCAGTGCACCTGAATATTTAATTATTTGAATGTCAGTCTGAGACATAGATAATTGGCAGCTAATAGAAAATGCTTAAGACCCAAAAACAAAAGATTCTTTTATGGCTGACCAGGGAATAAGTGGATAGATTTACTAAAGTAGAGATAAATTTTTGTTTTTATACTAAAGAAGAGAAAAGATATAATACTAGCACACTGGAAAAAAATATTTTAAAAACAACAAATAAGAAAGAAGAAAAAGATCATTGAAATATAATTGTATTCTAGATGATGAACTTTGGCTGCAGTTAAATGATAGAATTAATATTAAGAGAGAGTCTGTGTATGTCTCTAGACTAAATGATCATCTAACAGAAAACGTCAGGGTTAGTCTGACAGAAAATATTCTTCTCTTCTTTGGCTATAATGTTTCAACAAATGTAAATGCAAAGCTAAGTAAAATAAATATATGTATCAGACATTTTATACAATAAAATTAATCTAGTGACCCTCATAAATCAACTTAATGATATACCTAGCAAAATAGCTTGAGATTTGGCTGGGAGAGGATAAACCAGAGGCGGTGATAAAAGAGTTATGGAGCTCAGGAGAGGTCCCAGTGGGAAGCCCCTGGAATTAGTCTTGGGCTCAGTCTTACTTTACATCGTAATTACTGATTTCAAAGAAAGGCTAAACTGCACATTAACTAATTTGCACATGGTACTAAACTGGCAAACACTGGGAATTGCAGATTAAAAATCCAAAGGGATTTTAAGAGGTTTAGAAATAAAAATCAGTGAAATCCAATCCTTTAAGTAATAATAACAATGATGATGATGGTGATAAAACAAAAATTCTGATTAAATTCTTTTGTGGAGGCATCATATAGAGAGATGTGAAAGAAAACATTCTTCAAAACACTGAGTCAAGAAATCTAAAGTGCAGAAGCAAGCTCAAAATAGAGCAAATGCAGAAACAGATACAGTAGAAAGGACAGGAATAAAGGATTCTAAAAATACAAGTATATTTCTTGATCAAAAATCAGCTTGGCCTACTTCTTTTCATGAGGCTGAGAAATATGATCAGTAACGCATTGCCACTATGTGTTTGTTTCCTTGTATCATGTGACTTCTCAAGTAGTAACCTCTACTTATCCTTCATATTGAACTTCCTCTTGGAACCTAGATAGTCTTTCATTAGGGCTTCTTACCTATGCAATGTCTCTGAGAAAACAGAAGACAATAATTGACATCCCTGTTTGCCTCCCATCTTTTCTGAAACACTAACGGGAGTGGGGGTGAGATGAAGTAGTACAAAAAGAATATACCCCAAAATATCTGCAAGAGCAAAGTAATCACTGGGAAAAGTTATCAACGTACAAACATTTTCTTAAAAATCTAAAAGCCAGAGAGAATAGAAATGAATCTTTAAATGAAACAATGAATAAATTCATCCCCAAATAAGCTACCAGGAGTGAGAAATATCTGTCTAATAGGACCCCCCAAGACACTCTGGGTTTAGACTAGCAGATGACCAAGCGTAGGAAAGAAGTGAAGTTGAAACAGGGGAGTCAATAAAAGATATTTAATGGACCACTGCACCAGTCTATGTGCCCATCCCACCGCCCTAACCCCAGCACTGAGCCCAGCCAGTTGGCATTCCCTCCAGGCAAAGCTTTTGTGTTATTTCCCCAAGCACTGAAAGTCCTCCACATCTTGGAATTTGGAGAGCTGGAGGCAGACAACTAGATTCTCTGCCCATGTCTCCTAAAGGTAAACTTCCTAGCCCTAGGGTTACCAGAGCAGGCTTGTTCAGGTGGAGAAAAAGAAAAAAATTGTGATCACTATCCCCTCCACCCACAGCAGGGAAGGGTAGAGCTGTACTGATTTGCAGAGTTGAGCAGGAATCACAACCATCCCCCACACAGAAGTGCCAACTGTAATTCCCTGGAAGGATAAAATGCCAGGTACTCCTTTCTTCCATGAGAGCCCCAAATGCATAACTGGGTAAATGAGGAAAACCAGAAGTAGGAAAGAGAATAATAACAACGACATAGAGCCTGAATAAAATAAAGATATTCAGAAGGACTCTCATATTTTTAGAGCAATCAAGACATATTAAGTGCATAAGAAAAGAACAAGAAAAAAAGAAAAAAAACCCCAGGTTATAATGAATATGACCAATGCAAGTTAAAAACACAGGCAATGAAAAACCTCAAAGAAAATAAGGAAAAAGCCCTGGTCATGAAATTCATTGTCTAGATAAAAAGCAAATTAAATATGACATGAACTTAATAATTGATGAAGTATTTAAAAGGAGAATTGAGTTGACTTTAACTCTAAAAACCATTTTTTCAGGATGACCAAGAAGTGAAGGCAATGGGCCCCTAGAGAGAAAACTGGTTTGAACGAACTTGAACTTGGCTCAGAATTGAATAATATGGGTGTGGTCAAACCAGCATAGACATTAGATATTAGTTATTGATATTCACTTTTTATCATCAAAGTATTGTCAAAACATGAAAGACTTGGTTGGGGTTTCTGGAGAGTAAATTTTAATAATCTTGACAAGATCAAAGTAAAAATGTAGCTATGAATTGAACTTTTAGGAGGAAGAGAACCTGTGGAGGGAAGGACTGGAATACTCACTTCCTCATCTCACAGAGATGGAGTAGAGAGGTATTGTCAGAAGTTGATTTAAAAAAATAGGAAGAGGTTAAGCATATTACTAAAAGTTGAAAACATAATTTAAAAAAAACCCTAAAGTAATGATATAAAAACATTAAATCGAGGGAAATTGGAGTAGTATGTGATAAATCCTCATATTTAGAATTATAAAGTCAAGAGACATGTTAGAAATTTTGTTAGTCAAGAAATAGAGGCACAAGCATATCATTTAGAATTATGAAGGTAATTATCACCTCAAACTAAAAGAGACAGTTAAAGAAAGGAGCTTACCTTTGAGGAGTAGAACAGAAGGTAGAGATACATTCTTTTGCTGCAATCCTGCTGTAGTTTGAATATCTGTGTCCCCCCCAAAATTCATATGTTGAAATTTAACCCCCACAGCAATGATATTAAGATGTGGGGCTTTTAGGAGGTGACTAGGTCCTAAGGGCTTCACCCTCATGAATGGGATAAGTCCTCTTATATAAGAGACTTGAGGAGGCCATTTGTCCCTTCTGCCATATGAGGATGCAGACAGAAGGTGCCATCTATAGGAATGGGGCTCTCACCAGACATGAAATCGACTGGCACCTTGATCTTGGACTTTCTAGTCTCCAGAACTGTAAGAAATAAATTTTTGTTTTTTATAAATTACCTAGTCTAAGGTATTTTGTTATAGCAGCCTGAATAGACTAAGAGAAACCCATAAGCATGTATTTCTCTAATAAAAATAATGTTCCACATATTTCATTATGACACTTCATTTGTTTTAACTTAAATAATATGAAATCAAATAACAGACTAGAATAAAATAAACCCTTTTAACAGATAACACTTTTTGAATAGGTGAATAATTGGTTCAGACAAAATTTGAGAAATCATATCTGCAGACATTATAGAAAGATTGCCATAGATAAAATAATATTTACATGTGTACCTGTGTGTATGTATTAATGATCCCTCTGCTTGGTCTCTCTGCCTGAATCTCCTTTATGCAATACCTAAGTTATTTCACTAACAGCTCAATGCTCTACAAACATCAAGGATGTCTTTCTGCGTATAAATATAAATTTCTTAATAGGGACTGCATTAGTCATAGTTCTCCAGATAAACAGAACCAACAGGAGATATAAATCTATATTTATATCTATATATATCTACTTATCTATGTGTATACATAAAAGGTCATTTATTATGAGGCATTGGCTTACACGATTATGGAGGGTGAAAAGTTGCACAATCTGTAATCTGCAAACTAAAGAACCAGGAAAGCCAATGGTATAATTCAGTTTGAGTCTGAAGTCCTGAAAATCAGAGGAGTCAATGGTGTAAATTCTAGCCCAAGGTCAGGAGAAGATGAGATGAGATGACCCAGCTCAAGCAGTGAGGCAGAACAAAAAGGGATGAATTCTTCCTTTCTCCACCTTTTGTTCTATTCAGGCCCTTAATGGATTGGATGAGGCCCACACACATTGGAGATGGAAATCTACTTTACTGAGTTTACCTATTCAATTGTTAATCTCATCCAGAAGCACACCCACAGATACATCCAGAAATAACACTTAATCTGGGCATTCCATGGCCCAGTCAAGTTGACACATAAAATTATCCATCACAGAAACCTTCATAATTTGGTGGTAATTATCCATTCCTCCTTCATCTCACAAAGTTGAATAACATGTAAGTTCTCTGTTCCAGCCAAACTAAATTACTCACTCTTCTTAGAGATGTGTACATATCCATGTATCTCTACTACTCTATTCACCTGAAATACCCTCTCACAGTCAATACACACCCTGCCCAGCCACCAAGTTTATGATGAAGCCACACCTATTCCAGGGATCCTTGCCTGACTACTCTATCCAGTAGGATGGGAAGGAATCTGCAGTGTAATCCTATCTTTCACCTTCCTCACTGGTTCTTCTCCCCCCTTCCTTCCTGATCTCCCCTCTATGTTCTCCCCAACAAACATTTACTGATCACCCCTAATGTGTGAAAGGCTAATTTGACAACTAGTGAGGGACTATTTGTAAAGTCTCCTATATTGCTATTCAGTTTACCACGTCTCTTTGATTGGTCTTCCTAGCATGAATATAATTTTTGTGAAGATAAGGATCATATTTCACACTTTTTTATATATCTCACAATGCTTAGAATAGTGCTTTCAACAAAGTAGACTCTTAATAAATTTTTTTCCATATACAAAAATGAATTCAAGATGGATTAAAGTCTTAAATGTACAGCATGAAACCATAAAAATTCTAGAAGACATAGGAAAAACTTTTCTAGACATAGACCTAGGCAAAGAATTTATGACTAAGACCCCAAAGGCAAGCACAGCAACAACAAAAACAAATAAATGGGACTTAATTAAATTAAAAAGCTTCTATATAACAAAGGAAATAATCAACAAACAGGTAACCTACAGAATAGGAGAAAATATTCTCAAACTATACATCAAAAAAAAGAGACTGATATCCAGAATCTACAAAAAACTCAAGCAAATCAGCAAGAAAAAAACAACCCCATCAAAAAGTGAGCAAGAAACATGAACAGAATTTTTTCAAAAGAAGATAGATGAATAGCCAAAAAACATATGTAAAAATATTCAACATCACTAATCATCAGGGAAATGCAAATTAAAACCAATGAATATCATCTTACCCCTGTCAGAATGTCCACTATTAAAAGTCAAAAAACAACAGATGCTGGCATGGAAACAGATAAAAAGGAACGCTTATACACTGTTGGTGGGACTGTAAACTAGTACAACCTCTATGGAAAACAGTATGGAGCTTCCTTGAAGAGGCAAAAGTAGGCCTATCATTCAAACCAGCAATCCCACTACTGGGTATTTACCCAAAGAAATAATTTTATCAAAAAGACCTGCACTCAAATGTACCACAGCACAATTCACAATTGCAATATTATGGAATCAACCTAAGTGCCCATCAATTCAGGAGTGGATAAAGAAAAGGTGGTGTATCTGTATATAACATGGAGTATTACTCAGCCATAAAAAGGAATGAAATAATGTCATTTGTAGCAACTTGGATGAAACTGGAAACCATTATCCTAAGTGAAGCATCTCAGGAATGGAAAAACAAGCATCATATGTTCTCATTATTAAACAGGAGTTAAATGATGGGCACAAAGAGGCACAAATGACATTGAAAACTCAGAAGGGTGAGGGTGGGAGGGGAGTGAGAGATAAAAACTTACCTATTGGGTACAACGAACACTGTCCTGATGATGGGCACACTGAAAGCCCTGACTTCAGCATTATAGAATGTATCCATGTAACAAAAACATTTGTACCCCTTAACATTTTGAAATAAAAAGAAAAGAAAAAGCACCAGTAAAAAAATAAATAAATAAAAAATAAAATACCGGATTAAAAAAAATTCTTTTTGGTTAAATGGATAATTGCATACTTCCCCCTTTAACTTTTTAAATAAAATGATGATATCCAATTTGATGTAATTAACCTTAAATAATGGTGACATTTGGTTTATGAAACAGTGTAGAGAAGAAATAAAAATTGAGGAAATTTGGAGTCTAAGTTGATTCCTGGTTCATCACCTCCTAGCCATGTGACCTGGGACAAGTTACTTAATCTACCTTTGCCACAGTTTTGCCATTTATAAAATGTGGCTAATAAAATACATCTAAAATACTTCCTAGAGCAGTTGTAAGGATCAGTTGAGACATGCAAAGTGCTCAGGATTGTGCTAATTATAGTGCAAGTGCTCTGAAGACATCAGCTACTTTGTTATTTTTGGGACACATGAACTTCAAAATCTCAACTGCTTAACTCCTAACAGGTATTTGGCACTCACACACAGTCTGCTCTAGGTCAGTTGGGGGAGATGCACACAGGGTGCCTTGTTCAATGCAGGCACCAAAGCATCTAGGCTGATGGACGCTCCCATGCCTGGAACATGTGAAGTGCCCACAGTAGTAGAGGAGACAGGTGGGGGTCGTGGGCCGGGCTCCTCTGCGTGTGGACCCATATGTGACACATCACTGCTGCCCAATGGCAATGACAGCACAGGAGACTGGAAAGAATGGGAAAGAAAATTGATTGGTGAATCTCCTGTATCTGCTATGGAAAATGATGGGATCTCTAGAGAGAATGGTAGCAGGCAGAGATACAGTCTAGAAGTTCAAAAGATCACACAGTCATTTCTGGAGTCAAATTTCAGAGCTATAAATTTTCGAAGCTATGCTGTTAAATTCAATGTTTTCACTTAAGATGCATTACTGGTCTGACTTCTGAAAAGTAGTATCTCCAAGAATTTTACAGTTACTTTTCATGTTGTGAACTTATGTCTCAAACTTTTTCAGAGATTAGAGAGGGGAGGAATCTTGTTTTTAGAATAAAAAGTTGACCTTTGGCCATCATTTTCAGGAAGAACACCAGGAAGTTTTACATATTAAAGCTGCACTTCTTATTTGAAGCCAGCAGGGGGCGTTGTAAGAATTCTTAAGCTTCCCCACTAAGACGCTAAAAAAGAATCTAAAAGGGCATGGAGAAAGTTGCAGATATAAATTAATCACTTCCTTAAAACAACCAGGGTTTTCTGCAGACGGATACTGATTATCTTGGAATACTTTTGAATATAACATCCATTAGAGTAACAAAGACACTTTTAAAAAAATCTTTGTTGTGTAAAGATGCTCACAAGATGTTACCTAGCTTTGTTTTATTTTTTCCTAAATAAAATGTGTGAATATAGACTGACTCACTTTTTGGGGGATGAGCTCCTGTTTATTTCTGAGATAGAAATACAGAAACACATCACCCTTATCTGAGCCTGTAAATTCCCTGACTCCATTAAAGAGCTCGAGCCCCTTCCCTGTATCCTCCTGGTCTTTAAACTTTCCTAGGCTTTCCAAGCAATAGCTCCTGATGTCCTGTAAGTGACTGACCAACTGCTGTCCTGCTGGCTATTCATCAATGCCCGTTCTCTGACATATCGTCCCATATAATAAACTTCCTAACTCTTAACTCAGGAGTTTAATGGATGGGATGGTTTGGGGTTTTGTTTTGTTTGTTTGGTTGGTTGGTTGGTCTCTCTAGCTCATAAGAAAAGGTATCAGAATCATATGTAAATTTTACTTTTTCTTTTTATAGTTAAATTTGGAAGTGTGTATGATATGAAGAAAAGGAACTAGAGTAAAGAGAAGCTAATAAAATCTGCATCTAAACGAAGAATAATTTTACTGTGTTTTGTTTTAATTTTTCCTTTTTTTTTTTTGGTTTGTCATTTTGTGCAATCAATCCAAATAATAATTCAGATTAGAAAATCATCTTTTTCTTTGATTCTTCTATGATATAGCACTTAATTAACACTTTAGCATTTTGATCCAAATGCTTTCTAAAGCCTTCTGTCTGATTTTGCCTGTATAGCCATGGCTATGTATCCTGTCTAGAACACAACATATTGCTCATCTTTTGCCCTCCGTGGATGGTGGGATTACCCAATTCATTGCATTTATATATAGGGAAATATCTTTATGCTAACATTGTAAAATGTTATGCTCCATTATGCAGAATTTTAAAAACTTACTTTTAAAAAAGTTAAGCTGACTAAATACCTCTAAACTCTATCATGTATAATTTTGCTGAAAACATTATCAAAATAATTTTCGTTACTAACATGTTTAGTCCGAGATTATCATTTTGATTGGAATTTTCCACAACTTTCTTTCTTTATTTATCTTTAGAGACGAGGTCTTGCCAGTTCGAGTTGTTAGACTTGAACTCCTGGGCTTAAGTGACCCTCCCTCCTCAGCGTTCCAAGTAGCTGGGACTACAGGGATGCCGCCACATCCAGCTCCTACTTTCTTTAAAAAAGGTTGCTTTAAATACTTGCTACTGGGAATGAAGTCTTATAACACCCATATTAACTTTTAAAAGAAGGGATTAAATTAGAGTCTCTTTAAAGTTTACATAGTCCTCTATCAGATGTAAACAGCTTCCCCAGTGTGGGAACACCTGTCCGTGCAGCTGGGCCTGGCTTGTCAGGCTTCACTGTAAGACTATTGCTGTGGTGTGAGGAGTATCTCTTTTCCCTTCTTACCACCTTCCTCCATGCCGACTCTTGTTCCCCAGCCCCCCAGCCCCAAGACACATTTGTGCACAAATCTGCATTCAACTTTTCACACACCATTCTTTGGCATTCTCTCTTTCTAATATATCCATATTAAAGAGAAGAAGAAGGAGGAAGAGGAGGAGAATGGTAGTAGTGGTGGTGGAAAAGGAGGAAGAAGAGGAGAGAAAGAGGAGGGAGGAGAGGAGGAGGCATAGAGTAGAAGGGAGAGAGGAAGGAAAGGGACAGGGAAGAGCAGAGGAGGCAGGAATCTTCATCTGTAACCGCCCATATCAGTGGTGTTGAGGCATCTCTGGTATTCTCTGATTTGGTCTGGTTCCATCGATGCTGGTGGCCTCTGCTGAAGGACTGTCTCAATATAGATTGTGTCTGCGGTTTTTCTCAGATGGCACGCTGCTCACTGCTTCCTGCCCTTCTCAGAGAGCTGCACCCTTCCTTTTGTCCTTCCCTCCTGGTAAGCACCGTTTTTGTTGTGTGATGGCCACTTGGTTAACTTTGAATCTCCTCTGAACTCAGTTCTCCCTCATATGGAGCCACAGGAACCACTGAGGTCTGCCAAGTGCTGTGGAGAACAGGGCTGGGCATCCTCTCCTTCCCTGACCCACTACTCATGCCAGCATGGTCTGCACCAATAAGCTTCAAACCTCCCAAAGTCTCCAGAAGAACAGCAGTTGCCAGTGCATTGCTTGCAAACATTTAGGGCTCCAGGTGATGTGGAACCCCTGAACCATAATCTATTCCACTCAACCATGGCAAGGGGATCGGCCTATATATATGCGCACTGCCCCGGTTCCTGACACAGAGCTCCTAAACCCTTATAACCTCCTAAGTTATAGTGGTGCTAGAATCATCTTTTGTTCTAATATTTGGTCTTTGGCCCCAGTTCCTGACACAAAGCTCCTAAATTCCTTGGAATTTCCTGGGTGATAGAAACATCTTTTGTTCTAATGAGGTGACTCTTGGTAAGCTCCTGGGTTGGGGCTGGTCACCAGAAAGATTAAGTCATGATTAGAAACTTGGAACTTGCAACTCCCTATCCCCATCCTCCAGGAAGGGGAAAGGAGCTAGAGATTGAATTAATAAATGATGCCTACATGATAAAGCTCCCATAAAAATCCCTAAAGTATGGGTTTTGGAGAGTATCCAGCTTGGTGAACACATCAACATGCTGTGAGGGTGGTGCACCCCAACTTCAAAAGAAAGAGGTTCCTGCACTCAGGATCCTCTGGACCTCATTCCATGCACCTCTTCTTCTGGCTGTTAATTTGTCTTCCTTATCACATCCTTTTTAATAAACTGGCAAACAGAAGTAAATGCTTCCCTGAGTTCTGTGAGCCATCATGGCAAACTATCAAACATGAAGAGGAGGTCTTGGGAATTATCAACTTGTAGCCAAGTTGGAAAAAATTCTGGGTAACTTGGGGACCCCCTTCTTGCAATTGGCATCTGAAGAGGGGGTAGTCTTGTGGAACTGAGCCCTTAGCCTGTGGGGTCTGCACTAATTCCAGGTAGACAGTATCAGAATTAAATTGAATTGGAGGATACCCAGGTGGTGTCTGGGGAGTTGGAGAATTGGTTGGTGGGGGAAAAAGATCCCACATTTCTGGTGTCAGAAGTGTTGTAAGAGTAGAGAAAAACAGTTCGTTTTTTCCGTTTTTAGTTGGTGTCAGAAGTAGGATTTGCTAGAACAGTCCTGACTCCCAGAAACACGTGGTTTAAGAAGAAAAGGATGGACAGGTGGGGGATGAAGAACATTTGATTCCTCATTCCTCGGTGGCCGAGTGGTCACCCATGGTGTGGGAGAGCAGCTTCTCTGTGCTCAGTTACTAAAGGTGAAAGTTACCAACAGAATTTAGAGATAGATCCAACTCCCAAAAAATTGTCTCACAGGATGCATAAATAAATACAAACTAATAAGAAAAATGTAAACTATTCAACCCCTTGGTAACTGTTATCTATAATAGCTAAAATGAAGTTAAAAGAGAATGTTGGGTCAGATCTTAATCCTAGACCAAGCTTATCTTTTTCACTGAGCCTGAGCTTTGTCCATTAGTCTCAAGTTGTCCCCCAAGGGAAAAATTATGTAGGAACAACAGAAAATACCTTTAAGACCTCTGGTCTCCAAGAAGGTAGTGAATATGGGGGGAAGGGAAAAACCAAGAAACTATAAAACCAGGGGGCATAGTGTTAAGGAGTTGTTTCATTGGATCAATGACAATAGGCCCGGTAGGCTACGAATGGGTCTTAGCAGAAATAGATACTCTGGACTGGGCTTTGCATATCTAGTGGTAGATGCAAATGTTCCAAATACTATTAAAGGACTAGAACAGAAGCTACTGTACAATTTTGGGCTGCCAAGTTACATTTCTTCAGCCTGAACAGATTAAGACATGGTCCAAGAAGCCTTACCAGATTTACTGTCTCAATGTCCCTCTGTGGGTCTTACTGCTACCAAGGACAGAAAGGTAATTAAAATGAAAATGGGGAGATAGAAGGAAGAGTTAAGGAATTCAGCAGGATGAAAATCTCAAGATGGTTATTGGAAAATAGGATGACTATGGTGGACATTGTTGGTGTGGATGTAGCCCTATTAAAGGTTGTTGGACCAATGAGATGGCCTGTTGGTGCCTCAGTGTTAAAAGGACCCGAATAAGTTTACTCCATTTACCCCAGTTTGGAGAAATTAAAAAATCTGAAAGCCAAAGATTATAATGAGAAACATGTCATGAATTATCTGGGTGATGGTTAGGCAAATTAATCAAAATAAAGATGAAGGAGATGCCAGAGACTCCCCAACCCCCTCCTAGGTACCGGAAGCACATGTGGGGATTAAATGACCAGAAAGAGGAGAAAAGACTTTTCTGGGATTCCTCAACAGGAGCGCAATTCACTATGATTCCAAAACCTGTTGGTGTAGTCTTAAAGGGGCTAAGGTTATATTGGGAGGATAAGGTAATACAACAGTTGATGGGATTAAGGTGAAAGTTTGGATGAGAATTGGAATTTTTAAACAAACTTTATGTGAGGTGGTCTCCCTTACCTGAATGTATTGTTGGAATGGATATTGTGTTTGATTGTGAGTTTCTTCCCCTACCTAATAATGTAAAACAGAAGGCATGTAAGCCTGCCCTGAGGCTAGTCTTCATTGAACAAGCTAAATGGGAACCACTAGAACTGCCTGAGCCCACACAGGTGATTAATTTAAAACAATATAGAATACCTTGCAGGCAAAAAGAGATTGCCGCTTTAATTAATGACATACTGGAAGTTGAAGTGCTGGGCCAAAAAATTCTCTGTACAATAGTCCTGTATGGCCTGTGAAAAAGGCAAATGGCTCATGGAGACTAATGGTAGACTATGGAGGTTTAAATAATGCTGTACCTCCCACAGCCTCAGCAGTCCTGGACATGGTTTCAAACATGCAAAAAATATAACCAGCTAATGGAGACTGGTACTCAATGCTTGATCTTGCAAATGCTTTCTTCTCTATCTCAGTTTTGGAAAAGAGCCAACCGTAGTTCACTGGCACATGGGAAGGATCTCAATTTACATTTACTCAACTGCTACTGAGTTATCTAAACTCACCAGTTTATGGTCAGAATTTGTTGGAAGGTATTTGGACTTGATACAGGGCTCAAGTGTAGTAACACACTGTATTGATGACATGACAGTAATATGGGAAAAGATAAATCAAATTAATACAAGCATATGAAAATGTATCCCTAATGGCTTTATGGGACAAATTAGTTGTTTCTTTAAATCTATTTCTATACTGGCTTCTCCCATCGTTAGGCATATTAGTGTTGGTACTATTGTGATATACGTTCCATAAGTGCTGCACCAGCTGTAAATGCTCTGACAGATATCCCTTACATCATTTTACTGTAAGAGGTTCGTGGCCAGAGACCAAGGGTGGAATTTTCTGTTGTTTTCTGGCAATGACTGTTAGCATTAAGAAACCAAACTCTGCCTATTTTATTTTTACCCTTTTACCCTTAGGTGTGACTTGCTTTGCTTGTCCATTGCCTGAATATTTCTCTATCCTTGAAGTTCAACAAATTAAATGGGACATTTTTCAGTGTTGGTTGCTTGATGATGATGATAATGATGTGCACGTTTCCTAAAACACACTACCTTCATTCAAGAGATTCAATTTTCTCTTTATTTCAGAAAAAATTATTATTTCATTCTTCCTTTGAATATTTTTTGTATTTTATTGAATTATCTTCTATTTCATAGACACTGATTTTCTTTATTTTGGATTATTTTCAGAATTCATCATTCTCTCCCTAATTTTTAATTCTCTTTTTCTTTAGCAATCTCTCTGATTATCTCAAGCCCTTCTAAAAAAGTAAGTTGATTTTCAACCATCTATTCTCTCCCTTGGTGTTATTTTTCATATATTATTTCTGTAATAACATTACTTGCCTCCTCAACTCAACAATAACTTCTTATATTATTCAACTTATTACTAATTCTTTTATTGTGGTCCAAATTTCATTTGGTCTTTGGACTATGTTTTCTTACAGAACAGTCCTATGGGATTTTTTTTTCTTTTACTATAGTATATTTTCACAATTGCCATGCCAATTCTTTGCATGTTCTTTCTGGTTGAGATGAGTAACTCCAGGGCCATTTCTATTTTCGGCCAACCTGGCCACCTTGAAGGCTCAGCGTAGCTGTTCCATCCACTTTTCTGTACCCTGAAGGCCCTGGTGAGTGCTGTAGAAGGAAAGTGGAAGTGAGGATGAGCTCAGTGGGACTATATGCATCCCTAATTGGAGCTCACCACCTCTGCTCTCTCCACTGGGATTGTCTTAAGTGTTCTGTATCATTTCACCTACTTGGGAAAGGAGTCTAGCCTTAGAATGGAAGCCACTAGGGCTTTCAATTTTTGCCAAAATTCATCAGGAAGTCCTGGAAAACGTCAGCCCTGTCCAGAAGACGTTTTGTCCATTTTTATTGGCTCTGTTGGTGTGGCTTTTTCTCTACAGGACTTGTCCTTGACACTTCCTGGGATAACTTTCTGATCCTCTTGGCTTCAGCTTGCTTTCTGCTTTCTAAGCTGGTGGTGGTGAGTACAAACCTTAATGAGAACACTGAGAATGTTGTTGATTCACCTGTTCTCTCCAATTCTGCTACTGGAATGTGAGAGTAAAGATAGTATTGCACTCAGCTCCTTGCCAGAGCTATGGTTTTGCCTCGACCACCACATTTTGTACTTGTTGACATGTGGTTACTCTTCTTTTCTTGTTTGGTTGTTGGGTAAACTTTAAATTACTTTTATTTATTTATATGATATTTGATTCACTTTCTTACCTTGAGTGGGAGAACTTCTGTGCTGCAGATTTATTCTGCCCTTTTCCCCTGAAATCTATAATATTTTAATATAACTTCATCTTTATGGCATAAGAAATACATGTTCATAAATAAATACACACACACACACATATACTACATGTAGGAAAGAGGAAAAAAATCCATAATTCTACCATGAAGTGATAAGCATTGTTAACATTGAGGTAGTATTTTTGTATGACAATAGAGAATTGTTAATATATATTAAATAATTATATTTTAATAAACTTTATATATTTGTATATATTATTTTGCCAAATTAATATATAGTTTTGGTTTGCTACTATTTTCTTCCTTTAAAGTGCTTTTAAAATAATATTTCCTGTCAATAAATATTATTTTAAATTGATCCAAGCATCCCTTTTTGTGACTCTAATATAATTCTTTTAATCAGTATTACATTGTAGGGTACTTAGGTTTTTTTCCAATTTGTCCTATTATAAACAATGTTGAGACGGACATGTTAATACATCATATTTTGTGGTATTGGTTTTATTTCCTTCAGACAAAATTCAAGAAGTAAGATCAAAGGATTATTTGAGAAGAAATCTGCATTCATACTGAGGCTGCAAACAGCGTTATCTTTCTCCCATTATAGTTTACCTAGAGGATTTAGTCACTCCTAGAATAAATACTATTATTACTAACATCTATGATTTCTATAACCACTAATTTTTTGAGCTAAAAAGACTGTATTCAAATATTGGAGCATGTGTATAGTTATAGCATCTAATAAATTTCCAAATGGATATATATGTTTTATATATATAAATATATATAATATGTATAAAAATATATATATCAATTGCTTTGTATCCCAAGCCCTCTTTACCAAAATCCTGAATTTGGGCCATTTTCCTCAGCAACCATTTCCAGGTGTATATTAGATCTTTATGTATGTTAATTTGCTTCACTGTAGTAACCTTTTCATAATCTACATGTATCCTATATAATATCATGTTGTATAACTTAAATAAACAACAAAATTTATTTTTTTAAATTTTTAAAAGCTTAATTTAATATGGCCTCCTTTAAGAAGACAGAAAATGTATCTCATTTAGTTAAGAAAAATATTGGCTTTCTAAAATCCATAATTTGTACATAGCGCTATTGATGATAGTCTTAGTGCTTGTTGAATATTTACTATTTACCATTGATAAGCCACTCACACAGCAATGAATGATATAATGAAATCATCAGGATTGAATCTTTTAGTAAGTCCAGAAAGATACTGTTGACAAAAATGTTAAATGCAATCATTCCTACCTCTTATTTAAAGTAAAATCACTTGTTTAGAAGAAATCCATACACTTTTTATCAAAATCCATACATTGTTTTATTGAAATAACTTTAATCTCAGGTTTATAATAAATAGTTGCTAAGAGTCTAAAAAAAAAAAGAATTACTACACAGCTCGACTAACACGTTTTGCTGGATCAGAAGACACCAAGTTTCGTCTTATGATTAGCAATTTAAATTTAGAATCTTAAAAATTCTAAGGCTGCATTTACGTGATCAAAACTTGCTGTGTCACACTGAGACTACTAACCTAACGAAGGACAATGTGTGCTGTGCCAGTTACCCATCAAAAAATAGCAAACTCATGACTTATTTCTTGTTTTACTCTTACCATCAAAATACTTCTCTTTCTCCCCAGCACTGTCAGCTACCAGACAGGGGACGGGAAGGGAAGGAGAGAAACTCATAAACTCACAAATTTGCCCTGACACAGCTATCTGCAGGGTCATCCCACATACACTAACATCTGCTGGGACTTGGGTGGGGCTGCTCTGAAGGGAAGTTGGGGGAGACAATGGAGGGGGTTGTTGCTCAATCTTTACTTTCTTTGGCTGCTGGTGCTGGTTCATCTTCCATAAAGCATCAGCAATGGAACAAGCCTCTGTTGACGAAGATATTGTCATGTTGATCCCACCCTGGGAATCTGCAATGGCATGCCCGATTCACCCCATTTCAGGCTGGACTGAGTCATTACTAGTAGCAGTCCTAGGGCCACTTCCGTGCAGTCCAGGTGCCTAACAGAAAGAAACAGCTCATGTCCTCTACTTCCTAGGGACAGGGAGTTCCGTTCCCAAACCACAATGGAGCTGGACAGTATCCCAAATTTCCGTCCCTTAAATAAAGAACCACTTATGACCCTGACTAAAGGTTGGTTGTTTTTTTCCTCCACATTGGGACTCAATTTTTTTCACTATGTATGACTCTGAGGCCTTATCCTACAGTTTCTCTTATTCCAAAGTCCCAATCCCATACAGGAATGCTCCATAAAGTGGCTTTTGAAGAACATCTTCAGTGAAATCACGAGATGGGCAGATGCATCAGTGATTCTCCTGAGAATGTCATATGCACTGATGCATCTTTATGTTCCTGTCACCTCAGATAAAATCAAGCTTGCTGAATGAACTAAGCAGAGAATCAAGAGACCAAGCAGTTAAGTTTGCTTCCAAGAAGAGAGAGAAGTGCTTACTCAGGAATACCTGCCTTTTCCAAGCTATGATCTTCCTCTGTTATCCAGGAGAACACCTTACTTCAACTCTGGCAGATGTGGGAAGTTGGGTAGGCTTTGTTCAATTAATCTGTGAATTCACATTTGATGGAGTTCAGTCAGCCTTGTGCTAGGTAACTTAGGAAAGTCACAAACACACAAATGCTCATGTGCACACACATGTTTCTGTTGTCATCAAGTTATTTGGATAATGCTAAACAAATTTTGGAGGTAATGCTTAGTGTTTGAGATGCTTTTTCTTAAAATAGAGGCTCTGCAGCAAATGCAACTTTTGCTTTGGGGTCCTTGGATAAATTTTAAAAAGATAAGTAATCATATTAAATAGAGTTAAAACAAAGATACAGATAGAATCCCATGAGATCACTAAGTAGGAGAGACTTGCCGTGCATATAGGGATGCTATGGACAGAGGAAACGAGCAGCTGTCTGTATGTGTGGCCCAAATTAGAGGACAAATGGACAGATAGTCCAAGATAGAGGAGCTGACTTGCGTTGAGCTGTTTCTCAAGTGCGCAATCCTTAGAGCTCCTCATTGTAACAGCTGGGTTGTATGAACTGCTATAACAAACAGACCCAAGACGTGCACTGTGGTTATGCAATAGCAGTTTATTTCTTGCAACCTGACACAGCTAACCAGCTAGGTAAACAGTTTGGAGGGGTGGCCAGGCCAACAGCAGCTTTGCTGTCTTCAACATCTGGCTTCCATGTTCTGTATCATCTTCATCCCAGCTGGCTGGGAGCTTGAAGGAGGACACGTGGGAGGTTCTTAATGAGTCAGGCCTGAAATGGCACATGTCACCCCTCTCCAATTTTATTGGCCAACACTCAGTCCCAGAAAGAATTAGGAAATAGGGTTCAGCTGAGGGCCCAGAAAGAAAAGGACATATGTTTTGGTGAGCAGGCTCCGTCTCTAGGGTGTTCTTTAATTATACAAGGTTTGATGAAGATTCTCCCACACAATGCTGACTAATATGGAGAGGAGATGGTAATAGTAACCCTTGCTGAGTGTTCATGATGTACTAGGTATTGTTCTGTGTGCTATACATATATAAAATTAATTCAGTCCTCACCGAGGATATTATATATATAATTACATTTTATATATATAATGTAATTATTTCTATATCCATGCAGATGAAGCAACAAAGACCCAGAAAAATTAAGCACTTTTTTTCAAGATGGCATAGCTAGCAAGTGGCAGAGTTAGGAATCCAGTTAGACTTGCTACGGAGCCTGCACCTATAGGCAAAGGTAGATCAGTGGATAGGTGGATATATCCTTCTCTTAGAACACTTACAGTCTAATTGGGAATGTAAAATCAACATGCATGGAAACATAACATGTCATATATATATTAATAGCCAGGTCTTGTGTACTGTGCTATGGAAATCATATCAGCAGAAGTTAAGGAAGTGAATGTAACCTGGGGATCTGTGTAGACAACGATGACTCCAGAAGGACCCAGTGTTGAAAAGTAGGGGTGGGAGGATGTAGAACAGGAGGATTGTGATGAGGGCCTCATATTTAGAGGAAACTCTGGGCTGTGAGGAGGAAGGATTGGTCACCACAGGGAGGGGTTGGAGAGGACACAGGCCTAATTGCAGAGGCCAGCATGGGATGGATAGATGTGAGCTCAAGGTTACAACCAATAGCCAGATACGGAGTCTGTGACTTGGTCTAGACTCTCCCTACTCTGTCAACAATGGGAAGAATCCCCAGGGCCACAGCTGGATGTTATGGCCTTAGCATTTGCTTGGAGTTTTGGTTTTGGAGGGATTTTGTTTGTTTGTTTGTTTGTTAATTTTATTGGTATATATATTCAAGAGAAACAACATAATGGGGAGATATATATATTTATATATATATATATATAAATGATTACTATAGTAAAACAAATTAATATCTTCATCACCTCACATAGTTACCTTTAGGGGAAGAACACCTAAAATCTGTTCCCTTAGCAAATTTTCAGGATTTTGTTTGTGTTTTGGTTTGGTTTCTGATTCTTGTTTTTTTAACCACCAACATGGTTTACAATATGCAATTTTTTAAAACATATTAGTAAAAAATTTATTTTATTATTAAAGATCATTAATTAAGAGTCACAAAATAAATTGTTCTCAGGATTAGTCCTAGAATAAGGTTTCTCTTTCTCTGTCCTGATGATCTAATATGCTCACTTTTATTTCATAGAAGTTAACATAATCCATAGCAGTGCCCTTTTTGCTAAATATATGAGAAAGCTGAGATTAAATTCCTTTTAAGTTTTACCCTACATCCCCTCCCCCAAAAACGTTTAGTTTTTTTAATGCAAGACCTTTCTCCCATTTCCCTCTGCCTGCATTATTGGTTTTTATCCTTATTTTAATGGGCTGACTCTACGTGTGCTCTTTATAGATTCGTTTCGACTATTTCCAGCAGAAGCTGGTTAATATAGTGGGGAATGAATAACTGAGACTTGAGATTTGAAGGTCCTTAAGAATTTGTCCAAACAATGTCCCATAAATCTCATAGAAAGTTGAATGAGAGATCTTGGCAATCTGGTCTCTAACTTTAAGACCCCTATATCTCTGCCTGTCTCCCCGCCCTCCATGCATTCTAAACACAGGGACAGCCAAAGGAGGTATTAGGGATTTAAATAACACAGAAGGGAAACATGTAAATGAATCAATGGAAGTGGAAAATTTTTCTCTTTGTGCTAGTAATTTTCCTGTTTGTTCCCATTCATAACAGATGTCTACTTTCTGTCTGGCAATTTCTTAATTACACTTGTTAATACAAGTCTAGATTCACATGCAACTGTAAGAAATAACACAGAAAGATCCCCTGTACGTGTTAGCCAGTTTCTCCCAATAATAACAAATGGCAAAACTATAGTATAATAAATATCACAACCAGGATATTAACATTGATATAGTCAAATACAGGACATTTCCATCATCACAAAGACCCCTCATTGTATTATTCAGCATTCTCTAGAAAAATATAATCAATATGTTATAGATAGATAGATATTAGTAGATGATAAATAAAGAGATAGCTAGGAGAAGACTTATTGTGGAAATTGACTCATACTATTATGGAGATCAAGAAGTCTCACAAAATGCCATCTCCAAGCTGGAGAACTAGGATAGCTCGTGGTACAATTCACTTTGATGACAAAGGCCTGAGCACCAAGGAGCTGATAGTGTAAGTCTCAGAGTATGAAGGCCAGAGAACCAGGAGTTCCAATATCTTGAGGCAAGAGAAGATGGATGTTCCCAGCTCAAGGAGAGAAAGAGAATTCACCCTTCCACCAGCTTTTTGCTCTATCAGGGCCCTAAACAAATTAGATGGTGCCCTCCCACATTGGTGAAACTGTATCTTCTTTATTCAGCCTATTGTTTCAAATGCTAATGTCTTCTGGAAACATCCTCACAGATACACCCCAAAATAATGTTTTCCCAGCTATCCAGGCATCACTTAACGGAGGCAAGTTGACACAAAACATTACCATCACTCTCCTGTTGCCCTTTTATAGCCACACCCGCTTCCCTACGCCCCTCCCCATGCACTCCTTAGCCCCCAGCAACCAGCCGCTGCTCTCCATTTCTGTGCTTGTGTCACTTCAATAATGTTTCAAATGGAGTCATGTAGTATATAACCTGTTGGGATTGGCTTCTTCATTTCTAAGTCTGGAATACATGAGGCACAAAGAAAACCCTGGGAATTCACCACTGCTGTCATTCCTCAGGTCATGGGATCCCTAGCTGGTGCCCATGCCTTTTAAAGTCTTCTTATGTTTGTTTTATATAAAATGTCCAGGGTTTTTAGTTGTATTTACTGGAAGGAATAGGAAAATCATGTCTACTTTGATTTCCTGGAAGGATCTTGTCATACTTTTAAACAGGGATTAGTATCTTCTATAAAATCAGTAGAGGCTTAATATGTTATCATTTTATCTACTTCACTAATTTGTGCCCTATCAAGGTATAATAAAGATATAAGTATATACTTTTTAACATCATGATATACCATATGTTTCCAAAGTCCCTCAAAACCCCAACTATCTAACCAACCCATTGGTGCTCCATTTGGGATAGTTAATTTACTATGAAAGAAACTCTCTTTTGCAGTAAAAATATGCTAGTTCAGTGGATTCAAAACATGGTGGATTTATTTACTTGCAAGATTCCTTTCACAAGAACACCGAACGTGAAGAATGCACCCTATTATGTCACATACTAATGAGTTTCTCTTTTAGGAAACCCTCTGTAATTAGATAATAGCTGCAGGTTGTCAAACTAAAATTAACTTAATAAAAGATATTTACTTCAAACTTTGCTTCCTCTGCCTCAATTTAAAACTATATTTAAAGTTAAGAGGTGCCTTTTTTCAGACAAGCACATTAAGGAGACAATTAAAATGTTTAGAGTCCAGTCATTGAAAATTTATAACCACTAAGAAATATACCAATTTTTAAAGATAATACACAATGAAGAATAGAAGAAAAAATGTAACCAGTAATTAAGAATAAAGTCATAGAAGACAACCTCCAAAGTAATGTCTGCATTTAATACTATTCATGAAAAAAAATAAGATGCATATATTTGGGAATGAATTTTATTTACTTAGAAACCACAGTCCTATTTATTCTGAAACTCTATATTTCAACCTTTTCTTATTTAACATTAAAAGAAATTTAGAAATGTGGCTGAATATTCTCCCCCATCTAAATACCATTTTCCCCCTAGTGTCCAATAGACAATATGCAGCTGTGTTAGTATGTTCTGAGAATCTATAAAATACATTTGAATTTTGATAGTATTCAAAAATAGTTCATATATTAGTAGCTAATTAAAATTCAGGTCAGAAATCACTATACTTAGAGTATACCCTAACACAGGTAATTCTCTTATCTGTCTCCATTTATTTATTTAACATTTATTTCCTGATCTCCTTTTATATGCCAGACAATGTGCCAAATGTTAAAACATCAAATAACTAATGACTCTTAACCCCAAAGCATTCATGTTACAAGATGCAAAGAAAAACATAACATAATCTACAAAGGCAATTTCAATTTCTAGAAATGAAACTTAATACTGTCACATTTGTCTATTCAATTATTTGCTTGAATGAAATAGGCAATTGCAATGTCTTTATTCTATTTTGCTGTGTCAGTGTAGCCATAAATTTATAAATAAAGTCAAGTGCTGCTAAGAACAATGTAACCAAAGGTGGCATAAAGTGCCTTAACATGGTGGCATATACCCTTTTAGATGCATGCCACAAAATATGTAAACTTAAGATACATATGATATATTCTCTTGACAAACCAATTTTACTTTAAAAATTTGAAAAGAAAAGTTATATAATTGCATTGATAAATAATTTCAGTGCTATATTTGTTTTTAAACTCATAGATTATATTAGAAAAACACATTTCATGCAAATTTCAGATTAAAGAAATAATACAAAAATCCTTCAGTTGTGCAACAGGCAGCTTCTGTCTATTGTACACATTTATATTTTGGTGGAAAAGTTTGATAGGGCACCTAAAAGTTATTTTCGCCTGTTATGATTAGTCCATTAGAATTGAAACCATCAGAAACATGTCCTGTGATGATATTTAATCTGTAGACCCAAATCTGAGAGACTTTCATATTCTCCCTTATCTTTTCCACCCAATCTTAAGGGGCTAGGGTGCACAAATACAAATTATGCCTATAAGTGCTGAGAGAGGATGATTTGATAAACCAATTATCACCATGTGCATTATCAAGCCTGCTCTAGAGTTTTATCAGAAACTTTGTCATGACCAATTAAATAAAACAATGTAGATATGTGTGATCCTCCTTTATACGATCTGTTTTACTCACTTTGATTCTGATTTATTCAAAAAGTTCCAGACCGCATTGCTGGACATTTTCCATAGTTATCAAAGTCCATTTCTTTGCAATGTAGGTTTTGCAAATTTCAGCACTTTAAGTAAGGAGTAAAGTCAGCGCTAAAAGCCCTACATATTTGTATGTTTAAAGAAATGTCCACATATGAGCTAAAATATGCAAGAAGATGGAATATGGAAGAGAAACATGAAATTATAAATCTTTAGGTTAATATCACCCTCCAGCTGGTCAAAAAGGGAAAAGAAATGTAGCAGAAACTACGTACTATAGATCACCAATCAGGATAATGCAAATTAAGGACATTAATAATTCATTTCTTAAAATGTATCTATAGCCGAGTTTCAGTGTATAAAACTTTGAAGAATATAACTTCCTTCAAATTACTGATTTTCTAAAGTGCATTATCAAGGTATTATCTTAAAGATCTTTAGGAGATAAAAAGAATGTAATATTGTCACATGATTTTATAAAACTAGAATGACATCATTATGTTGAAAGTAATGAAAAAATGACCTATAGGGTAATCTTCAATGGGTTAATCGATGACTATTAAAAATGGGGTAAGGAAACTATATTAAAGTGGTACTTATAGTAAGTATAGTACTTACATATAGTATTTTATATATCTACTTACATATTTGATATAATATTTCTATAAACATATACTTAGAAGTTATATGTATATGTAGTACTTAAATATATTCATGCATTGTGTTAAGAAGAAACATTAAAGATATAAAAAAGACCCAAATTGGATTTCCACAGAGAAAAAAATATGTCTAAGGAGAAAACATATGGAAATTATTTTAGGAATTTCTTGGCCTTAATAGGGAGGTTTTATTGATTTAAAGGGACATGTCCTTAAAATAATTGAATCAAAGTATATGCTAAGGGCAGATTTTCTTTTTTTGTTCTCTACATTTTCTCTTACCACCCTTCCTCTCCCCCCAGTGAAATTGTCTCAGAAGCCCCTTAAAACCTCATCTGGGCAGAGGGAAGGTGAGGGGTCTCTGTGGATTCGCACGGGGGACCTGTGCTGCTCGAAGAGGTTCTCTGGCCTCTGTGGTGACGGCGTCGCTGGTTTTCTTGATCTCTGCTCATTGTCCTGGCATCTCCTTCCCTTGAAAGCATCTACCCTCACTGCTTCCCTGAGCATGTGACATTATGGCTTCCAAGGAAGATGATTTGTGGAAGAGAAGAATGCAAAGCATCAAATTTTTGTTTTCAAAACATTGTCCTAGTCATGGAATAATTTGATTGCAAAAGGTCTCCATACCCAACTAAATTAGGGATATTACCAGCACAATGTTTTGTAAACTGATCACGGAGTTGTCTGCCACCTCCTATGGAGTGCTCTAGAGAATCCCTTATTTTGCTCCTGGCTGTATACAAAATGCATCATCAGGAAAAATCCTGTTCTTGATTATCAAATAGCTACAATCACAAGCCTCTGTTAGTTGTAAAGAATGAGATAAAATAAAATTTTGTTTGTTTACTTACCCGAAATACTTTTTTTGCTTGCCAAATAAATTTAATTTTGTTTTAATTGGCTTGAATTCAAGTGCATGCTCTTGGCATTGAAATTTCCTTTGCTAAAAGATGCCACCTCCTCCAAAAGTTCACATGTTACTTTAACAAACAGCAGAAGATAACTCTGGAGGATTCTAACTTAAAATGTGAGGTCCCAAGGGACATTGAACTACATTTCACTTTTAAGCTTTTAAAAAAGCATTCACATTCTGACCCGAGCTTGTCCTGTTGAAAAATGTCTAAGAGAAAAATAAATATTTATGCAAATTTTGAATTATTTATGTTTTATGATAGATATACTTTTGGGACAAGATTTTGAAGAAAGAACTAGTTTGACGTACTTTGGCATCAACAATTGAGCCTTGAGTATAATGAATGAGTTTGTCAGTTTCACATAAGCTAAACAAAGATTCTCTTGTATTTTATGGTTAAATACAAATAACACAAAGTGTTTCTTTATTTCTTATAAGTCAAGATAAAAATTAAAATAGAATTTGTTCTAAATATTTCAAAATGGTTAATATTAACCATGAAAATAGTTTTTGCATCTTAGAATGTTTTGTATATTAATGCTGTTATGGCTAAATCCCATTAACTAATGAAAATATTAAAGAAATGACTGATAACTGACCTCTGTTTCACTCTGCATTCTTCAGACTTAACTATCCATCTGGATCATGAAAATGACCATAAAATACACCTAAATAAGTAAAAAAATAAAGTTTAAATAAACCATCAAGCAAAGTATGTCCAACAAGTCTGCTTTCCAAGCAAATTAAATTCAACTAACATTTATAGAGCATTTACCAAGTGCAAAGCATTGTTCAAAATCTATAGCAGACATAGATATGACAAAAGTGTATTTCCTGCCACTGAGACCCTTAGAATTAATTAAGTAAAACAGGCATGCAGATTACCAACCTTAATACAATGTAAATACAATAAAGTGACACAACAAAATTGTTTGTTGAGAATATTATATATCTAAGCTACTTTAATAAATGTTGCTCATAAATTGATAGACTTGATCTCCCAACAGTCCCATGAAATAAGCAGTCTTAATAGTCCTATTTGACAAATGGGGACACTGAGCCTTACAGTTAAATGACCCAACGTCAGAAAAGCCAGGCATAAGATTTGAATCAAGGCAGTGTTTGTAAAGATATGAACAAATTGCCGCAGGTAGCAAGTATAGTAAAAAAAAAAAAAAAAAAGTATGCAGAATCTAATTATATAGATTTGAGTTTCAGTTAAGGTTCTATTTTTTCTAGCTGTGTGGACTGAGTCAATTCTCAAATATGCCTTTCTGAGGCTTCCTGTCTGTGATTTGTGAAGTAGAGATTATATTATCTACTGCATGAGGCTATTATGGGGCTTATACAGTTAATTGTTAATAACAAAGCCATTTTAGTGTACTACATTTGGCTTCTCTTTCAAAAAATTATAATAATTTTTATTTAAAAACAGTCTTATTTCAGTTGGGAATGAAAAGAGCCTCAATATAGCAGTGGCTCAAACACTCAAGTGGTTATGTTCTTATGTAAAAGACCAGCATTAGAAAGTCCAGAATTGGTGGGGCAGCGCCATGAAGTCACAAGACCCCCCACCCCCAAACTCTTCTATGTTTCTGCTCTGCAATTTTTAGGTGTTGTTCCCACAGTCAAGGTGACCACATGATCTAGGATGCTGTAGTTCCAACCATCTCACCCACATTCCAGGGAACAGAAAGAAAAATAGAAGGCAAAACAAATTTGCTTCAAAGTTCCCTTTAAAGGGTCTTCTTGGAAGTCTCTCACAACACACCTACCCTCACAGCTCTAAAGTAAATGGGTACGACAGCCCCAAGCTGCCTGGAAATTGTCATCTTTATTCCAAGTGGCTCTATGGTCAGCTAACGTTGGCATTCTGTTGGCAAGGAGGAAGAGAAGGGATATTGGATCAACAATCAGCACTCTGTATCATGACTTTGATAAGAACACATTAACCAAAGATAAAGTAGAAGATTGAGGAAAGAAAACACTAGATCCAACCCTTTCTTCCTTATGTGAGAACATGGTAACACACCCTCATGCAAAGATAAGAATGCTCTGTCCTATAAGCATGGAGAATAGAGAAGTCACAGACCCCGATACCAACCTCTGTGTAAAGAAATGACACCGCCCCTAAAGATGGCATCAGAGATAAGAATTTCCTCATGGAATGTGACTCGTGGCATTCTCACAACTGTTGACTAAGTGAATTGGGTGACAATAAGTCTTGGCGTACAATTTTGAAGCAATTACAGCTAAGAAAGTATAGTGAGAGTGAGTCAGGTTTTCAGTGGCCAACTCAGATGGAGTTAAAAGTGCATGCATTCTATTTGCTGCAACTAATTGTTCTCTCACTCTGGCCTGTTCAGCCAAGGTGTTTAGGAAAGAAAATGATAATTCACAGGAATTAACATTCAAAGCGTCCAACTAAGTTGCCTCCCTGGACAGCATCAGAGCTAATTCCAGGAAGGAGCTGCAGGTGGTGGGGGAGCACACGGGACAGTTAGGCCTGTGTGAAGGGCTGACTTGGCCTGCCATCCACTGTTCCCACTCCCAGCCCCATCTCTGAGTCTTTGCAGCTAACCTGATCACTGGAAGAAAATGGGGTGTTCTCTGCACAAAGGGGTTCTAAAAGCCCAGGGATTCTGTCTGGCCTCCATCACAGCCTAGCTGTACAAACTTTAGCATGGTTAGTTACCCATTTTAAGCCTTGATCTACTCATCTGTAAAGCAAGGACGATAATATTAATAGTACCTACCTCATGGAGTTGTTTTAAGGATTAAGAGCTTGGTACTTAGCTAACACTCAATAAATATTATTTTTTCTGCACTTTGGAGTCAGATTACTGTATGGCAGAACCCACTTACTAACTAAATTAAAACTCTAAGTCTCAATTCATTGTGTGTCTGGCATCTAGCAGGTTTTCAATAACATGTAACTGCTTTGTGATGATTGAAGTGTATATATAATCAAATGAAATATAAAATATATATCTATATATAAGCATATAGATATATAAAGCCAAATGCTTTGTCTTTCTTCTTGTGTATAGACAACTATCAATTACAGCAGAATCATTACAGAGCTCAAGAGCTTTTGCAATTTACATTTTGTCTTTTGATTCCTCCATTTTCTCTGTCCTATCCGAAGAAGAGCAATTGAGTTTTCTCAGTATGAGCTCTGGAAATTTTCTCTTACAAATTGTTTACAGTGTATTTTATTATAATATGCCAATGAACTCATTTGATACACATCCTTCTGTCTTTACACCCTCTCAAGTAATGATGTAATAAGATATATTATTTAGAGGGTGGATATGGATTTGACTTGGTCATAAATCAGTGTAATATAAGGTCCTTGCTTCTTAGATCTGACACAAACTGCTCTCTTTAAATGGTAATACAGAATGTTGAGATAATTCCACATGTGTAAGCTTATGTTTTGATTCCCTTACAACGTACAGAACTCATTGTATTTAACCTACAGTCTCAAAAGGGATCATCTCTTTTCTGCCAAGTCTTAAAGTCTCCAGACTTCTGAATTCCAGAAATGAGTTTACTGACCTAAATATTTGTGAGGAGGGGAAATGCATTTCCCCAAAAGGAGAATAAATCCTACCAAAGTAAAATTGCCAGGAGGGAGAGAGATTACCCTTGGATTAGACACAGTTAGATTTATACTAATAGTAATAGGTAAAATAGTAATACTAATTTATGCTATAGTGCATTCTACTAATGTGCATTAGTAGAACTAATCCACTATAGTGCATTAGTAGATGATATATTTTAGTGCATTGTGATAGAAAAGGTACAGTTTAAGTCCAGGACTCTGCACACAACAGTGTCAAGCAACTGTCTTTGAGAGCCAGGTTATTTGACTAAATATTGTTGGTTATTGATTATCTTGCTTTTGTTTTTCATGTGGTCAAAGCACCAACTGTGTCAAGACCAACAGGATCTGTTCGTTGTAAACAGCAAGACATTAGGGAATTGTCTGAATTATTTTGCAGATAAATTATAAATCCAGAGTTTGACAACTTATTCCAATGCCAGGAAAAGTCTACTATATTTAGGATAGGAGTTTCAAGTTAAAATCCCCTCTTATGCACTAAGTCTGAGAACCAGTAGTCACTAAGTGACAGGTGACATCTTCCAGTAGTGGTATTTTCTTACAACAGTCTTAGGTTACTTCAGCATCAGAAGATACTGTTCCCATTGCTTCAGTTCCAAAATAATAGGTACTGGAATTATTTAGATGCAAATAATACCTCATAGACCTCTTCAACCCCACTGTTCAGTAGACATTTAGGGTATAAGCATCGCAAATGGGACAGTAAGCAGAAAACATCCCAACTTTGCATTTTAAGTCTCTCTTAATCACTGATTATGGATTTCTCCTGTCCCTAACTAAGTACCTGCTTTCTTTCCTCAAAAAGTTTTTCAGAATTTATACAACTAAATACTGTAAGATCTTTGGTAGCAGAATGAACACTGGGTTTGAATTAAGAAAACTGGAGATCAAATTCTGCTTCTAGCTCTCACAGAATTTGTGACCTTGGGTTAGTCTTTTAGTTTCAGTTCTTTGTTTATTAATTCATTCACTCACTGAATGCCTAATATGTTCCAATCACTGTTCTAGGCTGTAAGAAGAAAAGTAAAGAAACAAATACCTTGATCCTTTAGAGCTTAGAATCACAAAAGCAAGGAAGACATTTAAGACATACCATGTCAGTTTGCAGTAAGTGCCATGAATAAAAATACAACATGAAATGTTGAACTTAAACTGCCTTTTTGACCCAATGGACCTAGCAGACATATACAGAACATTCTATCCAACAGCAGCAGAATACACATTATTCTCAAGTGCACGTAAAACATTCTCCAGGAGAGATGATACGTTAGGTCACAAGACAAATCTGACCAAATTTAAGGAGATCGAAATCATATCAAGTATCTTTTTCAATCACAAAGGTATGAAACTAAAAATCACAGGAGGAATTTCAGAAAATTCACAAACACATGAAAAATAAACAACTTTCATTCATTCATTTTTTCATTCAATGGGTCAATGAAAAAATTAAAAGGGAAAATGGTTTTGTTTCTTCTTGAGACAAATGAAAATAGAAACAAACCATAGCAAAGCTTACAGGACACAGCAAAAACATTTCTAACAGGGACATTTATAGCAATAAATACCTACATCAAAAGAGAAAAAAATCTCAAATAAACAACCTAACATTACACCTCAAGATACAAGAATAAGCTAAGCCTGAAGTTAGCAGAAGAAAAAATAAAGATCAGAGCAGAAATACTTAAACGAAGACTAGAAAACAATAGAAAATATCAACTAAGACTTGAGTTTTTGAAGACACACAGAATTGATAAACCTTTAGCTAGACTAAATAAAAAAAGAGAGAGAAGACTCAAATGAAATCAGAAATGAAAGAGAAGACATTACAACTGATACCACAGAAATATAAAAGATCATAGGAGACTATTAAGAACAAGTATATGCCAACAAATTGGATAACCTAGAAGAAATGGATAAATTCCTAGACAAGAAATTCCTACCAAGGCTGAATCACGAAGAAATAGAAAATCTGAGCAGACCAAATAATGAGTAAGGAGATTGAATAAGTAATAAAAAGTCTCCCTTTAAAGAAAAACCCAGGACCTGATGGCTTCATTGATGAATTCTACCAAATAGTTAAATAAGAACTAATATCAATTCTTTTCAAACTGTTCCAAAAAAACTAAAGAAGAGGCATAAATAATACTTCCAAACTTATTTTATGAGGCCAGCGTTACCCTGATACCAAAGCCAGAAAAGGACACTACAAGAAAAGAAAATCACAGGCCAATATCCCTGATAAATATTGATGCCAAAATCCTGAACAAAATACTAGCAAACTAAATTCAAAAGCACATTAGATAGGAGGGATAGTTCAAAATGTCTATTGTACGTATTTCAAAAACATCATGTTGTACACTATTATATACAATTTTTATTTGAAAAACCTACTTTAAAAATAATATAAAAGTATAGCAATGTAAGCAGTCAAGTGTGATGAGGTAGAGTGAGTGGGTGGGGGAGGGGAGCCGGCGCATCCTTTCATAAAGGCTCACTTTGGATGCTGTGTGGAGAATGCACTGCTGAGGTCACAGTGGAAACAGGGGGCTGTGGATTTATGAAACAAAACACGCGAAAATGCCCTGCACGCTTCTTGTCAATCCTGAAGTTTGTTAGGACTGAAGGTGAGGAATAGTAGCAAAAACTGGTATCTTTGTCAATGAACTCAGCTGTGATCAAACACTTGTCCGTATTCTCTTATGATGCTGTCCCAGGACCTTTCTACTCTTGGGTCTCAGTGGTTTATCTAAAGAGCATGTTAAGTATCTCCTGCTGGCTGGTCTTGTGCACCTGGCTGTGCTCTGCTCTCCTGCAGAAGATGACTCTAAATGGTTTTCATGAGTATCAATCCTGAAAATTCTGCACTCTGCTCCTTGGTAGGCTTTGTCTTCCATCAAAATTTGCTTCCCTAACACTCAAGTGCAGCATATGGCAGAACCAGAAAGAACTAGTTTTGTTAAGACAAAACATTATAAAGCATGCTCTATAATATTTTGCCAATTCTGGCAACGGATTTTTGACTCCCTTTTCCAGTTTGGGTAAATATTGTCCAAGTATATTAAAAATTCCAAGAGAGATTCTTTTGGAAACTATTAATTTTAATTTCATAGGAAATGTAGAATTAGCTTTTGCCTTATTAAAAAAAACTAAACTAAATTAAAAATATAACAGAGCAAATTAAATTCCTTCTGACCACCACCTCTAGTCTTTGTCTCTCTTCTGGGTTATCCACAAATAAGAATTTGGCATATATCCTTTGAGAACTTTTCTATCCATGTATCATGCCATGTGGTATAATTTATAGTTCACTTTTCTTTTACACATTTACATATTTGTTGTACTTTTGTAAGTTCTTTTGCATATTACATAAAAATGTCACTGTGTCATGCTACAAATTACATTGTGCTTCTAAGAATACATCTAGCAGAACTTTCTAGGAATAAATATCATAGGTAATAGGTAAATACTCTGCTGATAAGACCATAAATTGATTCTACTTGGTAATCAATTTGATACCATCTAATCAAATTTAAAATACAAATAGTATATGACCTAGAAATTTTATTTTGTCTGTCTACTCTGCTATCGTATTCTTTTTAATGGCTGCAATGCATTCTACAGTTTGAATCTGACATAAATTTTTCAGTCACTGCAATTTTAATAACAATTAAAGTTTGTCTTTTGTTTTTCTATTAAAACTAAAGCTACAATAAACATCCTTGTATATACTTCCCTGTTCACTTGAGAATATTGTGTGTATCACTCTAGAATAGAAATTCAAAATATAATTGCTAGATCATATGCTATTTGTATTTTAAACATCATTAAAATGTATTTAGATAGTGTCAAATTGATCACAAAGTAGGACCAATTCATGATCTTATAAGCAGAGCATTCACCCATGCCTTGGCCAAGACTTGGTATTAGGTTACTAAGTATCAAATGTCTGATTTCCTTAAGTAGTTATGTAGAACAGGAAATCTAAGACACGGGTGGGTATCCATGGAACCGAACCTCCAGACAAGAGAAGCAAATGATATTAAGCTAATTCACGTGGACATTGATATATATTCCTTTCAAGTTCATGATAAAAGCATGTTAGAAGGCACCTAGATGCATTTGGTAATTCAGCATAATTTTGGATTCAGACCAGTGACTGTATGCCTTGGTCAAATTGCTCAATATCTTGCTGTAATTTTATAATGTCTTAAATGGGATTAATCTGCTTCATAAGGTTATTGTGAAGAATTGATTATAAGATGTAGGTGAATCCCTGATAAGTGCTCTGTTTTCTTCTCTTCTCGTTAGAAATGGAAAACGAAAGGAAGAGGGGATTAGCTGTGGTGTGGGCAGAGTAGCTGTGCACAGCCACGTCTAGACTGGGTTGACTGAGAGGCCAGTAGATTTCTAATCCCCACAGTAGAGCTTCATTGAGGTTGTGGCTTGTCAGAAGCTATTTACAAGACAGGAAGGACATGGCTAGGCCTGGTTGGTCCTCTTCGACCTTTTGATGTCTTTGCTCCTCTTGTTCTTCCCCCCAAACCCCAACAATAGCTATAGAAGTCATGTCACATTTCAATGTCACTCTTTCATTTTAATCACCTCTAAGGGACTACAGTGTTTATCCCTAAGGGATGTCTTCCAAATCTTGAGTATATGTGTCTGAGTTTCTCTTGACTCCAGTTCAATTCTCCACTATGGCAGTGTTTTATATTCCTTATTCTTTTAGAAATCGCTTTTCTCAATGACTTCTTCGTGCATTAGTGGACTTCTAGGGCATAGATGGTGCTTTGAGAAGTAATCTAATCTCTCATCACTTTGATGTACTTCACAACTCCAGGGTTACAAGATATTTTTACTTAGACTTAGTCTTTTAGAATATTTTGACATTACAAAACACTAAAGAGTATATTGTACCAAACAATGCTGTTCTCAGTACAGAGACCAACCAGATGACCTAATGTGTCTGTTCAGTTTCTAACTTCTATGATATCTTACAGTATGGAATCTCTTTATAGCATAATAGTCCTTTATATGAAGAAATGAATATATCATCTACTTCTTAATTCTTTTTGCTTTTGGGCCACAATGTAGCTTCTGATTCAACTACACACTGACATTAGAAAGCAGATGAACATTTCAACATCTTCTGTATTCTTTTGACCACAAGGTGGAATCAAATTGATGAAATCTATACATTTTATAATTATCTGTTTCTTGTATAGGCAATAAAAACACAAAACAAGAGCACATGTTCCTCCTTTTCTAAGTTGTATTTATTTTTATCACAACCTTTCACCCAATTTAAAATCAGTTCTATACTCAGAAATCATCGGTGTCTTTTGCTTTAATACATCAGTCTCACTTGTTCCACTAGATATAGTACATAAATAATGTGCTGTTTTTTCATTATTAGGATTTAGTTTTTCCTAGAACTTTATATCTTCAAAAATATTTATAATTATTAATTATAATAATATAATTAGAAACACAACAGAAGTTGACTGATTTGGGTAGAACTTTCTTGCTACCAGTTGAAGTTTGTTAATATTTTCCAGGCAGTTTAAGAAATTATCCATTCATATTTTTAAAAACCATTACATTTACTTTCTTGGCTTGTTGTTCTATATATTAACAGGGATAAAAACCCTAAATTTCATTCATTGCTAAATGGTATGGCAGATCTTTGAAGAGGGCCCATGTGTCTTTTAAGTACTACGTGAAACAAATGCTCATCATAAAATCCGGTTCCCAGAACAGCCCCTGACAGATGGTGATATGGTTATATATACAGTCATGAATAGTGGTTTCCTGGATAATTTCCATCAAAGTCATAAAAGGAAAACTACTTATCATAGATGTTTGTTAATAATTTTTAATAGATTTTATTTTTTGGAGTTGTTTTCACAGGTTCACAGCAGAATTGAGCAGAAAGTATAGAGATTTCCCAGAATCAATTTTTTATGCTAAAGAGACTCACTATTAAGGTCAAATTGGAAGACAAAGGAGCCCAATATAACAACAAAAACCCAGAGTGTTTACAGGGGTTAATGAGATCCACTTCTGCAAGTTCAAAAAAGTATTACAAACTTTACACCCATTATGTGAGTAAAGGGAAAACAAAGTATTTTACAAGCACCCATCGTTCCCCCTAGCCTGAAGCTGGCTTTTTACCACTGACTCCGCCCTGGTTTCCTGAGGAAACACTGCCCATCTGAACTGTCCTCATGCTCTCTGGCCCTATCAGAAGGTAGGAGGCCTTGCAAAAATTTCAAATGTTCCTTATATAATCAATATCTGTGTTGCAATTACACTGAGATTTGCCATCTGTTAGAACCTTTGTATCTTGGATTCCTTTAAGAATTATACAGTAGCTTCTGTTCAGAAATTAAATGCACTCTTTCAGTTCTCTTACACCAAAAGCAGTGTTGTAGCTAGAAGTCTGGAAAAATTCTACGGTCGTTAAAATCATTCTGGCCTACACTTAATCCTCGAAACATCTTACCTCCCAGTAAAGTTTGCCCTCCTCCTGCTTTAGCCCTTTTGGAAGCACAGTGCCCCATGTTTATATTTCCCACCCTTGAAGCCTAGAAGCCATCTCAGAAATATTAAGGAGATAAGAGTACCTATGAAAGCTCTTAAGATATCCTTAAATTTAGAGCAAACAATGGACTATTTGCTTTCCTTATCTGAGGATGGGTGTTCCCTTGGGTTCATTAGGGAAGGCTAGGGCAGAGGAAATTTACACAAGGGACTCTGGGCCTCACAAATCTCCTAGGAATTGGGCAGACTTTCAGGGTACCAGCCCCTCTGACCTCAGCCAGTCCAGCCTGACTCTAAATATAATGCTTTGTTTCAAGCAAAACTCTCCCTCCTTCTGTTGAAACTGAAAATTTTCTATAAGTGAAATGAGATACAGATAGGCCGATCAGGTAGATTTAAGAATGTTGCATCATTCAGGTATGGAAATAAACGAAGAGTACCCAAATAAGAAAGAGTAGAGGCTATTTATTGGGAGCTGGTTATAGCAAGAGAGTCAACCACTACTGCTTGCACTTGGCAGAGACTCAAGGACAGGGAGGGCAGTGAGAAAACTTTATAGTGAAAAGAGGAAAGGCTTCAGGTATGCTGTGACGGTCAGTGTGGGGGATGAGCAAGCTGGAGGTGAGCTAACTAGAAGCAGAGCATTCTATGTGATTGGCTTGAAGAATACATTTGGCTTTCTCTAGTTGATCTTGATTTGGAAGCAGGGGCAAAAATTAAGGAAGCTGGCAGTTTTTGAGCAAGTCCTGACTGTTGGTGGTTAATTGCTGCAGAGGTTGTGGTTTGGCTTTCTGGGCTGGTTGTTGTAGAGGTTGTGGGTCAGAGTTCTATTTTATATGTGGTCTGGCTACTGTCTGTCTGCACATTCAGTCTGTCATATGGTTTTACTGGTTCATTTTTTAATCATTCTAAAATGAAATAATGTCCAGGAAATCATTTCAAACTTAAGAGTAGAAGCTATAACCTTGTCTCTGAATATTAACTCTAGAAAAATTTATATTTCAAAGGAAATTCTTGGTTTTTCTGCCCCCAGAAGAGTCATTATCTTAAAACAAGTTTCATCAAAGTAGCACCAAAATTTTCCATTGAGGAAAATTCTTGGATTATGAGCTGGAAACAAAAGCTGTCTACGTAGTATCTGTTTGTGTTGAACCGATTTCAAAATAGAATTATAAAAGGGTAAGTGATTTGATAGGTCAATATTTCAACCAAATAGTTATTGAAAACAAACAAATAAACAATGAACTGATGAGTGAGAGTATGAGACAAGCAGAAACTTAAAGGTGGTTGTGAGGACAGTGAACAGCATAGATGCAATAAATGCCTTGTAAGCTAACCCAACAGGACTTGGGGATTAATTAGCCATGGAGATGAGAAGAAAAGAGGGCTCTGGGATGACTCCCTTGTCTTTGATTTGGGTGACAATGTGGATAGTGAGACTGTTGGCTGAAATTGGGACTACAAGAGGAGAAACCTTCAGAGGGCATATTCAGGAAGAAAAAACAAAAAGCTCTGAGGTCCCAGGGGAAAGACAGAATTAGAGATGCAGATTTTGGAGTCATTCATTCAACAAATATTTTTCGAATGGGGAATTCAAATAATAAACAACTAACTAATGGCAGCTGCAATAAGTGCTATGATGGAGTTAAGGGAACACTTATTGGGGAACCCAACTATTTTAGAGGATCAGGAAATGCAGAAGTGATACATAAACAATTATCAATATGGGAATTAGTGGTAATTAGCTAGTCACTGGCAAAGGGATCATTCCTGGCAGAGGGAATGGTGTAGGCAAAAGCACTAAGGCAGGGAGAAGAAATATATTCAAAGAACTGAAAGGAATCTGTTGTGGTGAAGTAGAGGAAATGCAGGATTGAGTGGCTCTAGATATGACTGATGAGATAGGCAGATATCATATCCTACAGGATTTTATCGTTCATACTCAGAATATGGGATTTTATCTTGATATAAAAAGGAAGCCATTAAAGGATTTTAAGCAGAGGAATTACATGAACAGGATGTTATTTTTAAAAGATCATTTTGTTCACAATGAAGTGAGTATATTAAAGGAATGCAAGAGCAGATGGAAGAAACCAGTATGGAGGCCATTAACTGAGAGATAACAGTTGCTGAAACCAGTGCAATGGCCGTGGAGACAAAGAAAAATAGGTCAGTTTGAGAAAATAATTAGAAGAAAGATTGGAAGACTTAGGAATTAGTTGAATATTGAACCCAAGGAAGGAAGGAAGGATGGCAAAGGTAATTCCCAAGTTTCTGGCTTGTGCCATTCCCTGACGTAAGGGATACTGGGCGAGAGCCGGGTGTGGAGAGGAAATGATGAGCTTGGTTTTGGAGATGTGAAGAATAGGATGCCCATGAGATCGACAACTAGTGATAGCAAGGAGGCAATTGGCTCTACGGGTCTGGAGCTCAGAGAAAATCAGAGTAGACACAACAAACACAGAATTATAGATAGTGATTGAAGCCATGGTGACATGGTGATAGCTGAAATTTTCTAAAGAAAAAGGACTAGAGAAAAAGCCTGGGATAAGGCTTTGAGAAATCCCAACTATTATACATAAGGCCAGATGAAAAGAATGAACTGGCCAAAGTGTGAAGGAAGAGGAATGCCAGAAGGGTGTAATTGTGGTCATGAAAGGCAAGAATAAGAGTGTTTCAGTAACGAGGGAATGGCAAACTGCCCCAGCACCCCTGAGAGATGAAGTAGGAGGACGGGAGCACGGCACTGGGGTTGCTGACCTCCAAAGGGGTGCTGATGTGCTGCCCTGGTGATGAAAGCCAGGCTAGGGTAGGTTCAGAAGCGAGTAGGATTTAAGAAAATGTCAATAGTAAGTGTAGACAATGCTTTCAAGAGGTTTGGCTACAGAAAAGAAGATAGGGGTGGTAACTGGATGGGAAAGTAGACTTAAAGACAGTTTGGAGGTTTGGGATGGAAGCAGTAGGGTCAAAGGGTTTGAAAAGATAGTTGTGAGAAGGAATGATAGTGCAGCATTCCTGAAGTGGAGCATGGAAAGAACCCATGTGGGAAGAAGAAGCCATTGACGTACAGTGCTAAGAAAACCATGAGGGTCAATGATCCCTAAGTGCGATCATCTGATCAGCGTAATGGGTGTAGATCCATGCTGTGATCTCTTATTCATGCTGTGAGTGACCTCTGTGCTATCTATTTCTGAAATTTAAGCCTCAGAAACTTGCAATTTATTATTTAAACATTGGGATTCTGTTTACAGGGTAGCTCATTCATTTACCTCCATTTATTTTTTTGTACAGCTGAATATTTGGTCCAGTAAACTAGGAGTGTAGCAATTAAACAGTGGCAATAGATCCAGTCAAATGACGTTTAAAAAAAATAGAAGTACTAGAAGTTTAGTCCAACTACTGGATTCCCATGCCTGGCACCTCTAAATTTGCCTTTCAAGTTTGCAGGCACTGTTTTCCAATTATGCACCAGAAGAACAGTATGTAGTAACAGCAAAACAGAAACGTCATTGAAGTAGGAGGCAATAAAACCAAATTGTTGTCCTACTTCTCACACCAACTCCTCCAGGTCTGAAATTCTGCAAGTTTTCAGCTTTGAGCAAATCACAACCTCTCTGAAGACTAAACTAAAACACATTTAAAATTTCTCACAACCCTGAGACTATCCACAATGAGCTAATAGCTTAGTGTCACAATACTTCCATTGATGAAAACAGTGTGTTCCTAGGATAGTCGTTAACAACTGAAAAGTCCTAACCAGAGAAAAAAATGGTCATCACAGCTTCAATTAATTGAGTCCCTAATGACTGTTATCATCAAAGAAGTTTGAGAAACACACTTCTCAGACATCAAAATCGTGGTGCAGGATGAAGACAGGAAATTAATGTACGATATAGTGCAGAGAAGAATGACATTATCTTTAAAGGAGTGCTTATAAACAGGAAGATCATGCTGCTAACAGTGGAGGCAGAATTACAAAGTTTTAGATACTATTACATTTGATTACTTTAGTTATTTGGTGTGTCTAGCCAAGCTCTTCCAAATCTTTCTGCTTGGCCTTACACATAAGCCTGGAGCCTGCAGAGCTCTTCTAAATACCAAACATCTCTACCAGGTAGGAAAAAGGAATTCAGGCCCCAAAACAAGATATTTTCCTTAACTGTTCTGTGACTATCAGGAGAAGCTCTTTGAAGAATGTCCATTCATGGAACCAACCCTTTAGGCCCTGACCCCTGTCAATTCTTCTTATTCTTTCTCCAAAGGTTTTTGAGAATGGCCCCAGAAACAGCATCAAATCAGCAGAGATCAACATATATATTAATATCACATAGATTAATGCTACACATTGGCTGATGTCATCAGTTTAAGCATGTAGTAGATCATATCAAGTTGTCATTTATTCATTCAATATTCATTCAATTCATTCATTCAAATGTTCATTCATTCAGTATATTTATAAGACTTTCAATATGTGCCTGGCACTATACTAGAAGCTAAGAATACAATGGTGAACACTCAGCCCTCAGGAAACTCTTCTTATTGAAAATATTTTTCTCAAAATGAAATAAACCAGCCTGAGCAATGTAGCAAGACTCTGTCTCTACAAAAAAAAAAAAAAAAAAATTAGCAGGGTCAAGTGCCAGTAGTCCCAGCTAAGCAGGAGGCTGAGGCAGGAGGATCCCTTGAGCCCAGGAGTGGTTTTTTGTTTGTTTGTTTGTTTGTTTTTTGGAGACAGAGTCTCACTCGAACTCCTGATCTTGAGAAATCCTCCTGCCTCAGCCTCCCAGAGTGCTAGGATTACAGGTGTGAGCCACCACGCCCAGCCTGAGCCCAGGAGTTTGAAGCTACAGTGAGCTATGATGACGCCACCGCACTCCAACCCAGACAACAGAGCGAGACCTTGTCTCCAAGGGGGGAAAAAAATCACTGCCATATTTAATGACTTACGTGGTTTAATGATTATGTAAGGCTTAAAAACCTGAAAACCTAAAGTTGTCAATATTCTTAAACCTACAATTCATCATTGAGAATCTATACATATATATATATATATATATTTTTTTTTTTTTTTTTTTTACCATGAATTTGCTGTGTGTCCACTGGTAATTGAATACTTTTCTTCTCTAAATGTTAATGAGTGAATAGTATAACTTTCTCTGGGTGTAGAATTAGTGTGCCTTGCCCATTGCTCCTGTCCTGCAGATTCTACTTTATTACTACAGTGTCACCTCCTCAGTGAAGATGCAAAATCTTTGTATGCCAGTGCACCACCGCTCTCCTCCCAATCAGGTAGAATTCATAGGCTCAATCTCTGTGTTATGATTTTGCTATACATTTCTATTATATATATTACTTTATAAGTATTAAGTGTTATGTCTTAATTGCCTCCATATTGTGGCCTATGTCCAAACTTTCTTTGTGTTCTCAGCACCTGGCAGAGTGTATGGAGCCTGTTGACTGAATAATCAAAAAAATTCAGCAAGTTAAGCCAACTTTTGTAAAGTCTAAGTCCTGGAAGTCAGCTTGGAGGTTGGCTAGAATGAAGTGAATGAACTATTTGGAAACATCATCATAGGGTATCAGTACAATAAAATGTAAAGTGCGATACAAAGATTTTGCATTATTCATTCATTTATTCATCAAATATAAGACCTGCTTCAGGCTAGCCACTATGCTAACAACTAGGAAAATATGAGTGAACAAGATATAGGAAGATACAGGTGAATTATATCTACTTTATCTTAACTTCACATAGAAAGATTGGGGTTACACTTTACGTACATAAGAAAGTCTCTTTTTGAAAAGGTCCACCTTCCATTTGTCTCTAGAGAGTTACATTTTTCTGAATTTGGTGAGAATCAAGATAAGAAAAGGTGACAGCATGCTGAAATGTCCATACTGTATTTTTCCTCTTCTTCAATATCTACAGTGCATAGACTTGTACCGAATGCACACTCCGTCAATGTATGTTGAATTGATATCGCTGTTTGTTCAGTAAAGTAACCCCAATGTCATGACTATCCGAGGCTTACAAGACAGGCCACTTTTGTCCTCCTTCCTTGGCTCTCACCAGTTCAAGGGCAGATAGCTGTTTTAGTTTTCCTCGTTAGGAATACTGCAAATATGGGTCTTGTAGTGTTGTAATCCGAGCATGGGTTCGGCTGCTCGCTGCTTGCAAGAGCCTATAACAAGGACAAGGTGTAGTGAAAGAAGAATGATTGTATTCTGGAGCTAGCAGTGGGGAAATGGCCAACAGTCCTGCCTCGAAGAAACCATTTTGAAGTCTTGGGTTGAGGGTAGTGGTTTAAAAAGGGAATTTGGTATGAAAGACATGCAGGAAAGGTAAGGAGATGCTGGTCAGTGTGACTTGTCCAGATGAATATCTTGAATTATGTCTCCACCTGGTGAATGGGCTGGTGCTATCTCAAAAGCTGTCTGTCTATAGATTAACTGCGGCCTTGAGGTGATCTTCTGGTGGGGATCTGGATTATTTCGAGACTCAGTTTCTGAAACTTCTAAACAAGCACATAATTAGATAGGGGAGACTTGGGCAAGGGAGTTCCTGGTGGAAAGGAGGGTAAAGGTCAGTATTTCCTCATTAATAGCATAACAAGAAATGGCCAGGAAACTTTCAAAATGGGGCACTGGAAAACAAGGCACTAGTTATATTGTTAAAGTTATTAGGTAAAATTAAGGGGCGATGGACTTCTGCAACAGAAAATATGGTAGAATTATTAATAGAGAATTTACAGAAGCAAAGACTCTGCATTTCCCAATTATGAGGCACCCTGGTATTAGGGCTAAGATGTGTGATATAGGGACCAAGACCCTTATCCCCTGAAGGATCACTGAAAAATCAACTCACAATGAGGCATATTAATAAGAGAAAGAGATTACAAATTTATTTACTGTGCACATGGGGAGAATCACAGCATGATTGCCCAATGTCCCAATAGGGTCCAGAAGCTTATATACCCTTTTAAGTTTACAGATAGAATGGGGGCCTGGATCCTAGCTAAACAGGTTATGGGATGGGGAGAAGAATTCTATTGAGGGACAATAAATGATTGCCAGGAAGAATGATTAGTTTGGGGAACAGAATTTAACATGTAAATAGTTTTCTTGATTTTTTTTTTCTTTTTTTTTTTTGAGACAAGGTCTCGCTCTGTCACTCTGGGTAGAGTGCAGTGGCCTCATAATAGCTCACAGCAATCTCAAACTTCTGGGCTCAAGTGAACCTCTTGCTTCAGTCTCCCGGGTAGCTGGGACTGCAGGCGCATACTATGACACCTGGCTAATTTTTCTACTTTTTAGTAGAGATGGGGTCTCGCTCTTGCTCAGGCTGGTCTTGAAATCCTGAGCTCAAGCGATCCTCCTGCCTCAGCCTCCCTGAGTGCTAGGATTACAGGTGCCAGCCCCCACCGCACCCCACCTTTTCCTGGAATTTAAATGATTTTTGGAGAAAGTCGTTATCTTGTAAAGGGGTCTGCACAGATGTGGTTACATTCTTGGTCTTCATTCTCATAATGGATAATGAGATAACAGGTGGGGGAACGAGGACAATTATTCTCCTTGGTGGGTCCGTCCTGTCTTTAGGTAGTTAGGAGAAAAGTCTCTTCCAAATCCTGCTGATCTCTATGGGTTTTTAATTCAAAATACTCATTATAAGAGGGAGCCATATTTTGGGGTGAAATTCTCATGCTCCTTCAGTAATTTTAAAGGTGGGTTGTAGCTCTTATTCTTCTATTATGTAATGGTGTGACCTTGGACAAGGTACATTAGCTGGGCCTTAGTTTCCTCATCTGTAACAGGCAAGGAATAGAAAAGATGGATTTCAAAGTCACTAACATTCTAGGCAAAAATCTGACCAAAAGTATCTTACCTCGGTTCTGCAGGCTGGACAGTCATCCTAGTGTTTAGTAGCCTTCATCAAGGCCATGCTGTCTGATTTATGCATGTTCCCAAGCAGGGTGCTAGTGGGGAACAAGATTTCTCAGCTGAATCCATCTCTTTTGCTTCTATCTGCAGCCCAGACATTGGCTCCCTGAAATCCAGGTGGTAAAGACCATATTATTCTTTCCCCAACTCCATTGGTTCTCATTGCACCCCTTTTTCCTCCACTTCCTATGCAAACATAAATGAGAAGTGAAATGGGTTATGAATGAGTATAAATATGTAGCAATAACTTTTGTCTAGGTAGATGATGTTCCTTTTCTATCCTATAAGAAAAGGATCTCTCAATTCAGTCTTTTCAGGTTCCTTTACCTGTCACTGATTTTTTTTCTACCTAAATTTCAGGCACAGCTCTCTTTTATGTGTGAGAGCCTGAATCTCCAAATTCAAAGTCACTGACTCATTAACACCCTGGCTTCTGTAGGCTTAAACACATGATCCGTCCAGATGTCCCCAAGCATATGATCTGTCCAGATGCCCCAAAAGTCTAACATAACCACACGTTTCTCCCAATTCCATCCCCAGTAAAAACTATCGTAAAGTATGTATGTATACTGTGAATCAGGGATTGGAAAGAAGGATTATTTCCTTATTTCTTGGTCTACTATGTGACTCAAGCCTCTCTTACTTCCATAGTGCCTAATAAATAGCTGTTCCATAGCACATGCCTTAATGCCTAGTCCCCAATAGACTGTGAGCCTCAAAAGGTAGGCTCTGTGTCTCACTCATAATAGATTCTTCACCTAACATAATGTTTTACTTATTGAATAAATGACTGAATGGATAAACAAATAGAGTCTTCCTAACAGGAAGGGCTTTTAAGAATATTTATATAATGAAACTGCCACTATAAGTTTATATGTGTATGTGAGTCATGGGTGGGATCATCAGGCACCTTGAAATTTAAAACAACATTCCTTTGAACCTTTTTATTCAAACTCAAGAGAAAATGAAGTGCTGGGCATCAAAAGGGACATACTTATAAATCCTCTTCTCTCCATCAGCACAACATGAACTTCAGCTCAGGTTCAATACAAAATGGCAAAAGAGTTTGTTTTTCAGTTATGACCTCAGCTACATGGCTTGACAATAATCTCAGAGGAATAGAGAAATATGAGCCTCAGTCATGTTTCTGAGAGTTGCTAACGAAAATGTTGAAAAGAGAAAGTTAACATTTATTGATTGTCTACTCTAGGCAAGGTTCCAGATTTGTTGAAATTTAATTTATGAAATTTATTTAACTTAATCTTCATAACACCACCCTGAGAGGTAAAATTAACTGATATCATTATTTTATATGCAAAGCTAATGCAAGTTATATTTTAATGGTTCTTCAAGATATTAATCATATCCTAGCTCCTTCCAGTATTTTATGCTTCAGATTAAGTAGGAGAAGGGGACAGTAGATAGCTATAATGTTTTTCTTCCAACTTTGAGACTAAAACTGAAGAAATAAAAGGAAATTATTTTTCACACAGGGAGCAAAATGGCTTGGAATCAATAGTTTAAATGTTCTAAATGGTTGTAGAGCTAAGACATCAACAATTTTTATGCTAATTTTTTAAAATTTCCTTATTTAGGTAGAAAAAAATCCTTTGGCTATTGTTTTTGTCTGTCTATAAAGCAGTAATAACAGAGAGAATAAATTGCAATACTTGATTGACTTCAAAGAAACACTAAATTTCCTTGCCATTGGTTTCAGCGTCAGTTATCCATAGAGTTCAAACAATAAAGGAGACCCCCAAGAAAAAGACTTGAAAGGGATCAGGGTTCCACTTTTGAGATGACGTTATGAGAAGCTCTTTTGACTCACTATCCAGCAAAGCAAGCAAAACTAATGAACAGTAGTTTTTGGTTTTTATGGGTTTTTTTGTTTGTTTGTTTTGTTTTGTTTTTTTAAACCTAGACTCTGGAATTTGTCCTAATGGCATATGGCAAACAAAGAAATATTTATTCAAGAAAATTTGCTAAAACTCAATAAGAAGGGTGAAAGCCTGTAACATTTGAGACACCTCCTGCTCTCTCCCTGTCCAGCCCCAGCTCAGCCGATGGGTTCCCTCTCCCCTAGGTTCCCAACCAAGGGTTACCATATTTTATTGGGAGGGAGAAGCTGCCAGCATTTTTTATTCCCTCCAAGTCCAAATTGAAAAGGCTAAATTCCAGGTGCACGTTGCCAAAAGGTTGGAGGCCATCTTTTTCTACCCTGCTCTCCCTCAGGATGGAGGGTGTCTACTCTCTGCGGGGCAGACAGGAATACGGCGGTTTCGACTGCCCTGACATCAACTCAATCACAGCACAGAAGTTCCACACCAGGAGACTCAAGCCAAAAAGACCAGAGGGTCTGAGAGTGACTCCTCCAGCTAGTGCCTGGTGTAAGGTTGAGAAATTTTGCTCAAGTGGAAAGGGAGACCATAGGAAAAGAGACCTCTGAAGTGCTCCCCAAAGGAATTGATTTTATTTGAAACAGAGTGTGGTGAAGTTCAAGCCTAAGGGTGGCTCCTCTTAAGATCCAAAAGCTTAACCATAGACCGGCTAGTTCACCACACAGAAACGGAGAAAGATACATAAGAAGTGCCCTTTTGGGCTCACAATAAACCTCAGACTATCCTCAAATACTACTGCTGCCTGAATCAGATCAGATCACAGAGCAATTTATGCCCCAGGGCATTATCAAAAATAATAGAACAACCAGCTGGTAATTAGTGGGGCTAACAGATGGGTGTGATACCAAATGAGGCAGACACCTTAACAGGGAGATCAGAAAGGAGACGATCAGAGAGACCCCTGCTAAAACCACTGTTATCCCAGGTAACTGTGCATGCCCAGTCCACGGCCCTCTTAGGAGGGACACCAAAAGTTTCACACTGCAGGGGAAAGAGACTTCACTAAAATAGTCTAGCCATGTCACTAACAAATAAACAAGCAACTAACAAAAGCAAGCCCCTCAGAGCAGGGAAGAATAATCATTAGCGTTTGCTTAGGGATAGGGGAGGTGGGATAATTTGTGGGGATTGGGGTGTGATGGCTAAGGGCTACAGAATAATGCAAATGTTCTAAAATTGATTAGGGTGATGGTTTCACAACTCTGTATATATGCTAAAAACCATGGGCAAATTGTAGAGTATGTGAATTATATTTCAAGAAAGATGTTTTAAAAAGACTCCAAAGTACTTTTTAGGCATAGGAATTGACAGTTCACCCTTTAATGCTTTGGACTGCCAAGTGAAAGAGAGAGATTTTTCAGCCAAAGCAAAAATTGTAAAGTTGCCTGGGTTTATTCAAATAGTTTGGCAGGGAACCTGTGGGAATTGGGTTCTGGGCTGATGATCAGCCAGCATTTCCAGTGACCGGTAATGATGATGTCAGAGTAGCACATCATTTGACATGTTTGTTACTTGCTGAAATAAACACTGCTGCCTCTGGGCCGAGCACTGGACGTTGAAAATCCTCCCAAGTCTGTGGTTTTTATGAACTCTGCAACCCTATGTATCTTATCACAAGTCTCATGGTGACCTTATGCCCGTGAGCATCAGACTAAAAAGGAAAGTGAAAGATTTTAGATAAGTAAATCTAATTAGAAACATCACTTTACCTCCATGTCCTTCTATTTGTTTAAAAAGTTTACAGTTTTTCAGGTGATGCCCAGCTTTTGATTACAATTTTTGAGTGTCAACAGAATGTGTTTTCAACTCGTCATTGATTTGTTTCTTCTACGTGGGAACCTCTTCTCTAGCTCCTAACTTTTACGTGGCTGAGACAAAATAGCCCTGGCGAAGTTCATTCTCACTTGAATGGTGGTGTGTGCAGTCAGTTCCTGTTACTTATTTAGCCTGGATTGAAAGCCATTCCTCTGCAAAGATGATATTCTGTGACTTTCAGCATGGCAGGTGGGAAATATTTAGGAAAAAAAAAGGTGTCTAGTTAAATAGTCAAATCAGTGGCAATCATTGAGATAACATTCATTCATTCAACCATCCAGCATCATTAATTCAACATATGCCTGACATAGTGCTAGGCCTTGGGGCTGGAAAGGTGAAAGGTGAAAAGGTAATGCCTTTTCACCACCCATTACAAGCTGACTCACCTATAACAAAAGACAGATTAGCAAGAGAAAAGCAAAACAAATTTATTTAACAAAGTTTTATATGACACAGGAGCCTTCAGAAATGAAGGCCAGATGACCCAGGGATGTACTTTTATGTTTGGGTTAGATGAAAAATGGACTGCCATGTAGAAATGCAGTTGGGCAGAAAGGGTATGATCTCCTGGCAATAAACTTAGGGGAAACTCAGCAAGGCCTGTTTGTTCAAGGTCTTCTCAGCTTCTCTGCGTAACATGTCTTCTCCCAGGTACAGGGCATGACATTTGTCACATGAGGATCTTCAGTAGAGAAGGGAAAAGCCAAAGAGTGACATTTCTGGGATTTATGGCTTGCTTTTGGGGAAGAGGATTTATAATTCCTATGTTCTGCTTTTGGGAGAGAAATGGGGGAAGAAGAAAGGAGGGCAGGAGAAGGTCAGAAAGAAATTCTTGCTTCTGGGGCCCTTCCAATTTCCTTCATTTCCAAGTACTCAGCATACCAAAATGTCTAACTTTGGGGTATCTTGTTCTGAGCCCCAACAGAGCCACCACAGTGCCTAAGATATGCCATCTACACTCAGAAAATGCACCAGTCAATGGCATTGCCTCACGGTCAACTCAAACTGCCAACCTGACAGATGTCTGGGACTCAAATTATTTCTATACCTATTCAGTTTGCTTTTCTTTCTCTCAGCTAAAGGGAGAGAGAGTTTTATTTGTAGCTATTATAAATGGGATTACTTACTTTGTTTCTTTTTCAGATTGTTTACTGTTGGCACATAGAAATGCTACTGATTTTTGTATGTTGATTTTGTATCCTGTAACTTTACTGAATTTATTTATTAGTTCTAATAGCTTTTATGTGGAGTCTTTAGGTTTCTCTCTATATAAGATCATATCATATGCAAACAAGGATAATGTGACTTCTTCCTTTCCAATTTGAATGTCCTTTATTTCCTTCCCTTGTCTGATTGTTCTAGCTGGAACTTCCAGTACTATGTTGAATAATCATGGTGAAAGAAGGCATCCTTGTCTTGTTCCAGATCTTAGATGAAAAGCTTTCAGTTTTTCCCCATTCAGTATGATACAAGTTGTGGGTCTGTCATATATGGCTTTTATAGTGTTGAGGTAAGTTCCTTCTATACCAAGTTTTTTGAGAGTTTTTATCATGAAGGGATGTGAAATTTTATCAAATACTTTTTCATCAGCAATTGAAATGATTATAAGATTTTTGTCCTTCATTCTGTTGATATGATGCATCATAATAATTGATTACTGTATGTTAACCATCCTTGCATCCCTGGGATGAATCCCACTTGATCATGATGAATAATCTTTTTAATGGAATATTGATTCAGTTTGCTAGTATTTTATTGAGAATTTTTGCATATATGTTCATCAGAGATATTGACCTATAGTTTTCTTTTTTTGTTGTGTCTTTGTCTGGTTTTGGTATTAAGGTGACACAGACCTTGTAGAATGAGTTTGGCAATATCCTCTCCTCTCTGATTTTTTGGAATAGTTTAAGTAGGCTTGGTATTAGTTCTTCCTTAAATGCTTGGTAGATTTCAGTAGCGAAGCCATCAGATCCTGGGCTTTTCTTTGATGTCAGGCTTTTTATTACTGCTTCTATCTCATTACTTGTTATTGCTTTATTTAGGTTTTGGATTTCTTCCTGGTTCAATCTTGTTAGGTTGTATGTGTCCAGGAATTTATCCACTTCTTCTAGGTTTTCCAACATATTGGCATATAGTTGCTCATAGTAGATCCTTTAGATTTCTGCAGTATCAATTGTAATGTCTCCTTTTTCATCTCTGATTTATTTTTGGGGGTCTTCTCTTTTTTTTTTCTTAGTGTAGCTAAAGATGTGTCAATTTTGTTTATCTTTTAAAAAAATCAATTTTTCATTTCATTGACTTTTTATATATGTTTATGTCAATCTCATTTATTTCTGCTCTGATCTTTATTATTTCCTTTCTTCTACTAATTTTTGTTTGGTTTGTTCTTGTTCTACTAGTTCTTTGAGATACATCATTAGGTTGCTAATTTGAAGCTTTTCTACATTTTGTATGTAAGCACTTATTGTTATGCATTTTCCTCTTATTATTGCTTTTACTGTATCCCATAAGTTTTGATATGTTGTATTTTCCTATTCATTTGTTTCAAGAAATTTTTTAATCTCCTTCTTAATCTCTTCATTTACCCATTGGTCATTCAGGATAATATTGTTTAATTTCCAGGTTTGTATGTTTTCCAATGTTCCTCTTGTTATATGTTTCTAATTTTATTCCATTGTGATCAGAGAAAATCTTTGGTATGAGTTCTATTTTTTTGAAATTTTTTTAAGACCTGTTTTGTGGCCTAGCATGGTATATCCTTGAGAATGATCCCTCTATGCAAAACCTGGGTGTGATGAGCAGAGTTGTATTGGGTGTGTAGCCCCCTGCAAGCCTATAACTGGCCATCACGCAGCACACTCATGCCAAAAGCTCATGCTTGGGAGCAGAGGCAGCTATGTCTACATCACTGGGTGGTTGGAAACGGAGAGGTCCTCATCTCCATGTCCCTTCCTGGGCTCCATTGCTGGTTCTGCTCTGGGTTCAGACACTCTCCTACCCTACAGACTTCACTCTGCACCCATGTCTCCACTGGAAGGGTTGAGAACAACTTGGGATCATGAACCAGGGGCTCTCCAGTTGCAGAAGAGTGTGCATCCCATCTTCCTCTGTCCTAAAAAGTGTTCTCGGCATTTCCCAGTCCCCTTGCAGCAGCCTGCCCTACGATTCAGAACTCTGTGAATACTGTTGCTCTCTTGTGTCTCCCTGTTCCTTTGTGGTTGTCATAGTCCAAGTGGGTGCTGGGGAAGGTTCATGTCGGATATAGTGACAGGGAGACTGAAAGGCTGTGACTTCCCAGGCAGGCTAGAGGCACCCAGCATGTGTGCAAGCAATATGGTATCAGCCATCTCAGCTTAGGTCTGTGGTGGGGGGAATCGATCCTGCGTGAGCCTGCAGCCCAGTGCTCTGCTCTCAAGAAGCTCTCAGTTAGCTGATGGCAGCAGTACCCAGATTAATGAGGTTAGAATGGCTCTCTGACAGATTGGGAGCTGTCAGACTGCCACAGGTGTGAGGGGAGGAAAAGTAAACACTCTCACCTACCCTTTCCTCTCTGTACTCTCAATCCATCAGGGTTCAGTCTCTGCCAATATCTTGCTCCTTTTGTTCTGCTTCACGACTTCTTCCCATGCCATCTCTGGTAAGGGTAAATGCAGGCACCTTTCCCTCAGTATTCCACCCAGGCTATGCTTTTTCACCTGAAACTTTTTCTTCTATTTGGGATGATCTCTTGACCATTGTCACTAGGCAGCCCTCTTGCCCCCTCCCCCTACTAATGGGTTTTCTAATATTTATCCACTCTTCAATTCCTAGAATAAATCTTACTTTGTCATGGTATATAGTTATTTATTAATGTGCTGTTCAATTCTCTTTGCTAATAATTGATCTAAGATTTTTACACAGATATTAATAGGTAGTATCAGTCTGCAATTTTTTTTTTTGGTTGAATCTGTCAGATTGTGGAAAAAATCTTTTACTCATTTTATAAAATAAACTTAAAAGTTTTACCTTTTTTTCCCTGGGAATATATAAGGAGCACTGAGATTATATAATTTTTAAGTGCACCTTGGAGGATGAAGCAAGTCTTCTTTGAAGCCATCGAGGCCTGGTTTTTTTGTTTTTTTTTTTTTTTTGTGGTGGGGCATTTTAGTTACTTTCCCTTTTCTTCTATTGCAGTTGCTTTCTCTATTGGGGTCAATTTGAGTAAGGAGTATTTTTTAATAAAATTCTCTCTTTTATGTAGGTGTTAAAATTAATCTACCTGTGGGGATTTTTAAGGTTTTTTAAAAAATCATACTGTAAGCATTGAACATGGATACAAATTGACTTTCAATATTTCAGTGGTACCATGTGGCTTTAATAAACTATTTTTAAGTTACTGTTCTTATATTCTTAGCTTCGATATATTACACTTTAATTTTTACTATTTTCTATATAGCTAAATTTGCTTATTTACCTATATAGAAACTTTACCCTAATTGGCCGGTTACTAGCTTATAGACAGACCTACATGTTACTTTTGTATGTTTCTATGCAAGGAAATCCTACAGAATACCAGCTAGAAATATCTTGCATATTTTTTAATGAAGTGTATTTTGGCATCCGAAGCAAAAGAAGCCTTGGGTAGCAAGGCCAAATTTAACATTTCTCTCTTCTAATTCCTTACACTGAAAACATTGCTATCTAGACCTTGATAAGTCTTTATGGCAATGCCAGCAGAACATATTCTACTGTTTCCTCCTTTTCAGTTCCCTGATCCTTTATGACTTTATCTCTTCCATCTGAAAATCACCTCTCTGAACTGCCTTTGTCTACTAGGAAAGATTTCTAATATTCTCACTTTCTCTCTCTCTCTCTCTCTTGCTCTCTCTCTCTCCTCTCTAAACCTCAAATTTTAAAACATTTGTTCTTTCAAGAGATGCTATATTTATTAAATAATAAAGTTACATTTTTTTCATTCATGCTATCTGTGTTTCTTGATTGTGTATCAAAGCAAAGAATCTTTTGGGATTCTTAGATATCATTTAGGATCACTTACAACACTTATTACACTTGTTTCATTTGTTGATATATGTATAATAAAATGCTCATTTAGCTCTACTATATTTGAGGGACTCCCAAGTATAGGGCTTTTATAGTGGGGATTGGCAATGGTAAAGCACCCCCTTTCCAAGTCACCCCAACAAGAGGAACGCAGGAACCTGAGGAAGCCAAGTTTTCAGAGTATATGGAAATAGCATGTTTCATTATGTGAACAGATTTCCCCGGCCTGCATACTGGCCTGCATTGTGATCAAGCATCTGCTAATTATCCCAGAGGGCAAGACCACAAAGGCCAATTTACATTCTGTGTGTGGTGTCCTTGATTTATTTCTGAGAACCAAAACAAGATAAAGGGTTACAGATGGTTAAACTATTGACAGTCACTCCCTTGCTTCCCTAAGTGGGTGTCAGGGTCTGGCTCCACTTGCCCCACAACAATGGCCTGGCTACTCTGGGGAAGACTTCCAGGATCCCCTTAGCACAGGCTCAGGGGTGGGGTCTCTTTCTTAGCCACCAGCTGACACTGTATTCCATATGATGAGACAAAATGAGACAAGCTGGTGGACTCCTGATTAATTGCTGCCTCCTCGTGTTCCGTTCACCTTTGGCTAGGTTGAAACAACAGCATCCCTTCACTGAAGGACATGCTTAGTGAGATTATCTTCCTTGCGTCATATCCAAAGTTCTGTTTCATTACGTGTGGGTGTGTTATGTGTGTGTGTGTGTGGCTTACTCACAGACTTGATGAAAATTCGATTCTCAGGGGACAGTTCAACACAATGGGGTGCATTTTGGAGCAGCAGCCATGGGAACTGGGCTCTCCTTCCAAATTTGGCTCTTATTGGCTAAGTGGCCTTGACCAACCTCTTTTGCTAAGTTCCCATATTTAAAAAATAACACCAACAATGGATATTTCACAGGAATATTGTAATTAATAATATACATGAAAATATTCATAAAACCTAAAAAACCATATGCCAAGGTAAAATGCAATTACTGTATCTTTGTAGCTCTTATTTATATAAGCTTCTATGTGCCAGTCACCTTAAATCTATCTTTAAGTCTATTGCTATTTTAAGTGTATTAAAACTTTGAATATTTACAACAACTCTTCAAAATAGGTAGTGTTATCCTCATTTTACACATGAGGAAATTGAGGCACAGAGATGTTGAGTAACTTGCTGAAGGTCACACAAACAGTGAACCGGCTACAGAGCCTGTGCTTTTGACCATGATGCTGTACTCCCTTGTGTACAGTGCCTTGGTCATAGCAGGCCCTTAAAAAGGACAGAGGGATAATTAATTAAACATGATAAATTATATATAGTGCATGATAATTATTTAAAAGTTTTTAGTACCATACTTTGACATACCTAGCATCCTTGGCTATTAAATAAGTCCACAAACTTTCTAATGAACAGAGTATATATTTTAATTGTGGTTTCATATTTACTGTCAAAATTACTTATGAGTGGAAGACACCTATGAGCTTTTCATGGATGCTTTTTGTAGGCACCTTTCAAGTAGTCATTCATGTCGGACAAACAAAAATTTCATGAAAGTTGTCATGAATCCTGATGTCATTTTTAAAAAATCTATATGAATTAAAAAATTATTTCATTTGCTATCTAAGAGTTATTTCATGTCCAATACAATTTTTTTTTTTTACCAAATGTATTTTAAAACCTTTCTTATATAGGCAGGAGAACACTTCGATTTTCATCTCATTTCAGTTTAAACAATATAATCCCACCAACCCTCCCCCTAAAAAGTCTAGCAGCTATTTTTTTCTTCTGTATTTTTGGTTGTGGTTGGTGCATATGAATATTCATAAAGAGGACGTCAGGCTTTCCAGGCCAATATCATCAGTTGATTACAGCCACTTGAGACTAGGTCACCCCCAGTGCTGCTCAGTTGTCACTGATGGTGAGCCTCAGCCTCTGGCTTGTGGTAAATTTGATCTCTCTTATTTTATCCCCATGACTTACTTTTTCCCATGGTTTTGTTGGTAAAAATTTGGTACAATAATGACACCTGTTTAACAGCTTGAATTTTTGTTTAAAGGAAAGTTGGTTCACCTCTTATGTTAAAATGTTAACTGTCAACTTCAGAAAAACAAAAGATGTTTTAAATAGTATATATGAAGTTGCTCTGGGTGGAAGGTACTTGTTTCTGCCTAGTGCAATAAGAATTTATCAAACATTTTACCTTTCAAGCCCCTTTGAAGAGCCATCCAATTCATGATCCTTTATTTCCTTTACAAACATGTCCTCAAACATGTTATTCTCACATTATGAGTATAATGATAAGCTCTCACATTATAGTTACTATAGTTGCATCCCTCTCATCAAAAAAAAGCATAGTTAACCTTACAATATGTGAAATCTCAATAATTCTTAGACTAATAATCATTTTCTGACAATAATGAACATTTTCTTCCTAAGGAAAGAACACTCTGTACATTATCCAGGGGTGGAGCATGGGAAATGCGTCCCAGGGATAAGTTATCTCTGGTTCACGGACATCTATAATTCCTTTTCTGACAAGTCTATTTGTAACATACAATACACATTGATAAGCTATCAGTCACGTGAACATTTGAAGGAAGAAAAAAAGTACTCGTTGAATGAAAGGTTATTAATCTTTTATAACAAAGTTTCAAAGTATATTCAAAGCATATTTTGGTCCTGTTCCCTGAATATTATATTGAGAACATCTGATCTTTGGAAGACAATGATATATAATGCCCAGGTTTCTAGTAAATAAAATTAAATAAAATGTCATTAAACTCAGTTAGCAAGTACTAGGATTAAACAGGGTGTATATAATAAACTATGTATTTCAAAAAGTAACTCAGCTGTCCTCTTGAATTTCACCAAACTATTTCATTCCCTAGCCAAGGGCCTCCTCTGAACCACTTGCCTAAGTAAGAGAAACATAGGAATAACAACTAGCAACCGTGATATCCAAAATACAAATTAGTTTAATGAACTGTATCTGCCATTTCCACTTTATTAAAAATGAACAGTGCCCAGTTCATGTATTAAAAATTCACATCCATCTCCCATAGGAATTTTAATTACAGCAAAATAGAAGAAATCAGGAAGTTAAAACCACTCTCAAAGACAAGATATACATGGTTTTGATCAGAAATAGAAAAGAAACACAAAAAAGTAGATGGAGCTTGCTGGATCCGGAAGTAGCAGCAAGGAGAATTTGCCGGCAGTTTGGACTTCAGTGAGTGATAAGAACCAAACGTGCTCCATTGGAGATTGGACTAAGTTGGCACTCACAGCTTAGGATGAGATGCTACAGTGGGACTCTCCCTGCCATGAGTGGAAGCTCAGAACAGCGGCACTCACCTTTATGTGACTCGACCATTAGCACTTTGATAAAACTGCATCACTGAGGGGACAATGGAAAGTAGATAAGGCCAAAAATGAGGGCAGAGACTACACCATCCAATAGCTTGGCATCTAGATTTGTATAATTCACAATGTCAGTGTAGGATAGAGGCCCCTAGCCACAGTACAGAACAAGACAGACTTCCAGTTGAGATGAATCTGGAAACAATATTCCAAAATTCATGAGGCAATGAATTCATGTGAGATGAATGACAACTGTGAGATGAATTCAATCTAGATAAAATGAAAATATAATTGAACAATATGAAAATCAATTTGAAATATACACGTTAAGGATCCTCAAAGAGATATATGAAGCACAAGACCACTGGGAAAAAAGTAGAAAATATAAAATAACAAAAAGAACAGAAAAAATGAAAAATATTGAAGTGAAAATATGACAAATAATACAGTAATTGAAATAAAAAACAAAAACAGAAAATCTCTTGACAGGTCCCAGAAATAGAGACAATTAGTGAACATAGGAAAATACTGAGCTATTCTGCTATGACATTGTAGAGAGAGACAGAGATTAAAAATGCAAGAATAGTTAATACAGACGGAAAGTAGCTTGAGAAGATTCAGCTTATGCTAATTGGCATTTCAGAAAAAGTAAATTTTAGCCATCTAGTGTGTATGTATATTACCTCATGTTAGACAAGTTTACATAAATTTGGATAATGCAACTGGCTGTAGTGATCTGCATTGATCGTACAATTAGGCTCAAGCTAACCAGACAACAAATAAGGTGAATTACTCACAATGTAGCCCCAGAGAATGAGCAAGGAGACTCACATGCAAATTATATAATAACATAATAATTATACTTTTTAATTAAAAATATAAAGTATTTCTCAATATATTTCCCAGACAGTTCAAATGCTATTGGAACCAATTCAAAACCAGGTATTTGGACACTCAAATAATTTAGAATTTATTCATTCCTCATCAGC
>CM052445.1:40130206-40230027 GCA_028533085.1 Varecia variegata | reverse complement strand
TCAGCCTAGCTCACAGCAACCTCAAACTCCTGGGCTCAAGCAATCCTTCTGCCTCAGACTCCCAAGTAGCTGGGACTACAGGCATGCGCCACCATGCCTGGCTAATTTTTCTCTATATATATTTTTTAGCTGTCCATATAATTACTTTCTATTTTTAGTAGAGACGGGGTCTTGCTCTTGCTCAGGCTGGTCTCGAACTCCTGAGCTCAAATGATCCACCCACCTCGGCCTCCCAGAGTGCTAGGATTATAGGCATGAGCCACCACGCCTAGCAAACCACACATTTTAGACATATCGAACCACAATACTTGTACCCCATCACACCGTACTACATTTGAACATACCATTTATTTCATTTGGATGCCCTTTCCCTACTCTGCTGTTTTTTATGTGGCAAAAATAGCATTAAAAATTTAGTTCCAATATCCCTTCTCATTGAAGAGCTTCCCCTAAATTATTGGGATCTCTCCTTCTCTCCCTGAAGGACTCTGTTTCTCATCTCCACATTCTCATTGCCTTGTAGGGTGCTGGACATATAGTATACCTCTGATTATTGTTTGTTGAGTGAATTTAGGCTTCAAATATGAGTGAGGTGTTTTTTTTTCCTAACAAAAAGATTCTCTTACAAACAGCTATTAGACCTCAGAACAATTTTAAAGATGTCTTGCGTTTCACTGACCACTGTGCTATCTTTGGTAATAGAAATAGCACCAATATAAAACAATAACAACATGCATATTTATTCTAAGAATCTTGAGAAATGATTCACACAATAACGGCACGTTTAAAACATTGACTATTGCTCAAGCAAAAGTTGGTAAAAAAGTCTTAAACATTGCTATAGTTCTGAAGAGAATCATAAAAATAAAGCATAAATCAGTTGAATGACAGAATAATGTACACAATGAAATTATATACCCACCCCTTTTTTACTATTAGTTTTAGCTATTTAGACTTTAAAAAACAAGCTTGATATACTGTTCTGTAAAAAGCATCAATCTGTAGTCTCCAAGGATATTAGGAAAGTGTAAAAATGAGAGCAAATCTTTAACATCTGAGTTTGATTTTTTTTTTCTTTCTGCAAAATAGTAAAATTCAGGAGCAATATTCAAAAAAAGAGTGTACTCTGAACTTGAAGAAAATGAATTCAATTTTAACTGTTTTCCCAGTAAATTTTAAAGTTTCATAAAAGGATGCATATTTGAAATAACAATTCTTTAAAATTTTCTTGGCCAGGTGCGGTGGCTCACACCTGTAATCCTAGCACTCTGGGAGGCCGAGGCGGGTGGATCATTTGAGCTCAGGAGTTCAAGACCAGCCTGAGCAAGAGCAAGATCCCATCTCTACTAAAAATAGAAAGAAATTATATGGACAGCTAAAAAATATATATAGAAAAAATTAGCCAGGCATGGTGGCACATGACTATAGTCCCAGTTACTCGGGAGGCTGAGGCAGGAGGATTGCTTGAGCCTAGGAGTTTGAGGTTGCTGTGAGCTAGGCTGACGCCATGGCACTCGTCCAGGCAACAGAGTGAGACTCTGTTTCAAAAAAATTTTTTTTTCCTTTTGCTGGCTTGACCTAGTCACATTAAAATTTGGGGCATGTGATGACTGGAATTTCTTTACCTGTACAAAGGCTGAATAATATAGAATTCGATAGTGGAATAAGTTCTATTTAAGTTATGTAATGCAGAAACTTTAAGAATTTTTTGAGCATGCATGGGACAAGATGGTAGATAGAAAATCATCCCGCTCTGAATGAATTTGCATGGAAAGACAATACAGAAGCTCTCTGCCTCTGTGGCCTCCTGAAAGTGAGTTTGCCCAGCTAAGGCTGCAGTCAGAGAGCAATTAACTTTCCCTTCCTCAGGCCACCTGTTGGAGTGCTGGGCTACTGATGTGGATGCTAGCTCCTGGCACTAGCAGCTCTCTTTGCATTCCTTAAATCTCAGGAAAAGTGGAGGGAGCAGTGTCCTGACAGAGTGGCTCTCAATCCCAGCCCCACCCTTCAGATTTCCTCTGCACTGCTATGCACATTGCATTATGTAAAATGAGGCAATAGGGAATGGGGATTCACTCAAACAGGAATTATACCTTCCAGTCAATCATATAATGAACATGCTGTATTCTGTGTACTGAGAAATATCAGAACTGTATGGAGATGCTTGTCATTTAACCAGGCAAGCAGGAAACTGTGCAAGTAGTGCTCTTACAACAAGTTCTTGTTACTGTCTATTTCCTGAGATGTACCAATTATGTTGTGCCTATGTTGACTCTTCTGTTCTCTGTGCAGTGATTTATATAGAGGTCTTAAATTGAGTTAACTGTAGCCAGGTAAAAGATATTAGCTATACATACAATATGTACATATAGACATTATACTGGAAGGGAAAGAAAAGAGATCTTTAATGTTTGTAAATGATGATATTGACCATAAAGAAAATGTCTTTACTGAATGGACAGCCAAACAAACCACCACCAACATACAAATATCTGCTTTAATACACAGTTTACAGAACAAAAATCTATTCATAGTCCTCAGATAAACAAGATTTCTTCCTAAACAATTTGGTCAGCATTTCTTGGAACTCACATCTGTTGCCATCAAAATTCTCTAGGTGTTCAATCTCTCTCCTGAACCTTCCCTGCACTTTCCTGCTCTGAGGACAACCTGGCTCTCCCTAAAATTCTCTCTCTTGGAAGTCCTCTCAAGTGGAGCATTTTTCCCACCTGTGGTCCTCTTGTTTTTGGAACTGGTGATAAGGAATTCTTTTTACTGATCACTGCCTTTTCCAAATGCTTGCCCTTCGTTGTCATTGCACTTTGATTACATCTATCTATAAATCCCTGGGCCCTTCCTGTTATTTGTTAAAAGTTTCTTTTAGCAGGTCACCGTCATCCTGGCCAATATGATTATCATTGTTCTTAGTGACTTCAGTATCTATGTCCAACATCCTAGCTTCTCAGTTCTTTGACTTCTCTGTTTGAATGATCTTATCCCTGCCCCCTACACATTATCTACCCACACTCATGCTAACATCCTAAATCTTGATATTTTTCCCAATAATTGTACCCTTTTCATTATTGCCAGTGCAATCATCCTACTCTGTGACCAGTAATCCTTCCCATCTTTTCAGCTTACTATCTCTAGTAACTCACTTCTGATAATTCTTTGACTACACTGAGATTTTCCAATTTGTCATTGACCCTAATTCCCCTCAAATCTTCCCTTTCCTGCTTTAGGCTTACATTCCTTGATCTCTGATTATAACTTCCTATTATACACCCACACTCACTTGCAGCTTTTGCTCTTAGACATACTGCCCTGGCAAAACTCCAAAATTAGTTCCATCCAGTTTTTCGTGTACTTCATTATGTATGATAACTATGCCCTGAACGTAAATGGAGAAAAATACTCAACCATGCTGGTCTTAATTTATATTCATTTCTTGTATGTTATTTATTTTGAGTATTTTAATTGCCTTCTTTCTTACTTCTCAATATAAACACTTTATAATTATTGTTCTTGTTGTTTTATGAAACCTATAATGGCTTACATTGACCCTTGTGTTAACCAAATTTTTGTATTAATAGAATCATATAGTATATATTGTTTTGTGTCTGGCTTCCCCTACTTGGCATGATTATTTTCAAATTCACCCATGCTGTACCATGTATCAATAGTTTATACTTTTTTACTGCTGAGTAGTGTTCCATTGAAACATAGTTTGTTCTTCCCTTCACTGGTTGAGGGATACTGGATTATTTCCTATTTTTAACTATTGGAAGCAAAACTGCTACACACATTTATCTATGAGTCTTTTTATGGACATATGCTTTCCTTTCTCTTGGGTAAATACCTAGAAGTAAAAAATTTGGATAATATATGTATATGTTTATCATTTTAAGAGCTTGCCAAGATGTTTTCCAACATGGTTGTATTCCAGTTCCTTTATATCCTCAAAAATACTCAGTACAGTTAGTCTTTTCAAAATTTAGGCATTCTGTTATAGTAGGTGTGTATTGGCATGTCTTTGTGGTTTTCAGTTGCATTTATCTAATGACTAATGTTGAGCATCTTTACATGTGCTTATCAGACATCTGTGTATCTTCTTTGGTGAAGTGTCCCTTCAAATATCTTGTCCAAATATCTTGATACTCTCTGAGTCTCAAGCCCTATTACTTCTAATCTTTCTTGGTGGTTCAAGAACTCCGGCCTGCAGTAGTTTAGCCACATGTATAAGGTAGCCAGAACTCTGATGAATACTCAAGAAAACCCTTTCTGCAGATCTCCAGAATTCTCTCACTGGGCAGCTCTCTACTCTGAGGTACTCTATTCTGCAATCTCTAGGCACCTGTGTTTCCCAGCACCGTCAGCTCCCTCTGCCTCAACTCAAGTCTGCTGTGTTCTGCCTCCCCGCACCATGGCCTGGAAACTCTCTCAAAACAGTGATCTCAGGTAATCACAGGATTTACCTTATTTGTTTCTCATCTCACAGATATTACCATCCCTTGATATCATATTTCTAGTGTCAGGTAAACCATTATTTCATATATTTTGTTCATTTTTTCATTGTTTCAAATGGATGGGTAAATATAGTTCCTGCTACTCCATCTTGGCGAAAGTGGAAATCTAATGTTCCTATAAGTTTTTAATTTCAATTATAATATTTTTCTAGAATACAGTATCAATTTGGCTAATTTTCAAATATTTCTATTTCTTTCTTTTTGTCTTTTTTCTTATTTTTTGCTTATTTTAAAGTTTGCTCTTCAAATTTTATATTCTATATCCAATATATCAATTATTTGATGTCAATATGTTAATTCCCTTTTAGCTGTTCCAGGTGACTTTCCTTTATGGTAACTTCTTTCTTTGTGCGTTGTAATTTATTTTAGAGAAATTTAAGATTTACAGAAAAATTGAGCAGAAAAGTATAGAAAATTCCCATATACTCTCTCTCCTTCCACTTCCAAAGTCTAACCTGTTATTAACATTTTATATTAATGTGTTACATTTGTTACACGTGACAAACTCATGTTGATACACTATTATTAACTAAAGTCCATGCTTTGCATTAGAGTTTACTCTTTGTGTTGTGCAGTTTTGATAAATGCATAATGTCATGAATCCATCATTACTGTATCATACAGAGCAGTTCCACTGCCTTAAAAATCCTCTGTGATTCACCTATTCATTTTTCCCTTCCTGCCTCAAATCTCTGACCTACTAATTTTTTTATTGTTTCTATATTTTTACCTTTTCCAGAATGTCATGTAGTTGGGACCATGTAGGTTCACGTTGGCTTCTTTCATTTAGTAATGTATGTTTTGGTTTCCTCTATGTCCTTTCATGGCTTAATAGCTCATTTCTTTTTAAAACTGGATAATACACCATTATATGGATGTATCAGTTTGTTTATCCATTCTCCTATTGAAGGATAGATTTCTTTCTTCCAAGTTTTGGCAAGTATAAATAAAGCTGCTAAAAACATTTGTGTGCAGATTTTTGTATCAATGTACATTTTCAACTTATTTGGGCAAATACCTAGAAGTGTGATTGCTGGATATTATGATAAGACTATATTTAGCTTTGTAAGAAACTGCTAAGGCTAAGCAGTCTTCTAAAGTGGCTATACCATTTTGCATTCCCACCAACAATGAATGAGTGTCCCTGCTGCTCCACATTTTCATTACCATTGGACGTTATCAGTATTTATATTTTCACCTTTCTAATAGGCATATAGAGGTATTTAATTGTTGTTTTACTTTGCAATTCCCTAATAATATGCTGTTGAGCATATCTTCATAGCTTCTTTGCCATCTGTATATCTTCTTTGATGAAGCGTCTGTTTATATTTTTTGCTTATTTTAAAGCAGTCTTGTTTGTTTTCTTATTGTTGAGTTTTAACAGTTCTTTGTATATTTGGATACAAGTGCTAATTTTTAATATATTGTCTGTAGGGAAGCTGAGAGATGTAGGTTGAACATGTAACACTATCAACTGGAATTGTGTTTGCTTCTGTTATACTCCATGGGGCAAAAATAGACCTCTGATTGCTTTAATTTCTTAGCTAGATGTTATCTAGACATCTCTGTTGTAGTAAATTCAAATTCTATAACTGAATGAGGGAAATTTGTGAGTGCAAGCTCTTGAGGGAAACTTACTTTCCTGTCCTGAGTTGAGGATGAGATGACAAATATCCCTGTTGTATTAGTGCAGGTGCCCGTAGGATATTTACCGAGAGAGAGAGAGAGAGAGAGAGATGAGGGGGGATTTATTAGGGGAATTGGCTCACATGTTGTGGATGATAAGAAGTCCCACTATAGGCCATCTATCAGCTGGAGAAAAAGGGCAGCCAGTAGCATGGCTCAGTCCAAGTCCAAAGTTCTCATAACCTAGAGAAGCTGATGGTGTAACCCAGTTAGAGGCTGAAGGCCTAAGAAACTGGAGGGCCATTGGTCCAAATCTCAGAGTCCAAAGGTCATAGAACCTGGAGTTCTGATGTTCAAGGGCAGGAGAAAAAGGGTATCCTAGCTCCAAAAGAGAGAGAGAGGGAGAACTTACCTTTCCTCTGCCTTTTTGGTCTATTGGGGACATCACCCAAATGAATGGTCCCCATGCCACATTGGGTGAGGGTGGATCTTCCTTATTCGATCTACTGATTCAAATGCTAGACTCTTCCAGGAACTCCCTCACAGACATACCCATAAATAATGTTTTACCAGCTATCTGGATATCCCTTAATCCAGTCAAGTTTACACTTAAAATTAACCCTCACACTTACCATTTCCCTATTGCAGCAAATGAACTTTTCTGGTCCATCCTTTCACTAAGGATACAACTCTTTAAGACTCTCAGCATTATGCTGTGATCTCACTTCCAACTTCTTATCTTGCTTGGGCTCAAGGCATTGTTTCCTGAGGCCACTAAGCTATTAAAACTCAAATCCCTGAGTGAGGTAAATCTTCAGATTTTACCAGGACACTGCAGCCTCATGTTCAATTTGAGTTATCATTTTTGTTTTCAATACTCACCTAGTTTTTTGTCTCTAAGAATTTCTCCAACTTTACCAGGAGCTCAGCTATAAAATTCAAAGTGTAGTTTTGTTATAGTTATTCTTCATTTCTAAATTTTTTGTTGAGTTTTTAAATTATGTTTAATCCATTACTTTACTAAAAAGAGAAGATTATATGAGGTTTTAAGAGCATGATTTCAACTTATTTTTCACAAAGCCAACAGCCTATCCAAATGTCTTCTCCTTGCCTCTGAATAGGAATTGATTGTGTTTTATCCAAGACAATAATGTGTTTCTTGTTGATATGTCATAAGGGTAGCATCTAAGTCTGATTTCTCTTTGTGTACCTCCACAATCCTTACACAAAGGTTGGTTGAATTTTTTTTCTTTTTAAGTGTAGGTCTGGGGCAGTGGCTCATGCTCATCATCCTAGAACTTTGGGAGGCTGAGGTGGGAGGATTGCTTAAGGCTAGGAGCTCTAGACCAGTCTGGGCAACATAGTGAGGCCCTGTCTCTAAAAAAAATAAAATAGAAATATTAGCCAGGCATGGTGGTGCATGCCTGTTCTATAGTCCCAGCTACTTGGGAGGATAAGGTGGGAGGCTCACTTGAGCCAGGGAATTTGAGGTTGCAGTGAACTATAATGATGTCACTGCACTGTAGCCCAGGCAATAGAGTGAGACCTTGTCACCAAAAAAAATTTTAAAAATCTAATATTGAATGATGAAATAAATGAATGATGTGACTGATCCTTGATATAGCTAAGCCTAATAGACCATCATAAACAGGTTCACTTCTAAGCTAAGAGGCTGAATTTTCACTAGTAATTAAAAATACAATCTTCAAATACAGCTGAGCATTTCTATTTGGGGAAGAACCTGTGAGGCTCAGAAACAATGTTATATACTAATTCTCTGGGAAGGCTTGGGATGCAACTACCATACAGGTGTTTCCTGTTGAGATTTCAAGTTCCCATACAAGAACTTGGAGGACAGCAGAGAACAAAACTTAGCCTGCTTAATTACATTTGCCAAGCATGCTGCATAAAAAGTCATTGACCAAAAATAACATGTTTAAGTAACGTTCAAGTTGAGATACAAACCAGCGGCAGTCAGGAAATTCAAAATTAAATCTGATCTCCACCCTTCACTTGCCTCATTGTGCCCAAGCAGTACCAAGGTCGGAAATTAATTGGAGACACTACCAAAAACACACAGCAGGCAATATTTCAGCTCAGTGAGGTCAAGAGGAAAACTTAGTTAAAACCTTATTACAGCAGTTTACAGGAGCACATTGCTGTGAATATGAAATTAGAGTCTTGCCTTGATGGATGTGTCACCTACCCAAGGTAATTTGTTGGGAATGATTTGAAACTGTAAGTGAACATAATTAAGCTTCTGTTTTATGGTAGTCTGGTCATTTGTCTCCAGGTGCACTTGTCTCTGTAGATTTGACACTGCGAATGCCTAGAATATAATGGGACACATTTCAGTCACTCAGTTTTAAGTTAATATTTGGGCATCTGTGAATTAAAAGAGGGCCTTAGAATTGACAATAAAGCTGCAATTAATATTTGTATGCATATTTTTTCTTCTGTAAAATCACAGTATAAGATAAGATCTCAAGAGTAATATTACCATGAAAACCAGTGGCATACTATAATCCCTTCTATACTATAGTGAAGTCCCTGATTAATCTTCCCTAAAATGAAAGAAGTCACACCCTGCTGGGCTTATAAATGGCTACCTGATTACTAAAATATGTGGAGGAAAGTATTATCTGGATTTCAGACTATCCTTCAGGCATATTTATACTTTCCTTTTAGAAGTCTGTATAATTACTGGACAAACTCATCATTTCTTTCTATTTTATTTTAGACACTGCTGCTTAGTGTTAATTATCTTCTTTAAATGCAGAAAACAATATATCTTTTCTCAAGGGAGATTAAGGAAAGGAGTAAAAAGGAAACAGCTGTATAAAATCAGAAAGTACCAGGAATTTGATTTTTTTAATACAATGCTTAATCATCTATGGTATACTAATTGAAGAATCTTATTTAATTTATACTAAAGATTTCAACCTTATGTACCAAGAGTGTAAACAAAGATAAATACCCCATTAACTCAAAACAGCTATTTCCTGAATTATAGTTTGTTATTTTTCCTTTCATTATAGAATTTAAACTAGAATAAATTATTTTAAATTTAAACTACATTTATTTTTAATTATTCAAAATACACATTGTTCCAAAGATAGATTTATATAACTTTTTAAAAAGTCATATTAATTGATAAAATGCCTTTCAAAGTAATATTGAACATTTCTAATATATTGTGCTCCAATTTGAAATTATTCATAGATGTTGCAACCTCCTATATTATTTGGTATGGAGAAAGTAAAATTAACCAGAAAAAAGTATTATAAATTAAATATTTCTATAAAAATCAGAGTAAGTTTTCAAATGCTCCCAGCATAAAGCAATGATGAATGTTTCAGGCGAATCTTGTCCCAGTTACCCTGATTTGATCATTGTATGTTGTGTGCTTGTTTCAAGATGTAACGTGTAATCCATGAATATGTACAATTATTATGTATCAATAAAAATAAATTATTCACTGCTGAAAAAAATCAGAGTAAGTAAGAAAATGTTTTAATACTCTACAAGATTTCTTAAGATACAGGTAAATGCAAACTTGTTTTGGGCATGGATCTGTCATTTACTTTTTACATTACATGTGTGGGTTTGACTTCCAGGTTTGCTGTGTTTACTCTTTTATCAAGATATTTGGGACAAGGGCTCATTACGAGGTTGTGCAGTGTTGCAAGAAACACGGGCTCAGTATTCAGATATTCTATTTCTTCTAACAACTTTTCAGTTCTCTGAATTTCCCATTACATTTTTGTCTATTGCCTTCTATGCTTCCAAACAGCTGACAAACACATAATGATAAATGCTTTATGAAAAAGACCAGTTCTCTCAGTACCAGGGAATTACATAAGAACAATTCTGTATTCACCATCTTCAGGCACAAAGAGAGAGCAAAAACCCACCCCAATGTGACCAGCTGCACAAAATACCTTTTGTTATCAACTTAAGTGCTCTGCTGAATTCTCAAACCACCCATTGACAGATTTTCTTTTTCCCACATACATAATTTATAAGTCATCTAATTAATCTTTCATAAGTTAAACAATTGTTAATATTAGTTCCTGGCCTTCATAAATGGCAAAAATTAATTTTCCCCCTAAATCTACTTGCAATGCATTCTTCCCTTTCTCTAATACTATACAAGCAGAGACGTGAATATTTGTTTGTAGCCTTAAGTTGAGGCTTTAGAATTTGGAGTCTCTGGCCAGACAAAAGCTTCCACATTGTGAGCAAGTCTTAGCAGAAGATTGCTTAAGGGGAAATCTTATACCACATGATGTATCACTGACCTTTCTCCTCTGTCCTTGTTACACAGAGAACTGAACCCCTCCTCTGTCTCCATTTGTAGAGTATTTGACAGTGACTGATAGTTTTATGTTTTTCATGGCTGTCACTGCATTAAAATGCAGTTGCTGTTACACAGAGTCTTGGAGAACACAGAGTAAATCTGAAAGGAGCAGGAAACAATTTGCACAAAACCTTCATCTGTCAGGATACATCAAGCTCCACCATCTCAGATTATCAGTAACCTTTAAGTTCCTAGTACAAAATAAGAATGAATAACAATCATAGACTACAACAAACAGAACTATTTGAAATGCGAATTTGGGCTTTTCTCCTGATGCCTCGGTTAAAGGAGGGGAGATTAGTTATAAGACCACATCAAGATGCTTTGAGGACTTTTCTCTTTATACATGAATCAGAGATAGGACTAAAATCCTCAGTTTTGGATCAGTTGAGGGGCTAGCACGAAAAGAGAACCGGACTCGAGTGTTAAGTAGAAACTCTGTCATTAAATACGTGGTTAGAAAGTACATGAAGACCTCAGCTCCTGCCTCTTTTCCTGAAGTCAATAAATCCAGCTGAAGCCCTTTGCTGTCTCTTGACTCTATCTACTTCTTCCATAACCCATAGCCACTACCCTAGTTCGGCCACCCTTAGCATCCCTGGATTCCTTCCACCACCGATAACCAGACAGCCCACCTCCACTTTCCTTACCCTCTAACAACAGGAATGATCGTCCTACAAACAAAATTAACCATGTCTCTGTCCTGCTTAAAACTGTTTATTAACAGTGCTCCTAGGACAAAGTCTAAAATTCTTAACAGGCCTTATAAGGCTGAATGAACTGGCTCCTGCTTACGTCTCCAGCTTTGATGCTCTACACAGCCCTGCAGCCCCTGCGGTACTTCCACCTGGAAAATTCCTTCCTGAACTCTACACCTGGCCAACTCTTCATCAGCACCTGGGCTTTAGCATAACCATTTTTTTCAGGAAGATTTTCTGATCTCTTCAGTCTGGGCTAGCTGTTTCTGCCAGTCTATGTTTCCTTATCATTCTTTTTGCTCTCTATAACGGTGTACATCACACTGCATTATAACTGCTACTTCAGTGGTTACTTATCTGTTTTACCGACTAGACAACAAATAATTTAGTTTATGTTATAAATCATGTTAACGAAGCACCTCCCCTTTCAGAGAAGTCTCAGATGAATCAGGAAATAAAGCCCAAAGGAGCCAGTGTAGTGGCTCATGCCTATAATCCCAGCACGTTGGGAGGCCAAGGCAGCAGGCTCACTGAGGCCAGGAGTTCTAGGTTGCAGTGAGCTATGATCACACCACTGCACCCCAGCCTGGGTGACAGAGTGAGACCCTGTCTCTAAAAATAAAATAATAAATTTTTAAAAACCCAAAGGAAAATTAAGTAATGATAAAATATTATTATTAATTTTTATCCATTGACATTCTTATCAAATAAAGTATATTTAAATTTATCAAACTAACACACTTTACTTTTTCTGATTCTTAACCCCCTTTCACAATAATATATAATCCTGGGAATTCTCTTAAAAGTTTTAAAAATCATTTCATATTTGTAGTGATATATGACAAAGAAGTGGCCTTACTAAAGAAAACAAAATATTTCATTTTACATTAGTTTATTATTAAATATTTATTATAGAGCTTATTTTATAACTTTCCATAACATTCAATATAGTTAAAGAAAATTCTCGGTTTGTTCCATTTCGGTGATACATGATTATTGATTTATTTTAAATTAATTATGTAAGAAGAAAGTCTATGTATGTAGACTATAAATTTTGTTTAATTCTTTGTTATGTTTGGTTTGTGCAGGGAGTTAGCTACACTCCCAGCAAAAAATCGGGTCCCTTTGGCAGGGTCATCCCAAGGGATAAGGAAATATAGAAAATAGAAAATAGAGAATATAGAAATAAAAGAACACACAGAGATGAAAGTACAGTTTTAATAGATGGGGACCTCCAGCATTCCCGTGAGCTGTGAGGCCACAAGTGAAGTCCTGCATCAGTATTTATTGGTACAGTGATTGGTTGCCAGGGGCAACAGATTCACATAATAACAGGTAGTTTGTTTTAGGTTAAAAGTCTCCCAAAAAGCTTCTAGAGATCCCTTAATTAATTCTATCTACATGAGCAAACGATTACAAAATCTTTCTAAGGCAAACTTCTAAGTCCTAAGATAAAATTACCACTTAGCGGAAAGGTTAAACAGAAATATAGTGGCTCTATATTTCTTTATCTAGTTTTTGCTGATCGAGACAGGTAGTCAGGAGTGAAGCAGGAACTGTTCCTTAGGCTAATTGCTTTTAGCTGCAGGTGTCTGTCGGGTGGGCACTCTCTATCAGTTCTCATCCTGTGGCCCCATACCAAACTTTGACGCACAGAAGCGTCAGGCGCAAGCCGGCAGGTCTGAGATACAGGTCGATGTGGAAAGCTGCTACTGATCGGTGAGATGCCCTCCTGAGGAGAGGCAGCTTTTGGTTTTATTTATTTATTTATTTATTTATTTTTATTTCAGCTTATTATGGGGGTACAAAAGTTCAGGTTATATATATTGCCCATGCCCCCCCATCCGCCCGAGTTTGAGCTTCAAGCGTGTCCATTCCCCAGACAGTGCACATCACACTCATCATGTAGGTATACACCCAGCTTTTGATATGTGAACTAACACAGTCACATATTCCTTCAGGGCAAAGCCCTGCAAAACTCCTGAAATCTTGTATGTCTCTATAGGGCAACATCTCAATAGGGCAACAGGTTTGGGGACTAAATACATATGAAAGTAGATTGAAATTTAACTATGTGTTATGGTATAAACAATAAATAAAACTGCTTTTAAAAATTTTTTTTTATTTCAGAATATTTTGAGGGTACAAATGTTTTGGTTACATGGGTTGCTTTTGTACTGCTTGAGTGAAAGTTATAAATGTGCCCATCACCCAGATAGTGCACATTATATCTCTTAAGTGTGAATTTACCCATCCCCCTTCCCCCTCCCACCTGCTTGATTTCCATTGAATTTTACTACCATATGTTGACATGAGTGTTGATCGATTGGTTCCAATTTAATAGCAAGTACATGTTGTGTTTGTTTTTCCATTCTTGCAATACTTCACTTAGAAGGATGGTCTCCAGTTCCATCCAGCTTGTTACAAAAGGTATTAATTCATATTAATTCATTTTTTATGGCTGAGTAATACTCTATGGTGTACATGTACCATATTTTATTAATCCCCTCGTGAACTGATGGGCACTTGGGTTAATTCCACATCTTTATGATTGTGAATTGTGCTGCAATAAACATTCTAGTACAAGTGACTTTTTGATAAAATAATTTTTTCAGACAAGCAAACACAGAATATGTCAAGACCAGACCTACCCTGCAGGAAGCACTCAGATCTGCATTATACATTAATCAGCACAATAGAAACCCATCAGTGTGAAACCACCCAAAAGCTAAAGTTCAGAGCCCATATAAAATAATTGCTCAAGATGTAAAACAAAGCAATAAGGTTCTGCTCAATAGGATGAACAGAAATTCATCCCACTTATCCATTCTTTCAATAAACACGAATGGCTTGAAGTCCCCACTCAAGATACATACTGGCTGAATAGATAAAGGAATACAAGCTAAGTATCTGCTGTCTCCAGGAAACATATCTAACCCACAAGTACTCATTCAGACTCAAGATGAAGGGATGGAAAACAATATTCCATGCAAATCAAAATAAAGCCCGTATAGCCATTCTTATATCAGATAACATAGACTTCAAATCAACAATATTAAAGAAATATAAACACAGTCATTATATAATGGTAAAGGGAGAAATTCATCAAGAAGATGTAACAATCTTAAATATTTATGCACCCAACACAGGTGCACCCAGATTCATAAAGCAACCCATACTAGATCTAAACAAATTGATAAACAGCAACATTGTAATTGCAGGGGACTTCAACACCCCACTGAAAGAACTGGACAGATCCTCCAAGCAGAAAATAAATAAAGAAACACTGGACTTAAATAGGACTCTAGAGCAAATGACCTAACAGAGAAGTACAGAACATTCCACACAAAAACTACTGAATATACGTTCTTCTCATCAGCATATGGAACATTCTGTAAGATTGATCACATCTTAGGCCACAAAACATATCTCAACAAATTCAAAAAAATAGAAATTATACTATGTATCTTCTCAAGCTGTAGTGGAAAAAAATTAGAAATCAAGTTCAACAGAAACACTCAATTCTACACAAAGTAATGGAAATTAAACAACCTATTGCTGAACAATTATTGGGTCAAGGAGGAAATTAAGGTGGAAATCAAAAGATTCCTGAAAATAAATGACAAAGGGGACACAAATTATCAAAATCTGTAGGATTCAGCAAAAGCAGTCCTAAGGGGAAAATTGATAGCCTTAAATGCCTACATCAAAAAGTCAAAAAGATCACAAATCAACAATTTATTAAATCATCTCAAGGAACTAGAAAAGGAAGAGCAAGCAAACCAATCCCAAACCCAGCAGAAGAAAAGAAATAACTAAGGTCAGAGCAAAACTAAATAAAATCAAAACAAAAAAATAAATACAGATTAATAAAACAAAGAGTTGGTTCTTTGAAAAGATAAACAAAATTGATAGAACTCTTGCTAGTTTAATCAGAAATAAAAAAGAAAGGACCCAAATAAGCTCAATTAGAAATGAAAAAGGAAATATTACAACTGATACCAGAGAAATACAAAATATCATCTGTGACTACACTAAAAAATCTCTATGCACAGAAACTCAAAAATGTTGAGGAAATGGACAAATTCCTAGAAGCACACAACCTCTCAAGTATCAATCAGGAAGAAATAGAACTCCTGAACAGACCAATATCAAGTGATAAAATTGAAACAGCAATAAAAAAATATTCCAACAAAAAAAAGTCCCAGACCAGAGGGTTTCACAGCCAAATTTTATCAGACCTACAAAGAAGAATTGGTACCCATACTGCAGAAATTATTTCATAACATCGAGAAGGAAAGAATCCTCCCCAACTCATTCTGCAAAGCCAGTATCACTTTGATAGCAAAGCCAGGAAAGGACACAACAACAAAAGAAAACTATAGACCACTATCCCTTATGAATCATTAAAAACATCCTAGGACAAAGAAACTTGAACATTTACAGAGATATTTGATAACTTCAGGGATTATTGTTCACTTTTAGGTATAAATTCATACTGTGTTCAAAATATAAATCCTTCTCTATTAGAGATTAATATTGTAAACTTACAGACAAACTGGCAGAATATCTTATATTTGCTACAAAATAATCTGAAGAAGATGGTGAGGCATAGAAGAAACTGGCAATGAGTTGATAATGTTTAAATGTCAGTGATGGGTAGATCTGATTTTATTTTACCATCTTTTCTAAATTTGTATATATTTGACATTTTTCTTAATAAAGACATCTTCACAACATTCACTTCTTTCCAATTCCACTATTGCCACCGAGGCAGTGCCACCATCACCCCTTGCCTGGGAGGCATACGGGAGAGCCTGCTGATGGCACTCCTTCTATCCATTGTCGCCTCCTTCCATCCACCCTCTTCACAGCAGTCAGAGTGATCATTTAAAACTGAAATCATGTCCTGTCTTCTTCACCTATCCCTTTTAATAACCTTCCCAAAACTTATTCATGGAATAAAATCTAAACTCCTGACCCACAAGGTTGTTTGTAATCTAGACCCTGATGAGCTCCTGTACCATCCTCTCTAACACTGCAGCCACCTGAGGTTCTTTCTGTCCCTCAAATAAGCCACACTGTTCCCATTCCAGGGCCTTTGTCCCAACACTCCCCTTTGCCTGAAAGGCTCTTTCCTTTGCCTTCTGAGGAGGCAGCTTTTTCTTGTTATTCTGCATTCAGGGAGGCCTTTCTTGGTACCGCCTAACAAAAGAGCCATTTCATCTTTGCCTACCACATGACTTGCTTGTTTCTCTGCTATCTTTTTATCACTGATCTTTAGGTAGCTAGTTTGTGCATCTATTACTGTTTTCATCCACTAAAATGTAAGCCTTATTAGAAGAGGGCCTTTTTCTACTATATCTCCTGTGCCTAGAACTTCCACTCAACAAATATTATTTGGATAAGTAAATTAATTAATTTGTATAGAATCTAAGTTTCCATTTCAGTTCCACATTTGTATGAGTCTTGTTTCAATGAGCATGTGACTAGGAAGACAACACAAAGAGTTACTCTTGTAGGTATGTGATTTTAGGAATTAACTTCTATCTATTCATAGATAAAATTTAGATTCTGCAAGTTTATGAGCATTAAATGAAATTTTATCTCTTATCTATTTATGTTCCTTTTTCTATTGTTAATAATACTTAGACATTTTTAATTATACGTATATTTATTTAAGTTGTATACACTATATGATTAATATCTGTCTCATCTTGCTGTGAAGGCAAGGACCATGTTTCTTTTCATTCAACATTGTTTCCTAGTAATTATCACAGTAACTGGCACATTGCAAGCTCAATACTTATTTATGGAATAAAGGAATGAATGAATAAATGAGTGAGTGAATCCCTATGCTATGCCCTAGCACATAGCAAGCCCTCAGTAAAGGGTAGTTTTGTTATGATGGAAATGGTGGTAATTCTTCTGGCATTAACCCAAAGGATCAGATGAAGGAGGCCATAAAACTGGATATCAGAAATTGACTTGTGTCTTAAATTTCCCCATTGCAGGCAGAAAACTGGACTGTAGGCTTCCCCCACACCCACTGTTACCTATGGTGCCCACACTTGATTTGACAGCCTGATGCTCATTTCCTCTGTCTCTGACTCTGCCATGACAACCTGACTCAGCCTGCCCGTGTTTCTTACTGCTCTCTCTTCCTGTTTGCTTACTCAGTATTAAACTACTTCCTAACTTCTATGTTTTTACTTCATCCTGGTAATCTACAAATGACTCTTCTCTGATTGCCACCTGGCTTTCTAGGGTTTAAAATCCTGCCTTGAATTCCAAGTAAGTGTACTACTGCTTCCCAACATGAATAAATAATGAAATAGAGTAGTCGGAATGAAGCACAATAGTCTCCTTCTACAGAATAGAGCAGTTAAGGAACATTTGCTGGTATCTAACATATTTGGTAGATCACAATATCACACTGGCATATTTCATAATAGCATTTTAGTCATACTTCCTATTAACTGCATTGACAACAAAATTTATTAGGTCATTTTCCCCGATGAGATTCGTGTTTAAACTTTTTTGTCCCCATCCACCTTATATTGGCCTTTACCATATGTCATCTTTTTTTAGATGAACCAATTTTCTCAAGGCCAGCTTGTATTTTATTCCTGATTTCTGGCCTATTGGCACCATCACTTAGGTTAGTATTTTCTCTCAATTACACTTTATATTTGTTTCATTCATTAAAATTACCATGAGTTAGATCAGTAGGTCTACCTAAAGTTTGGAGAAGATCAGTTGTTAAATATTTGATAATGGGATAGAAGAATCTTTCAATAGTAGTAAAATGTTCTCTCTCCAGAAATGTATCTGAATTTGCATCCTATCAGAGACTTAAATGTAGACTAGACAAAACATAAGAGAAATTATTTAAGGAATATTTGTTTATCACTTACAGGATTAGGTTAACTGATATACAATGTGCTTTTTCATTTTTACTTTCTAATTTCATGATCCTTTATTTATGGCATCTGTAGGATTTTCCATCTGTGAATACAATTCATTTGTTTGCATCCAAGTTATTTTGCTACTTAACACACAGCAGTTTCCATCCTAATGTATCATTCTGTTTTAACATTCTTTTTAAATACTATTTTATAATCTTAAGTGTATAAAGGAAAATTGACATAATATTTTAATGCTGGCTTATGTACAAATTCCACTTGCAATTTATACAGAAAGCACAAGAAATAGCTCTATTTACTTCAGAGCCATTCACCCATCTTTGATAAGAAGGCAAGAAGCCAAACTGCAGGCTGGGATATTGTGTCTTGAAACAGTCCATGTTTCATCCAAAGAGACATCTGAAGAGGCACCCAGACAGCTGCAGACCCGTCCCACAGCTGAGAAGAGCTTTCCACAGAGTCCTGACCGGACCGCTGCCTGCAGTCCATGGGGCAAGGGCTGATCTCTGACCTTGCCTGGCAGCCAGCACTTTTGTCAGCGTGCTGTGCAACAAGTCAAATTAGGCTATAATTGCTCTGCAGACAACAGGCTGTAATTACACATTCAAGTCCCAGAGTCTGGAAGGAGGGAGACGATTGTGACTGGAAAGGGATAAGGAGAAGTCAAAAAGTCAAAAGACAAACCGCTTTTTGATACTTTTCTCCAAAGCATGGCTGGACTGTGTACTCCCCAAAGAGGAGAAAGAATCAAACCACACTGGAGAGTAACCACACTTATTCAAAATACCATAAAGACACTACTTTCATGCATTTTAGTGGACTTGATACACCAAAGGCTCTGCAGCTAATAAATAAAAGGAAAGACAGCTGTGGTTCCCACAAGTTCCTCTGCAGATGGTGTTTACTAAGACTGATTCATTATAATTAAACAAAAAAATAAAGAAGAAGAAGGGGACAATATAGGAACTGGGAGAGCAATGACATACGGTCATATTTTTCAATATGCTTTATCATATGAACTACTTGCTTTTGCCATTTAATTTATATAAAATCTGGGAAATTATTCATTAGAGCAGGCCATAGTTATTTCAAAAAAATATTTTTAAAGCCATGTTTTTAAATATGCAAACATTTTATACCAGCAAATTAAGTAGGCTGAAAAGTTTAGAAATGCCCATAGAAGTAGGGCTGCCCTTGCTGCCTTTGAGATCCTTTGCAAAATTATTGGCAGCTTTCACCCTCCCTATCCAGAGTTGTAGATTTACCATGTAATTTAGAGTTTTCTCAGAGATGAGATATCTTGTATTTTCTTACCAAATTTCTGAATTTGCTTGTTCTGCATCTTCTTGAATGCCGCTAGGGCTAAACACTCACCTCCTAATGAGACAGCGTTTGTCACCCTGAAATAATTCTGTCTATTAAAAATATCTTCCTCTGGCCGGACATAGTGTTCATGCCTGTAATCCCAGTGCTTTAAGAGGCTGAGACTAGAGGATCGCTTATAGCTAGGAGTTCAAGAACAGCCCAGGCAACATAGAGAGACTCTGTCTCTACAAAACAAATTTTAAAAAATTAGCCAGGCAAGGGGGCACACACCTGTAGTCCCAGCTACTCAGGAGGCTGAGGCAGAAGGATCGCTTGAGCTCAGGAGTTCAAGGCTGCAGTGAGCTATGATCATACCACTGCACTCCAGCCTGGGTGACAGAGTCGGACCCTGTCTCAAAAAAAAAAAAAGATTTTTTTTTTCCTCATGTTAAAACAAAATATTTTGCTTTAGTAATCATCCATTCATGCTAACCCTATACTTTGTATACCAATCCTTGGTCACATTGCACTTGGAAAATCTTTTAATATTTAAAGGTAACTAAAATGCTATTCACCTGCCCCCATCAACATTCTTTGTTTGTTTTCTCTATGACATGATTTAACTCTTAGCGATCTCATATCAACATATATTTGTAAGTTTTAAGGCACCTAGAACTTAAAATGATATTCCAGAAGTGTTCTGATCAATGTAAACAATCTGGCACGGTTCCCTTCATTGTTCTATCCTTCCGTTAATAAGTCTGTGATTAAAGAGGTTCTCTGAGCACTCACACCAAAGTTCTGTCCATCTTGGAGATTACCATAAGCCAAAGCCTCAAAAGGGTTTTTTCCTTATGCTAAACCATACGTATTGCTTCTCTCACATGTTTTCACATTGCTTTCTTAGATCCAAGGGCCAGTTCTAACATTTATCTTCATTAAATTTCAACTTGTTCATTTCAACCTAATAATAGCAATTTTCAATATAATTCTAGATCTTGATTCTGTCACTCAAAGTATGAGTGCCCAACAAAATATTATTAATAGAATAAATTAAGACAATCCATCAGTAGTACAAATGATCCATAATTTTATACCAGTAGGTTAAATAAAAATTATATGATTATGCAATAAATCATTGGGGCATGCCCTCCATATTTTATTCAAGGAAGTAGTTCGAGTGAACGAAGCAGAGCCAAGATCAACACTAGATATATTCTGCTAACATGATATTAATCCAGAGGCAGAAAGTATAGCCTTGGAGTCAAACAACTTTTGTTCATATACTGGCATCTTTTTTTGCTTGTTGAGTGACATTGACAAAGTTAACTTAGTCATTAATCCACATTTTCCTTATCTGTAAAATGACAATATATCTCTCATAGATTATATTAAGTATTAAATGAGATAATCCATATGTTTAGTACAATGCCAGCATGTAGTAAGTGCTCAATAAATGATAGCTAAGCTACTAGATTATCATTATATAAGTACCCTTTGAATAAAATCATTCAACTCTTTTGTAATATTTTTGTTTTAGATCTAGTCTATATTTTACAATCTCTTTTATTAAAAACTCATAGAACAACTTGTTAAATGCCTTGCTAATGCCTCTACGTATTTGTCATATATCTGCTACATACATATTCCTGATCATTCAATCAGGAAATGAAAAATGGACATGAATTTAGTCTGATATGACTTCTTCTAAAAGTCTTAGGGAATCTATGTGATATCCTAATAATTACTCTTTGCATATTCATAGTTTTTAAAATATCCACTATAGAGTTTGCCTGGGATGAATGTCAATTTCATTTGTTTGAAATAGATATCCTTACAAAAATTTTGAGTTCATTTAAACTATTTTCTAAATATTTATTCCCATGTATAGTTCTTTAACCAAAAATCTTAAAACTTATATATAATGACATGAAACATTAAGAAAAGAGTACATTCAGAATTTTCTAATCATCTATTATTCATCTTCCCACAAAATTATTTTCACAACCTCACACAAAATTATTTTTCAACCACATTTCTTCTTTCAGTAACCAGAGTAAGTGTCCAACAGGAACACATATAACAACTAGAAGAATTAATTCATGGACTGATTTCAGTGCAATGAATTAACTCTTAATGGAAAAAATTTCAAGACTCAAGGATAATTAGTGTTAAAAATTCAGGCAGATATGTAAACATATTGTGTATATTTATCATCCGCCAGCAAACCTTAAAAAACTCTGGGAAAATATTAGTGTTATATTTTCAGAAGGGCACTTACTCAGATGTGGGTTTAGCCCAGGGGTGGGGAACCTATGGTCTTAAGGCCGCATGTGGCCTTCTAGGTCCTTAAGTGCAGCCTTTTGACCCAATCCAAATTTTACAGAACGAATCCTTTTATTTTTATATGTACGTTTTTGTTCATCTTCTATATTTTTGTTTTATTTTTCAAAGGAACTTTTTTTTTTTTTTTTTGAGACAGAGTCTCACTTTGTTGCCCACGCTAGAGTGAGTGCCGTGGCGTCAGCCTAGCTCACAGCAACCTCAAACTCCTGGGCTTAAGCGATCCTACTGCCTCAGCCTCCCGAGTAGCTGGGACTACAGGCATGCGCCACCATGCCCGGCTAATTTTTTCTATATATATTTTTAGTTGGCAAGATCATTTCTTGTCTATTTTTTTTTAGTAGAGACGGGGTCTCGCTCTTGCTCAGGCTGGTCTCGAACTCCTGAGCTCAAACAATCCGCCCGCCTCGGCCTCCCAAGTGCTAGGATTACAGGCGTGAGCCACCGCGCCCGGCCTCAAAGGAACTTTTTAAACTACCAAAGAATAAAATAAAATTCAGTGAAATAATCCTCCCAGATTGACTGGCACAATTAGAACATTAGTAAGCTATGCTCATGGTTTAGTTCTAACTTCCCATGCCTGACTGACACTACTACCACACAAGCCTGGTTGGTGAGAGTTTATGGGGGTCGAGTATGTCAGTCTGTTATCAACTTTTGACAACGGGTGTGCTGTGTTTCTGTCTAAAGTGGAATTTGTAAATAGTTGCATAGCCTGACAATATTTTTTAATTCTGTCTGCTTAATAGCCCATCGTGTCAAAGAAGACCAAAAGAATACTGAAGGAAGAAAACAGACTTTTTTAATGAGGATTGGGAACTGCAATATTATCTCATTTCTGCTAAAGATAAGATTATTTGCTTGCTTTGTGAGACAGTAAAGAAATCCAATGCTCATCAGCATTATAACACTCATAAGGACCACAAACATTTTAAATTAGAAAGAGAGGCATAAAAGGTTGTATTGCAGAAATTAAAAGATGAAAAGCAAAAGCAAAGATAATTCTTTCAAGCAGGAATAATACCTGGAAATAATGCCACTGAAGCAACTTATAAAGTAGCTTATATACTCATGAAAAAAAGGGAAGCCATGCAGTGATGTAGAAATTGTCAAAGAATGCATTGTTGAAGTTGTAGGAAGCTTAGACCCCAAAGTACAAATGACTGCCTCTTTCAAGGACAACCATAATGATCTAGCAGCATGAATTAGTCTTCAACTTAACAGAACAACTTCATGCAATACTTCAAAAGGGAAATGTATATTATTCAATCACTTTATATGAATCAACTGATACTGCTGACTCAGTGCAGTACTTCATTCGGGTCATAAGAGAAGATTTTTTGTGCTATGAAGAGTTATTCTCTTTGGGCTCTCTTGCAAACAGAACACGGGGAATAGATATCTTCCGCAACTTTCAAGATAAGTGTCATGAAGTTGGGCTGAATTTGGTAAATTTAATGAGTGTTATGTACAGATCGTGCACCTTCCATGACAGGAAAACATGAAGAATTTATTGGACAGATACACAAAGTATTAACAGATCCAGATGCTCTCATTTCTTTTCATTGTATCTTGCATCAGCAAAATCTCTCTGTGATAAAGCTACTATTTTAAGTGATACTTTGCAACAAGTTGTAAGTATTATTAACTATATTCCTGCAAATGCAATAAGGCATGGTTTTGTAACATGCTAAAGTTCAACCATTAAGTATTCAGTGTGGATTTGCCATATCATTTTTAAGTGCATTGGCAATCCCAGGGACAGGTGTTAGCCAAAATTTTATCTCTATGAGAACAGATAAATAAATTTTATGAAGAAGAGAATCAGCAATGTGAAATATTAAAAGAAGATTTCTATAGGAATGCAGCATTTCTGTGTGATATCACATCAAATCAAAATGACTTGAATATTTCTTTGCAAGGTAAAATTAAGTCTATCTAGGATATGTGGCAAAAAATCCAAGCATTTCAAAAAAAGCTACCCTTTTTCAAAACATTTCATCAAAACGAAATTTTAAATGAACATTTTCCGCCGTTAGCAAAGGTCAAGGTCACTGATGAGCAAGATGATATATGTGAATCATTTGAAGAATATGCAGCTGTTATAAACCTATTAATTGGAGAATACAATGAAAGCTTCACTGACTTTGAGAATCATGACATCACACTCAAATTAGCATTTCAGCCTCACCTAGTTGATATCACTAAGGCACCTAAAGAACTACAGATGGAATTGATTGTGCTCTCAGTAGATGACATTTTAAAGTCATTGATGATAAGAAAGATCCAATTGAAAGCAGAAAAATGCAGTAGAGTATCTAAGCCTTTGGCAATATGACCAAAAATGCTTTCTTGCTGTTCAGCCACTTATTGCTGCGAATCTACCTTATCCTATTTAATCCAAATCACGACACCCTTAAGGTCACAAATGACTGATACCCATCTAGAGGATCAACTGAAACTGTGGACCTCCATACTGCAACCAAATATTCAAATGCTTTCCAAGAAAAACCAGACCCAACATTCATTAAAAGGCTAGTTAACTTTAAAATTAAAAATAGTTTTTATTTTTGAAATTATTAAGTACACAGTAGTTATATTTTTACAAAATAATGTACATTTTTAAGCATATCTAATTGCAGTTTCTTGAATGCAGCCTTATTTTATTGTAGCTAAATTAATGCGGCCTTCCAACATGACAAGGTTCCACACTCCTGGTTTAGCCATTAATTTTCTTTCTTTTTTTAAATTTTTTAATTTTTTTTAAAGGCTGGTCAAGTGAAGCAGTGGGAGTGGCCATTAACTTTCGATTGACCTCAATATTATTTCACTTTGAAGACTCATTATTTCTCATATACTAAATGAAATGAGATGTTTAGATAAAATGAAATTGAAATAAATATTAATAACAATTAATAATTATTATATAGCTACTACTGTTTTTTCCAGGTCCAAATTTTTGTCTTTAATTTTGTCACTTTCACAGACAAAGTGACTCCGAATTCATTAAGTGCAAGTTAACAGACATCTTTCACCTTGTCCAAGATTGTTATATCATTGTTAGTGCATCCTTTCCTGCCTACTTATCAAAACATACAAATGTATAAAGATATATGATAACAATAACTATTTGACAGTAGAAGAAAGGAAAAAAAAATGATTTCTTAATTGCAAAGCATTCCTCTGTTAATCTCCATTGCCCTTCTCTAGTGATTTTTTTACATTTCTATAGTCAATACCATCCCCTCACCCTGACCTTGTCTACCTCCCATCCCTTCCCTGTGGCCACTATTTCTACCCCTAGCTGCAGAAATGTCAGTATTTGTAGAAAATACTACAGCACGATTCAAAAAAGACTTGGACCAAAGTGAAACCAGACAAATGGTCGTGATTATGATTTATTCAATGAGAAAAAAGGCGATGAGAACGATAATGTTGCAGAACTTTCCATTCTGGTTGTTACTAACTGAATTCTCTATGGAAGATAATGACCTCTCACTCTGCAAGAAAGAAAAGCTAATTCATTTAGTTTGTTTGATCTGTGACAACTTCATCTGAGGCTTCTGTGAAAAGCTGGAATGCAGGGAAAAGCCACCAACACTACAGTGGCCTACAGCATTGTTTTTCAGAACGCTTATATACAATCTCTTTGAATTAGAAGGTAAATGAGAACACAGACTTTTCTTCATGGATGATTTACATGACATCAACCCTATAGAGTTAGGCTGCCATGAGTCTGTTGTATAGTCATTCTGGAAGTTCCTCCAATCCAATCATCTGGGGAAAAAAAGGCAGAAATGGAAAGCGAGAATGAACACAGAAAGAACAATTAATAACCAGATGTCCTTAAAGCAATAAAGGCTAGTAAGCTGCCATTTGGCTGATGCTCGAGCCAAAGCTCAAGCCAGTACTTAATAATTGTCAAATATGTATCTTTACCTACAGTTTATTTGCCAAAATGCTTGATGTTTTTTTCTCCATTCTAAAATTAAGTATTATATATCTAAAATCATAAAGAAACAAATAAAAAGATAAAAGTGATCCATTGATACCATAAATAATTGGGCAAACCACAAAATGAATGTTGCAAATATACCAAATTTTCACTTACTCCTCCAGGTTCGTTTGATTAAACACATTTTTACGGAACATTTACTCTATAATATATGCTATACTATGAACTATGAATAAGTGGTAAAATAAAAGCCCTGTCCTTAAAAGCTCACAATCTAACCAGAGAGCTTAATGTCTTCTATGGAATACCACTGGTAAAATTGGCATTTACACATTTACACTTTGCTATAAATTAGAAAAAGACTACTACCTTAGTTGGCAAGAATCAGAGTTTCCATCATAATAAGTTAGGAAGAATGAAAAATCCTATAAAGATTCAATGTGATCTCTGAGTTCTTAGGGGCAGGAACACAGACAGCCAGAGCAGGTAAAAAGCACTAGGAAGTTTTTAGGAACAAAGACTGTTCTCTAGAATCGAAAATCTAACTTTTTCCTCTTTGTTATCCTGTTTCTTGCTGAAGACCAATTTTATCTGTTTCTGTCTCACTGCATGTTTTCCCAAAGTGGGTGCCAAAATGGCAACCTCTGCCTCAATTTACTAAGTTTGCATGTCCTCCTACGTCTAGCACCTACAATAGATTCAAATTGTTGTGTTCCGATTCTAAAATCAGGGCATGAAAATATAATGGGCCCAGCTGAGCATGTATTTCCCTATAATCCAGTCATCTGTAGTAAGGGGTGGAGTCACATACTACAAATGTACTTTGGGACTCTGGGTGGACAGCAGTTCCTTTGGAAGGAATAAAAACTGAGCAGGCACCAGAAGTTAAGTACAGTGTACAACCTCCACAACGTCTGGTAAATATCTTCTTTCACAAATAACTGTTATATATATGTAAAGTTATGTGCAAAGTTTGTAGGCTACAAAGAAAAGAAATATAAACTATAAATTCTTTAAAACAAAGTATATTTAATTTCCTCATCATATAAAATTTTAGGCTGGTGCACAAACTTGAAGTCACCCAAAGATGAAATCTCACACTTTTTAAGCTACTAATGGCAATGTTTTTATTCTAAGATTGGGTTAGATTTAAAAATAAGATTAACAATAATGAAGGTGAGTTTGTAACTGTGTTTGTGTGTTCTGTAACAAAGAGTTTTTTAATTCTTGAATGCTTGATGACTTATACTGACATATTTTGTATCCCTGTAACCACTACCTTGAAAGTATCTGAATAAAGTGTTTATCTCAGATTATCATAATATATTTTGATATATTATAATGATTTATTTTTGTGCCATGTATTTACATATCTTTCTCTCACTAGTCTGTAACCTTCTTGGGAATAGTGCCTAGAAGAGTGCCAGCACACTGTAAGGACGCAATAATTATTTGTTGAAGGGGACTGGCTGAATAAACAAGAATCATAATTTAGAATTTTATGTATTCATATCTCTAATAGTTTTAATGTAAAATAAACTTCTATTACTTGTTAAATGCCAGAAAGACTGATTCACCCACCAGGATTTTGCAAGTTGATGAACATACGATCTAACTTTTTTGTAACCTTTAAGATAAGTAAACTACAGAAAAGTAATTATGTTGGTCTACATAGGTTTGTCTACTTTTTTCAAATTACACAGTATTCGTTATTTATCTAGGGGAGAAAGTACTCAGCAACCTCAACCATCTATGATTGCTCTGATCCTGGAAGTTGGGGAGAAAAACACACTTACCAGGTACTGATGACACATAAAATTAATAAAGTGCATAAAGTTAATTGCACCTTAGTGTTATGTTTCCACTTATCAGCCTTTTCAGATAATTAAACTGTATTTGAACCTATCCTGGGTCACAGCCAGGTACTAGGGAAGTTAAAAGGTATAGAAAACAGCAGATAAGAGAGGGAGACTTGAGAATTCAACTTTAAAAGTTGATCTGAAAAATGTAAATTAGATTTTTAAAAGTTTGACTCATATTTCACACTTTAAAATAATTGCTAACAAATAAAAAATCTTTATTTTGATATTTTATTCTCCAATGTATCATAAAATTTCGGAGATAAAATAAACCACTTGAGAAATGGGTTTGCTACGTAGGTATTTAAGTGAAAGACTTACCTGCAATTTAGTTGAATGAGTAACAAGCTTGTAACAACTTTCAACCACAGCAACTTCTTCTCTATGGAGACAGGCAGTTTTCCTTTTTGAATTAATCCATTCCAAATTTAGAAACTGGAATGGAAAATAGGAAGAAGAATACTAACTTAAAGTAATCATACAGCATTTTAACTTTTTCATATAGTAACATACATTTTGTATTTATAAATCTGATTATGTAAAACTTGAAAAAAAAAGCAAAGAATATAAATAACCAGAATGGAATTTTATTTTGTTCCCACTCTTTTTATAAGAAAAACACAAATTAAATTAAGCCGACATCAGGATCATGTTAAGGAAAGGGCCCATAGGAGTGGTAATAAAGTGCATGGAGACCACGCCTTCTCTGACTCTGTGAGCACAGAGCACTGTAAAATGGCAAGTATTGCTCAAAGGGCACTGAACATCCAAAAGCATCTTTTAAATAATCAAAAGGCATTAAATTAAATTCAGTACAGTTTTACTCTCCTGTACACATTTATTTTTCCAAGATAAAAGATGTGTCTGTTATGAAAATAGGGTAATAATGTGGAAAAAGTAGAAAAAAATAGAGTGTCTTTTAATCTCACTACTTCTTAATAATTATGGTTAGTATTTTGGTGATATCTTTTCAATCTGCTTCTTTTACCTACTCTTTAAAAGAAAAAAATAATAATTTGGAGGATCTTACATAAAGCATTTTGTGTCCTGCTTTCATGTGCTCTACTTGTTTCACTTAGCATGTGTTTTTCATGACATTCATCAGCATTATTTTTAATGGCTACATGTTATTTTGTAAATATAAAAACCATTAAGATTCCTTAATGGTTCCCCTATATTTTGGCTTATAGTTTGTTTCCAATTGTTTGTTATTATAAATCATATGGTGATGAACATCTTTAGACACGACATTTTCTCTTTCTTATTTTCTAATGGCATGTTCTTAGAAGTGGAATTACTGGGTCACAGATATATTTTAAGAGTTCATATGTTTAAAGTAACTCAGCATAGCAAAGTGAACAGCACTTTAATTAGAACTCTAGAGCTGTGAGCTCTAATCCCAGCATTTTTTATGTTAAATTACTTGGTAACATTGGTCAAATGAGTTCACTGCTCTGGTCTTCAGTTCTCAGTTTCCTTACCTAGAATGTAAGAGGACTAAACTAAATCATTTGAAGGTAACTATTCTGGCTATTTATGACTGCATAACAAATTACCCTCAAACCTTTGTGGTCTAATACAACAATCATTCTGTTATTTCTTATGATTTTATGGGCTGACTCGGGCTCAGTTGTACGTTCAACTGGTTACAGAGCTCCTTATGCAACTGCAGTCAGATGGCGGCTCCATATTCAGTGCTCAAGATGAAGTGTCCAAGATGGCTTCACTCACGTGCATGGCACCTTGGCAGGGATAGCTAGGCTTAGCTGGGCTGCTGGGACAGCTGGGTTCTCCCTCTCTCCCTTTAGTCTCAGGGTGGCTCCTCTTCAGATGACCTCTCTCTATATTATGGTATCTCTCTGTTGTCTCTCCATCTGGTTTCTCCTTCAGAACAATAGGACTTCTTACATGGCAGCTCAGGCTCTCAGAAGTGCAAATACATCATCACTTCTGCTACATTCCATCGGAAAAACAGGTCACAGGATCAGCCCAGCCTCAATATGAGGAGAACAATACAAAAGCATGGATATTGGGAGGCATGGTTTATTAGAAGCCATTTTTAGTGAATCGCTACCAAGTATTAATAGTATCTGCCTGGAATAATGTCTTCAGAGCCCTAGGATTTTAATTGTTTGAAAATTTATAATCCATATATGATGACAAGTGCTGTGATGGTGTAGGTATCACATTAAGGACAGTGTAATCAGTCTCTATTATCAAGGACGCTCATTTTTTTAGAGCACTCAATTTCTCAACCCCTCTGGGAAAAAAAGTGAAAGTATACTTTCACTTCTAGGAGAAAAGTTAGAGAAGGTTCACTCTAATTTTAGTAAAATAATTGCACTCTACTCTTTGAGCTGGCAGTCTCTACATTTACATATCAGCCACCAGCTGCATGTAGACGACATAAACGGATTGAACCTCCCCTCACCCTACCCCCTAGAAGAGTATCAGGAAGGAGATCACCAGTATCTAAGAGTAACTGAGTTTCCTCGCAAAGAGTTGAGAAGAAGGTAAATCTGCCTGGATTTCACTGATACTTCACATGATTGAGGAAACCAAAAAGAGACTAACCAGAAATTCATCCCCAGAGCAATGAAAAATGAATCCGTTTTGCCTACATTCACTTAATGAAAGATTATACACCTTTCAATAGATTAATTTTATTACCCGATAGCTGAATATGGACACTAAGCCCCACAGAAGTGAGACTTTCAGGCTGTGATAAAAACCAAATAGCCATTGTTATAAACAGATAACAAAGCCAGTTGAGAAAAATATCCTTTTCTTCCCATACTATGGAAAATGGCAGCTTTTTATTAAGTCTCTCTCTTAAAACTTAAACATTTGTGCTTTCTCCCTGCTGCCTAACAGTGAGAGCTGAAGCTTCTGGAATGTTTTATTTATTTATATGGCATTTGCCTTGACGTTTCCCAAGTAATAATACATAGTAACAGAGACAGATGAGAGTTCTGCATCATCCTTTTTCCCTCAGGGCAAACCAGGCGCAAATAGACCTCTAATGAAAAAATCCACAGAGCAGAACAATGAATAACAGGGAATAAAATGAGCAAAACAGATTCCAAGCACAACCTTAGAAAATTACAACCAGAACAATATTCCACTCAAAGTGAGGAAAGGCCTCTTCAACTTTCACATCACACAGTGCATTTTAGCTTCATTACTTGATTCTTTACTACTAAATAGGTCACCTCTAAATCTGATACCATTTTCTTTGGTTTCAAGAAATAGCAATGATTTCAATGGTACTTCATTAATACAATAGTATTTGCTCCTAAGTAGTAGCTAAATATACTTTTAAACAAAATATAAAAATATGATGACTCAAGGCATGGTGGGTTTTTTGTTTTGTTGTTTTTGTGGTTTTTAGAGACAGGGTCTTACTCTGTCATCCAGGCTTAAGTGTAGTGGCCCTATCATAACTCACTGCAGCCTTGAACTCCTGGGCTCAAGTGATCCTCCTGTCTCAACCTCCCAAGTAGCTGGTACTGTAGGTAACGCCACCATGCTCTGCTAGTTTTTCTATTTTGTTATTATTATTATTATTTTGTAGAGTTGGAGTTTCTCTATGCTGCCCAGGCTGGTCTTGAACTCTTGGCCTCAAGTGAACCTCCTGCCTCAGCCTCCCAAAGTGCTGGGATTACAGACATGAGCCACCATACCCAGCTAAGGCATGGTTATTTCCTGCTATGCAATTACTCATTTATTCAACAAATACATTGTGGTGATGACCACGTGCTAGACACCATGCTAGATTGTAGGAACACACAACTGAAGAAGATATTGTTTCTACCCTCAGAAAACTTTATTCCAGAGGAAGCAAGTGACCACTGAGCAGGCTAGAGCTCAAAGAAGTGGTATCCAGCCAGTCTGCAGCCTCAGGGAAGGATACTCAGAGATAGTGTTTAGGCTGAGATGGGAAAAATGCAGAGAAATGGGTCAAGAAAAGAGAAGGTGAGCTAAGGGTGTAAAAGGTGGCTGGGGGAAAACTGGTCCTCAGGGAGGAAGTTTTCAAGCAAAGGAACATCAGTGAAAAGGCCCTAAGGGCCAAAGATGGTGCTGGGAGGCCTCTAGACTTCTGGAGTTCAGAAGCTAACACCCACCAGTCTATACTTTAAAATATTCAGTTGTACTTTGAGAACAGAAATCATACATCCTTAAGGAATCCAAACATATCAGCAGTGGGCGCATGCCCTTCAGTGTCTGTATCCTCGTGTAAGTAATTCATGTTTCACCAGCGTTCTCTCCACTGGTCACTAAAGGGCCTCTTGTTTTTCACCAAGTCCAATCCCTCTCCCTTGTGCGGTTATTTTTGGAGGTCATCAAAGGGAATTAAAACTGTTCTGATAGATCAATAGTTCTCATCCAGGGCTGCTTTTGCTTCTCAGGGGACACTTGATTATCTTGATAATAAAACATGTTTGATTGTCACAACTAAGGGTATCTACTGGGTAGAAGCCAGAGATGCTGCCAAATATTCTTTAATGTGTGAGATAACCACTACCACAAAGAATTATATGGTCCAAGTGTCAACAGACAAGTACTGTCAGCCTTTGCAGGTACTTCTGGAGTAATCAGACAAGTCTAAACACAGGACTTCTTCTTCTCTGATATCCCATCTGTGGGGTTGTTTGGTTGTTTGGAGCTACTTCTCCAGACCCCAGTTCCTCTCATTTGCTCTTGAGTGTAGGTTAATGGAAGAGTCTGAGAAGCATTCGCCACTGAGAGCTGATGCAGTTTTGGTTTTCTTGCCTCTGATTCTTTAGCTTTTGCCTCCAGAGAAGTTGCTTGCCTTGGTACCTGAAGTTCCCACCAGGTAATATATCTTAAATGGCCTTTATTGAGAACTCTAATAACAATTAGGCTTTCAAGGGCATGTATTCCTTAGCAGATTCTGTTCTAAGTGTTTTATAGATATTATTTCACTTATTCCTAGAGCAAAATAATGTTTTATTTACTTTACAAACAAAGCTATTCATGCTGATAGAAGTCAAGTATTTTTCCCAACTTGTACTGCTAATAAAAATAAATGGGATTTCAGATTAAAATCAGTTCTGCCTGATTCCTGAACTCTTCTTTCAATCAATCAACTAAGCAGCATGAAACCCAGACAGGTGAACATCCACCGTAACTGACTGTGGCTCTGCCCTGCGTCCAAAATGAGATTCTTCTCACATTCCCTAAAACCTCATCCTAAAAGAGACCCAGCTTAACAAAACATTAGCAAATAACATAAATATGTGGAGAAACAGACAATATTTTTCACTGTAATATTTTCAAAATTTTCCTTAAACCTTATTTGTTCTTTCTTCAAGGCCCCTTTCCAATCCAAGTTTCTCTCCTCCTTAACTGTACACCCATCTTCGCGACACACACAAAACTCCTATAATTGCTTCTGTTGCCCTGAGCAATTCAGCTTTGACTCTCAGCTTGCAAACCCCAACAGGTTAAAATAAACAAATAAATAAAAATAAAAAGGAAAAGAAAGGAAATCAGAAGTTAGCTCTTCCTTTCCACCTTAAAAGGCATGTCATCTATTGTTTTTTAAGAATGCCTCTTGGGGTTTTCTGTCTCAGACCTCATCAAAGTCTTTCATTCAAAGAAAAAAAAAAATCCCTTCATAGAGTTGAGGGAATATGAGAATAGAAGAAGGTTCTACTGCTAAGAAAATAAAAAATTTCTCTTTATCAATTTTACATACATAATTTAACCAGCCTCTGAATTAGCTTTTAAGATTTGCTCTACCTGAGTGCAAAATACTAAGTAATAATGGTAGTCATATAAGATACTACTCATTGTATGCCAGGCATCGAGCTAATTCATTCATATAATTCAAAGGTCAGCCAACTACAGGCCACAGGCCACATCTGGTCCATTGCCAGTTTATGTATGGCCCACAAGCCAAGAATGCTTTTACATTTTTAAATAGCTACATTTTAAATGGTTATGGAGGTCTCCAAATTATATCCTTGATTCTGCTTTTTGGCCCACCCCTGATCTAACCAACATATGTATAGTCTCCAGTCCATATTTCTTACCTTTTTCCTTTCCCTATAAAGTTGGATAAAAGAGCACATTTCTATTCACTTTAGGGGAAGCTTATTATGAATTAAGAATGATCCTCAAATAGTCAAGTCTCCTGGGTCACAAGATTGTCACAAGGAGGTTGCATAAAATACTGTTCTTGATTGTGATTCTGGACTCCCTGTGTTCACACCCCAGCTCCAGGACTCTCAATGAATAACTCAACCCTTCTGGTTCCCTGTATGTAAAATGGAGGTAGTATTAATAGTAGTACCTGCCTCACTGGTCATCGTGGTGATTATAAATTGTAAAGCACTCAAAATTGTACATGGTGTTAACTATGGCATTAAATGCATGCCTGCTCTCAAACATCTCACAGCTTTGATCCTTCAGAACAAAATAAGCCTTTCCTATAATTTTTATTTGGTGTTTAATTATTGCCATTTAGTGTTACATTAATCATGTTTTCCTGAGATAGAAAAGTATGGTAGGTGTAAAATATAATTTTTCAATATGGGCTCTGAAAAGATATTTCCTTAAAAGTACTTAAAAACAAAGAAAAGTTTAGAAAGCATATTCTGCACAGGGTCAGCTATTATAATGATATGAAGACATGTGCTTGATGTGTGCTTGGTAAAGATCTCTTCCCCCCTCCACTGCTTTTTTTTCAAAGAGCTGTGAATTCCAAATTCTTTTCTATTCGTGTACTTTAAAATGTCAAGCCATAAAATATAATTAATAAGATTTTCTTTGTATTCTCTAGACTTTTGCTTAAAGATGGAGAATAAAGCAAAAGAGTTATCAGGGTAGAAATTCCCTTGCTATCACATGGCAAAGAAAAGTGTGAATGTGCTAGGGTGATTGGATGGCTTTGGGAGCCCCCCACTCGCCCAACTGAATGGGGCAAGAAAAGAAACAATAGAAAGAAAGAGACCCTTTTGTCCCCTGAGTTCTCTGCTGCCTGCATGTTCTTTCTGGCGCTTGATAGCCCTTCTCAACAGAATATTTTCTAGATCATTTCCTTCATGCTTCAGCTCTATTTCTCTGCCCAGTTAAAGTCTCTGTCTTACATTTTAGGACCTCAATAAATAAAATTTTGAAAATGTAATTATTACCAATTATTCTTCGAAATGTAATGCTTTATCCAAAGGAATTCATCTCTAATGGTGGAAACCTGGGGCCTGTGCAATGAGAAAGCTATTTTAGGGAAGGGGCATCACTCAAATCATCACCTATGGCATCTTTGGTCATCTGTCCTGGTGAAGACTGAGCTGGCTGCAACACCTGGTTTACTGAGACTATAAGGCAAAAGGACAGGGAAAAAAGTAGAGGAAGAGAAATTCACTTTTTGTTTACTACCTGCAAAATATCTCTTTTTCCTTTATTGGGAGGTGTGAAAAGAGGATGTGCTTTATACACATAATAATTGGGGACGGGCTGGATTGTGGGGGTCTGGTTATTATCTAGCATGTCGTTAAGTTTATTTTCTTGTGAATAACTTTACCTATGAGGCATTAAAATGAGGAGAGAGAAACTCATACCTTTTCTCTCTTTGTAGTTGGAGTGTCTTAATAATGGTCATGTCATTTTTAATATACAACATGCTAAAGTTTCGTCTTTAGTTTGCTTTTCTATTTTATTTAGCACAGGCAGATTTTTGAAAACAAAATCTATAACCCAACACATGCTCTGTCAAGGATTGTGCTTAAGGAAGAATACAAAATTCTGATATATTTTAAAACCTCTCTATTATCCAACCTAATATGTGTTAAATACAGTTTTGTTGTTGTTTTTTTTTTTTTTTTTTAAGAATTTAAAGCTGGAAGTGTGTATATGACTAACAGTGTTTCAGGAAAAAAATCCCTTATTTTGGAGCCATTACATTTTAAATACTTTGTTCTTGTAAACTCTTTATGCACTCAACTTTTCTTCTTAAAAATAGATGTGTGAAAAAAGGGCAGAAATTTTTTACAAAACGGTTGACATTATGAACTATGGCATGAAATGCATGTCTTCAGATAGCTCACCACTTTGACTCTTCCAAGTAAAATAAAGCTTTCACATAATTTCCATTTAGTGTTACATTAATTGCATTTCCCTAAGATAAAAAAGTATGTGTGGTGTTGTAAAATACATGGCAATGCTCAGTAGGGCTCTGGAAGAATATTACTTTAAACCAAAGGAGCAGCCCAGGGTGCAGCTGCAGGAGTAGCGACAGCTGGCCGCAGTTGCAGGATCCAATCCTCAGAAAGTCAATACCTCGAAAGCCAGTAGGGCACCAGCAATCGGGAGATATTTTCAAACTACTGACGCAGCAGCCTGTCAGGTGGCATTTAGGATGAGCCTCCAGGACCTTTTTAAGCGGAAGGTGAGCCTGGCAACAGCAAGGAGTGATCCTACAGGTAGAGATAGGTAATAAGACCCTGTGTAGTAGTGACAAGTCTAGAACCTAATTTCCATAAACAAAGACTAAGTTTCCCAGAAATAAGGCTAAAACCTAGTTTTCAGTACTGGGTCAAAAAAGTGATGTTGGATTACAATAACAATGCTTGAGTTCCACAAGTCCAGACCAGACCCTCTGAAATTCTTCTTCAACAAAACTAAGATAGGTCTTAGAAACCTGAATGGAATTGAAGCTGCAAGTGACAGTTAGGTACCCCCGGCTATGGGACAAGGCAGATGTAAGGTTAGAAATTGGATGACATTTGACAACAGCAACCCAGATGGAAGTATCATTATAATTCTCACTGGGGAATGGAAAAGACAGTGTTTGATGGGAAATTTTAAGGATGAGTGGAATTGAGACAAGCAAAGAGCAGAAAGAAAGAGCATTCCAGGTGGAATGACTAAATAAGCAGTGAATTAATGAGTTGTCTTCGAGGAATGACAAGTTTTATTATGTGGTTGAGCAAAGGGTGAATGGAAGCAGGATGAGCCCCAACACTGATAAGCCTCTGGTGACATTTCGAGGATTGGAGGAAGTTGTATTTGAGGAATGACAAGTAAGTAAAGAAAAGGTGAGTGGGGGAATGACAGGAAGCAGAATGGACCCAAATAATGACACGGTTTGGGTGCTGTCTTGAGGAATTTAAACTTTATAGGCACTGGTTGGTGTTCAAGATTCAAAGAGGGAATTAATTGGACTTAACTTTCTTTTTGGAAGATAAGTTTGGAAACAGTGTGATGGGTTTGCGTTCTATTATGGGCAAAACACAATGAGCCTCAAACCAGGACAGCAGTAGCAGTAGCATAAATCATATGGAGAAATGTAGCTTCAGTAAACTATGCATAATTAAGATAACTCAAAGCAGTTAAAATTCAAGAAGGAAAACATCTGCTCCCAAATTCTGCCACTTGATAAGATGCCTCAAAATTTCCCAGATTCTGCGTGCGACCCACCACCAAGATTCTGATTAGCAGCTCCTGGGAGGGTCCTGGGGATCTCCATTTTGAACAATGGTTGAAGAAAAATAATTTCACACATTTCTCAGTGTCTGATAGGTTGAGTAGACAGAAAAGACATGGGGAGCAATTTCTTGACCTGCATGGGCTTATATTATTGTGTTCTATTTATGATAATTCTTGAAATGTATACCATTTATGCAGTTTTCTCTATTTATTTTAAGCTTCAATTGAAGTTTATTAAAATACATAAAATGAATAAAGTATCTGAATAATAATAAGAATTTAAATTAGTGTTTAATGTAAATTTTAGATTTTAATTTAATATTTAATTCTATTAATAAATAGATCCAGCCTGAGCAAGAGCGAGACCCTGTCTCTACTAAAAATAGAAAGAAATTATCTGGCCAACTAAAAATATATATACAAAAAATTAGCCGGGCATGGTGGCGCATGCCTGTAGTCCCAGCTACTTGGGAGGCTGAGGCAGTAGGATCGCTTAAGCCCAGGAGTTTGAAGTTGCTGTGAGCTAGGTTGACGCCACGGCACTCACTCTAGCCCGGGCAACAAAGCGAGACTCTGTCTCAAAATAAATAAATAAATAGAAGCATACAGCAATGGTTAATTTCATATGTCAACTTGACTAGGCTAAGAGATGCCCAGAAAGTCGGTAAAACATTACTTCCTGTGTTTCTGGGAGGGTGTTTCCAGAAGAAATCAACATTCAAATTAGTGAACTGAGTAAAACAGAAGACCTGTTCCCTATGTGGTGAGTGTTATCAAATCCACTGAGGTCCTGAATAGAACAAAAAGTGGAGAAAGGGAAAATTTGCTTTCTCTGCTTAAGCTCAAACATCCATCTTCTGCTCTCAGACACCAGCACTCCTGGTTCTTAGAGTCAGACCCTAGCTGACACCACTATAGCCTCCCCTCCTCCCACATCCCATTCTCAGGCCTTCAAACTCTGACAGAATCACACCACTGGCTTTCCTAGGTCTCCAGCTTCTAGATGGCAGATTATGGGACTTCTCAGCCTCCACAACTGCATTAGCCAATCAGCCAATTCTTATAATGAATCTCCTCTTCCATCTCTCTCTCTATATATATATTTTTATAGAAAATTGTATCTTACAAATATTTAGAATCTACCTCCTTTGCAAGTATTATTTGAATATTGCCAAACATTAATTTTATATAAGGTCAAAATAAAAACATCAAAAACTGCTTCTTTAACCCCCCCGAGACAAGAAAATATGAAGAACATAATTTTTTCACCACAATAAAAATAAACTAAAAACTAATGGCAAAAGTAAATGTATAATTTTAAAGGGCAATATACTTAACCAGAACGGTTGTACCCCCATAATAAGCTATAATAAATAAATAAAAAAAAATGAAAAGTTAATAAGTTAAGTCTTCAATGCAAGAAGTCACAAAAGACAAAGAAAAGGAAAACTAAGGCAAAGTAGGGGATGGTAATTATCAATGGATTTGGAAACAGGAATAAAGAAAGATCTAGGGAAATAAAATAGTGCTCTTTGTCTCTGTAGTTATCTATCACTACACCTGCAAAAATGGCTTCGCAGTTCCCTCAAATTAAAAGGCATGCCCTCACAGAATTAAATGTGTGGGTGTCATATTAAGCATATCACTGAGTTTGCCATTCATTCCCCAGAGCACTTGCATTAGAGGGAGCTACAAGAGGCCCATGTGACTATGGACTGGAAAAGACATGACATGAATATCCAGATGCCATGGAAAGAGACCGCAAAAGGTGGATTCACATATAAGTCCTGTAACAGAAGTCATACTAACTCATGACATTTTATTTGACAAAGAGCTGCTTCTCAAACAGGTGATGCTAAGTTGCATGCTTTGGGTGAGAAGTAGTTAGAATTTAGGATTGTTCTTGGTTTTCCTAAGCAGTACAGAACATTTGAAATATAGATATATGATAAAGTATTTGTATCTAGTATATAAAAAAAATTAACAGGGGTCACTGAGGAGATACAACATACTAAAAGATGATCAAAAATTTGAAGGATGCTTTACCAAAGAAGATACACAAATGACGATGCTCAATATCATTACTCATTCAAGAAATGCCAATTAAAACCACAGGAAGACAGCACTGCCTTCCCACTGGATTGGCTAAAATTAAAAAAATTACCAATAACAAGTTTTGGTGAGGATGTGAAACATCAGGAAGACTCACGCATTGTTGGCAGGAGTACAAAATGGTACAGCCACTGTGGAAAACAGTTTGGGAGTTTCTTACAGAATTAAAGATACATGTAAAACACCCAGGAATCACATGCATAGCTACACAAGATAAATGTAGAGATATAGCCACACAAAGACCTGTACATGAATGTTCATAGCATATTTATTCACAACAGCCAAAAACTAGAAACAAGTCAAATCCCCTTCAAATGATGAATAGATAAACAAACTATGGTACATCCAGTCCACAACATGAATGAATTTCCAAAACATTATGCTAAATGAAAAAGCCCAGACACAAAACGCTATTAACAGTATGAATCCATTTATCTGAAATTTAAAGTGAGAAATGCTCTAGTGACAAAATGCATATCAGTGAATTCTAGGGGTTGGGGATGGCAGAAAGAAATTGATTGCAGAGGCACACAAGGACACTATTTTGTCGTGGTAGAAAGGCTCTCATCCTGATTAGGATGGTAGTTACATGACTGCACATTTGTCAAAACTCCTCAAATTTATACTTAAAATAGGTAAATTATATTCTATATTATTCCTCAATAAAATTGATTTTTTGAGGAATAATTTTTTGTAGAGACTATTCTACTTAGAAGGATAGTCTCTGCAACAATGGATGTGTCCTATATGCCAAATAGCTACATTAATTACGCTTTATTTTTTAGTCATTGAAATTTTATCAGCCCAATCTGAGATTTTTTTTTGAAGACTTTTAATTGGGAAGGTGAAACAAACAAACAAAATCATGCTCATACAACATAATCCCAATTCTTAGGGGAAAAAAAATCAACTCTGTATAAGCACAGAACAGTATCTGGAAGAAAATATGAAAGCAGCATTAACAGTTGCTGCTCAATGCAATAGTATAGTTATGATTTTAATTTTCTTCATTTCCTTTCCTTTATCTTTCCAATTTTACATAATGTACTTGTATTACTGTTTTAAGCAGCATTAACTGAATGAAAATGTTTAAAAGTTTTGAAAGAAACTCGAGCTTACAGGATGAAAATAAAATGCCTTCGAATGGCATCCAAGGTCCTCCACCTTCTAGCTCTGGCCTTCAGTTCCCTCCTACCTCCTACCCTTCCGTGTCAACTGGATTCTCCCTCAGGCTGCCAAGCCCTTGCATGTGCTGTTTGCTCTGTGGGGAAATGCTTGCTCTCACACCTCATCCATCTCAGATCTTCTAGTCGTTCTTTAGTCACGCTACACCTGTGAGAGGATCACAGATTTCTTTTTCTGTATTAGTTCGGCTGGGCCAGGTCCTATCACAGGGGTAGCATGATAGCATATGCTAATAGATAGGAATAGAAAACTCTTCTGAAGGGGCAGAGGGAACATTTGAGTTGATTCTTACAGAATAAAGCCACAGAAAATGAATACATTCATCTATGTGTCCAGACAATATAAGAAATCAAAAAACTAAAATTGTACAGTTAAGATTAAGAAAGACCTACACAGACACATAATGGAGCCAGTGAGAACACAGAGAAAAACTAGCGTTAAGGATGCAAGTTGGCACTGAGCTCAGTCCTTGGTACTTTCCCAATATTTTCTCCATTTACTCCTTATACCGAGCTGCAGAGAGGTTCACATCTCCATCTCCTAAATGAGAAAACAGAGGTCCTGAGAGGTTAAGTTACCTAACGTACACATGACTGATAAGTAGAGGATTCCAGATTTGAATGCAAATTCAATCTCAAGTTCACCTCAAGTCAAGGTGAGGCAGGAAACAAAAAGACCATTCAAAACAGGGTAATATTAGATGATACCTAAAATTTTTTTCCTATGCACTATTTTGACTAATCGTTGCAATAATCCTGTGAGGAAGGTAGAGCACCTATTGTTGTTTAACTTTTGCAGATGAATAAACCAAGATTAAAGTTAATGAGTTGTTCAAAGTCACAGGGCTGTAAAGTGGCGGAGCCCGGCACCACCATGGTGAAGTGAGGAGGTGGAGACAGAGACCATCCGTGTGCACACGCTGCGTGGAACACACTGGAGCTGGAAGATTCTTGTTTCTGGGTTAGCCAGGTGGTGTAGCTACTAAGTATAAGGTGATGACCATTCTTTGAGGGAAGAATTGACAGGAGTTGGAGACAAATCATAGTACAAAATGATTATGGAGAATAGAATAAAGAGATTTCTAGGCCGGTACACAAAGACAGTGTTCTATTTTAAATACATTTCAGGTATTGATCCTAGCCTGAAAAATGCTTCACAAATATCTATTGAATTAATTGAAATGTTCATTAAGAAGTTACAGAACCAGCATTTGGGAGAGGGAAGTCAGGCTTGACCCACATTTTAAAGAATCATAAGAAGAGAAATGATGGTCAGTGACATAAGGATGGATGAGCTTCCTGAGAAACAGGGTAGCTATAGAGAAGACAGTCTGCCTCCCAAGACGACACAATTCTCTTGGGTTTGAAAACTCCTGCATGTTCAAGAGACCCCTATTAAAACGCAGAGCATCTGGCAGCTAACAGGGGTTTCACAGTACCAGCCAACACCTCAGAGAGTCTTTGCTTCCTACTGAAATAGACCACCGAACACTGCCAGGGCAGAGAACAAAGCTATTGTGTGTGTGAGTGGTGAAATGACCCTGAATGGGAGTTGGAGAGGTGAAAAAAACATACTAAAATAATTTCTCAATGCTGCGTAGGGCTAGTCCTGCTCTTCAGTATAATGAATACCAAGTAATCTTATTAGAATTTCCATAGTAACTGCTAGCCTAGTTTATTTTAGTCAACATTCGGTGCTGCTTAAAATGTCAACTATATTTTTAAGAAGGCACGACTTCTTTAGCTATTCAAAATGTACAGAGAATTTGAAATCATTCCATTTTGGAGCATAGACATTGGTCTGGCCTTGCTTAATGCTTTAACAATTCTGTTAAGAGCAGTTTCCGCTTGCTGGACGCTTGCCATGTGTCCCTTCCCGTGTCTTCGTGTGTGGCACAAGCCTGGCACAACCTTGCTCCGTGTGAGTGGTGACCACGCTCACTCACAGAAGCCCCAGCTCTGGTCAGATGATGGTTTGGTCTCAGGTTCCGTGACTGGTAGTGGTAGAGTCAGGACAAATCTGTCTGATTCCAAAGTCCCTGTCATATCTTCCTCAAGGGTGTGGTCATTTTTATTTTTTGAAATAAGTTAAAATCTAAGTTACAGAGAGAAATGACAGATTATAATAAATTTCTAAACCTTCCAGCAGCTACTATCCAGCCTGGCATATCACAGGTGCCTATTTTCATTGAATTCAATAACTAAACGTCTCGCTGATTTTAAGCCCTTCCAGACTCTTCTGTGATAATAATAGATTCCCTAAAATGGTTGGGTTAAATAAAGCTTTAGGGCAAACCCTCATTCTGATAAAATCTACAAACTTAGTGATTCAATATTAATCACTACTGAAGCGACTTCATAAGAAAATATTGCTCTCTAGATGATCTAAAACAGAGGAATAATATAACCCACCATCCTTGGTGAAGCGTGAAGCTATCGTTGTTGTTATTTACTATCTATAGAGTCCAGAAAATATGTATGTATTTAGCAAGAGCAAAATATTTGCTCAATGTTCTACACCGTCACAGCCCCAACTAGGAAAACAAAATATATCAGGCCCAAGACACAATACCCGAGGGAGTGGCTAAATGTCAGAGGTGCAGGCCTAATTATTATTTATTTATTTTTCTGGCTCTGCTGTGGGAACCTTGGGACTTGATTCCTCTGAGTCCCAGAATCACAATCTTCAGGAAGAGATTCCAGCCACGCCTCTCATGCTAATCCCTAATCTTAGCTCAGGAAACCAATAAGCTACAAATGGACACGCCAGGATGTTTTCCTAACCCTTAGCAAGGACTCAACTGTGAGAGTGTTGTTCATAAACAGAGACACGTCCCTCCTTACGTCCCCTTTCTGGCTTAACACACCTGACAAGGCGTCAATATATTCCCAGGATAGGCTCTTTCTTGTTGAGAACTAAATATGTTCATCATTTTAATATGAAGATGGAATTCTCTATTCATGAATCAAAAAAGAGAAGCAAAGTACTGAGCCATGCTCAGATGATCACAGGAGCTGGGAAGGGAATTATAAACAAGACAAAAGGGGAAAATATATATATTTTAAGGAGTCACAATAGCAGAAAAAGTGTTTTGCTCTCAGGTAACATTTCTCAAGCAGGAAAAAAATAAAAGTTTAATTCCTATGCCTTCCAGAATTCTAAAAAGAGCATGTAAAATCTTCCTAGCAATGAAAGAAGTCGCTATATGTTTCATTTCTATGATTTTATAAACCATAAAACAAACTTTTGTCTGAGGCTTTAAAAACAGAATAAAATCTATACTTCAGTATTAGTCATGCATTTAAAAGAGATAATCTTTTAAAATAATGAACCACTGGCATTTGAGTTGGTACAATGTCCTAAAAATGTACTCTGAATATTTGGGAAGAAAAGATATTTGGTAGGGCTACATATTCCCCTTAATGCAAAGCATATGTGTTTGAAAATAAACTTGAGTTTTATATTTTTTATTTATTTCTATTTTGTCTAGATTTTGCTTTATGAGTCATTTCACTTTTGCAATAGTATGAAACCCTTCTTTTTAAAACCAGGTGGCAACTGTTTTAGAATTTTTAAAAATGCAACTGAAAATTCTAAGCTTGAAACCTCAAATCTATAAAAGTCAGTGATTTTTTTTTTTACAACTCAGAAGATGTGGCCTTATGTGATATTCACCCGTCAAATTCCTAACTTTAGTAAAATATTCTATAATGTGGTCCTACATACCATTACATGCACACACACATACATATATACACATGCATGCTCATCTCCAACTTCTATTTTATTTAGTGTGCATATATATAAATACATATATAAACATATTTTCTTTCTGACAAATTTCTTTAGTAATGTCTTAGAAATAAAATTGGATAAGAGATTTATTGAGCAGTGGTAGAAATAGTTCTAGTCAAAGGAAATCACCAAAAACAATTCCTTCCTGTTTGCATTGCTGACCTATAAATTTGATATCTGCCTTTATATGAAAAAGATTTCTAATTTTGGCCAAGTGATTATCAACCTGGTATTAAATAAAAAATTCATGCTTGGAAAGGGGACAGATGTTACAAATCATATTCAAGAACAATTAGAATATAATAAACCTTCCAATATATGGGCAATCACCTCATATTTTGACCAAGATTTTGCTTAAGAGATTTTAAAAAAAATTTTTCCTTATTTTTATGTTACACACATACACACACACACACACACACCACAGTCTTTTAACCAAGATCTCAGTGAATGAAGAAGTCAACAGCTAATTGTTAGTTAATTGTTTAAGAAAAGAAATACGTGCTGTAAATATAAACTTCTAATTTTCAGTCATTAGGAGCCATATTTGAAACAAAGATAAAAATAAACATTTGATTTAAACACACTGATGTTACAGTCTCAAAATAAATAAAAAATTTCAAGAGGGCTTGATTCAGCTTTCAGTGAGTGTCATAATTTTTAGTAAAGGCCCAAATGCCATTGTGTATTTGATAAAGGAAGAGAAACATGTTAATATAATGATAATAACAGCTTTTCATCTTCTCCCTGCAATGAAAGAAAAATCTTAAGTGACTTCTCCCTGGCATTTTGGGTAATAAACCAGTTTGGGAATGTTGGAAGGAGAATATAGCACATGTTAAGGAAATGTGGCTAAAACTGATGTTTCATCTGATGTGCTAAAAATATCTCTGTGCTAGGAACTCCTTTTTTATCAAACACCGCAGGAGGCCAGTTTCTCATCCCAGGAACACCAATGTGCTTTGCGGGGAAACAGCCTATCCTCTTTATATTTAAAACCTGTATTGTGCCTTATCTGGAAATCTGCACAAAAAGTACTGCTAAATTAAGAGATACATGGCAGCTTCTCTCCTCGAAATAGAGAATATGGCTGTGATAAATAGGGGCTAATATATTTTGAAGAAAACCGAATAATCGCACAGGAAAAAGTTTATTTATACTCTCCTGCAAGAAAGAGGAAATAATTTCAAAACTTACATATTTTGTGGGAAAAACAATCACAAATCTTGCCACACATGATCGAGTAAGAATACTTTTCTTTTCTTGCACAGAGAAGATTATTATCATTATTTAAATTGAAAGGAAACCTGAATTTTATCTGATAAAATAAGAGAGAAATCTCCAGTGCAGGAAACTGGGTGTTTTATCAATTCTAAATTATAAGAAATGAGCCTCAAGCTACAGACCATACAATTAAGCAAAACCATTTTGCATATAAGAAGAGCATTCCTTAGACCTAGCCCCAAAGCAGATCTATTATCATTCATAAATTTATCAGTGATGAAATTATTAATAGATACACTCGGATTATCCTCCCACTGGTGATATTTGCAGTGAGCTTGCTGAGTATAAAGGTTTCAACTCCTGATGCAACAGTGTCCTTTCAAACAATAGCATGAAAAACAGAAAAGTATATACTTATTTGTTTGGTATGGGTTTTAATTCTGAAACACAGTTTATAGTAATAGTCTAAGATACTGACCAAATTTAGTTTCCCAATTGAAAAAGGAACTTAGTGTTCATTATTATTTAATGAATCTTTCAGAGACTAGAAATACAATTATTCTTCAGTATGGGTCAGTATTTATTTTAAACTACTAGAAATTGAAAAATGGTAATAATAACCTAAATGTATTGAATACTATTATCTTCTTGGATCTTTTCTAAGTATTTCCCGTTATTAACTCATCAAAGAGTCGTGAGAACAGGGTAAAGTAGGCACCATGAGTGATTACCATCTAACGGATAAGAAAAATAAGGCAATCTGTCTAAGCTTACACAAAGAGTTCTATGGTAAAGTCAGGCTTCCAAGCCAAAGTTTGACTCAAACATCTTTAATCCTCTGTGCTGGTCTGCCTACAACCTTTTAAAAGAAGATTTTTCATTTTTCTACTCTGCTGATGAGACCATATATTTACTGCATAGCAATGGTTGTTAATTTTCTTTTTCAAATGTATCAGTGGAGTGCATATCTTGTGTTCCTCTTATTTTATTTTATGACTCTTTGTGCTTTTTTTTTTCAACTGGACATGATTTTTTAAATTATAATTTTTTTACTCAAAGGAAAAAAAGTTATGGAGTTAACTGTTGGGATCACAAATTAATATTTGCATTATTTTCAATTTTTTGCAATTATTTTATAATAGGATTTTGAAAGTTATAAACTCAGAATTTCGTGCTGAAGAGTCAGAAGAACCCAAGTCCTTGTCATTTCCAGTTACAAGAGGTTTGCTTCTTTCTCTCTGTAAAGCACTCAATCCTGCACTGAGCTGTGCTGTGTTTTACAAAGATTTTTGATAGATTCCAAGTGATTCACAAAGGGAACCCCTGCATTTTTCCTGTTCCCTGAAGTGATTATGGACTCCTAGGTGGAGACAAACAGGAAAAAATACTGTCTGTGGAAACTTGCCTAAGCTTGCTGTGGAGGAGGAGAAAAGGAGCTCCTATGGCTAAAACTAGTATGTAACTGTGGTTTCTCCAAAAATGGAAGAACTCTCTGTCAACAATCACAATGGGCAAGTATCTAGTTGGACCACCATGGAAGATGGATGTGGAAGATGGATTATTTCTTTTAAAAGTAGAGACTTAACTTTAGTAGCATTTTAGGTGCTTTCTAATTATTAAATTATACACAACTCAGTCATATAAGTAAGAGTATAATCCAATAAAAATTATGCATGTTATTGTTTCCTTCTGCTGCAAACTCAAGAGAGTTAGAGAAAGGGAAAGGGAGGGGGAGAGAGAGAGAGAGATTGAGAGAGAGGGAGGAGTATGGTTGTGCTATAATGTGGATGTAAGAAAGTATTGCAAATATTTCCAATTTTCACTAGATAGACTATTACCTAGTTTTTCTGGTGTTTTTACTATTTAAATTCAACAGGCAATAGCCTTAGCAAATATATAAATGGACAATGGCCTTTCAGGAATAACAGGTGTGCTTGGTAGAGGTTTCTGTTTTGTTTTGTTTTGTTTTGTTTTGTTTTTCTACAAAGCTAATCTTCTGCAGTTATTTTATGTAGCAACCACAAAACAAATGTTCCTCTATTCACCGCACTGGATAAATTTGAAAAATATCTCATTCCACCATTCTCTCTGTCATCCTTGCCTGTCCCAAACTGTAGATGCCAGTTTTGTTATCAAGTCACATGAACTAGCCTTTTAGGGAGAATAAACGGAGAGACACTTAAATGTACCTGTTTTGTCAGAGTTGTGTGCACCCAGTGCTGTGATGTTCTGTGCATGTTCTTCTGCGTCTTCTTAGAGTCCTGGGGAGTTTGGACCATGTAGCTGCAATGACAAAAGAGGCCACTGTCCACTGTGGCCTTGAACACACCTGACCCATTCAAGGATTTCTACTTGGTCCCAAGTGCTTTCTCTGCTTCCTTAAACTTTCTCCCATTCAGCAACTCAGAGCCGTGCATACCTGCTTAAACATAGTGAATTAGAAAATGTTGCTTTCAAAATGTATTTGGAGAAAACAGCATTCACAGAATATACACACCAGTATTAGAAAGTTTCCTCTAAACAACTACAGTAGATATAGCCTGTTTTTAGAAGTTTTCTGTAGAGCTTTATTCACTAGGCAAGATGCCTCCTATCCTATTGTGTAACACCACAAATTTTAAGATATTTTCCCAAAAGTCCTTTTTTCCAAGTCACAGCTCTCATCATTATCCCTAGAACATATATCATAGCAGCAGCAGCGAAAGAGCCATGCTCTGGTTCATTCCTAAAATCCCACACAAAAAGCACAACTTTTTCATTCTGATATCATGTGAAAATATACTTCTCTGAAGTATCTCCAGGCTCTCATTTTCTCCATTCCCCCACCCCTGTCAAGTCAAATTTAAACTATTGTCTCAGTCTGTCTCTATGGCTTTCTACTTAAATTTTTGTGACAGTATTTTAATATTGCAATGTAGTTATTTTATTTTATAAATATGTATTTATAATCTATTTACTCTGAGCCAGGCAATTAGACTCATACAATGAATGTGAACCGTGAACCAGACAGGTAAACATTCATGTACTCACAAAGTTTTTTGATCTAGTGGGGGGAATCAGACCATTAACAGACAACACAGCACAGTGAGAAATGTGCTATGGTAGAATAAGGACAGGGAGTGGTGGCAGCCACGGGGATGACTTAGGGGAGGAAGCAATCAGAAAAGATTTCTTTGAAGAGATGAGTTCTAAGTTGAAACCTTACAGATGGCAAGGATATTGTCAGGTGAAGAAGCTGGAGGTGAGTGCTGGGTGGAAGGAGGAGGCATTTTAGGCAAGGGGAACATCATGTTCAGGGTCAGGAATGTAGAGCATAAAGCACAGAGGAGGAAAGCAGCTCTGTCTGGCGGGAGGTAGAATTTGATCTAGAATTTCTGGGAGAAATGAGGCTGGAATGGAAAGCAGGGGTCTACCACGAAGATGTTAAACCATCTTAGAGGGTTTGCACTACCTCCCTGAGGCAATGTGGAGTCACTGATGGAGTTCAGGCAGAGAGTGATGGGATTTGAGTTCTATTTTTAAAAGATCACTTTGTCTGAAATAGTGCGATCAAGTCAAAGGGAATATTCTAAAGTCAGAGAGACCTGCTTGAAGGTCTGCTGGTGTTGTTCAGGTCATTTTTTGGTGACCTAAACAAGGATTGTGGGAGTATAAACAGAGAGAGTAACGGCTGCTCCCCAGAGATATTTAGGAGATAGCACTTTTTAGGAAATTGTGATCATCTCTATATTAGGCAAGTAAGTCAGTCATTGAATGCCATTAACTAAAGTAGGGGCACAGGAGGAGAAATAGTTGGAGGGAGATAAAATCAATGAGTTCAGAGTAGGCACGTAAGTTTTTAGGTGTGGAGTATCCAGTTGGAGATGTTCAGTTAAAAAAAAAAGTGGATATGTATGCCTAGAGTTCAAAGGATAATCTGGGATGGATTTATAATTTGGCAGTCAATAGCAGAAATGACATTTAAGGCACAGGAGAGAGTAAGATTGTTTAAAGAAAATATATACAGCAAGAAAACTAAGAAGGCCCAAGAAAGACCACCTATAACTCATTATCTCCTATACATTCATTCATGTATCTCATATTTATTGAGCTCAATTGCTATGTGAGTTGCTATGGAAGGAAAACAATGTATTCTATTTAAGAAACTGAGAGCCAGAGGGGTGAAGTAGTTTAAAAGATAATGCTGCTGATATGTGTAAAAAGTAAGACCAGTTCCGACTCCTAGTTCAAAACTCCTTCCCCTGTATCCACGTGTCTCTGGTTTAGATCAGAAATACTTTTCAGAACTAGTGAAAACTCAGAATCCTCCCTATCCAATCGCTGTACCTTCATTTGCTTAGTTTCATTGTTCTTACATTTGCTTAAATGTCTTGACTTTGCCAATGTCAATGAGCACCGTAACTCTCCTTAGATAAGGTATAATGTGGACACATATTCTAAATCAAACCATCCTTTATTCCTACCCGTCTACTTAAAAAAAAATTCAATGGTATCCTTTATACAAACAGAGCAGAATTTTGTTTATAGTCCTTGTGGAAAACAAAAGGATCCATACTTCCTACAGCAACTTTATAAATAAATAATGGGGCTAGTTTTGTCTCAGTTCCCATCCCAGTGCTTCCAGATAAATTCCTCCTGGTGACCTAAATGGGCCCCTTTTTCTGTGGCCCCAGTCTGGAGGAGATCACTCGTATTTGTGTCTACAGCTTCTACTCCTCGTAAACCCCGTAAATCAGGGCAACACAGATCACATAGAACTCCCAGGCCCTACCTTCTTGTTTGAATTTAATTCAGCACCAACTTGGTGTGATGCGATTGTATGAGTTTTTACAGTTTTTATTTGGTTCAACTAAAGATTTAAACATAAAATAACAAATTATTTTCTTTCACATCATCCTTCATTTTGCTCAAGCGTTCCAGTTTGTTTTTATTGTCCCATTATGAAGTGATTGTGCTCTTTCTGATTACTACTTCGCAAGTGAGTTCTGTGATGATTCTGATAATTCCTCAGCATCATTCTTGGTCTCTTAGTTGTCATAACTCTTCAGCTTGTCACCTGTATTGCTATAGTTTATTTAACCATGAACTGTTAACTCCTCTAGAGCAAAGACTGCCTTATTTTTACACTAGCATCTGTATTGTGCCCAGCGTACAAAAGGCATGCAATAAAGGATTATTCAATAGAGAAATGCATGAAAGAATGAATGAAGACACTGCTTGATTATTATGATTCAATCAGATTATCTTTGGATCAATATTATTCAAAATTCTAAAAATACCCACACATAGATGTATAGATGAAAAATCCTAAATTAAAACACTTGATTAATTCATAGTAACACACACAAAAAAATCGTAACATATCTAGGAATAAATCTAATGAAAACTGTACAAGACTGCTATATAGAAAACTACAAAACCAACTGATAGAAATCAAAGGAAGATTTAAATAAATAATAGGATTGCCATGTTCATGCCTTGGAAGGCCCAATATTTTAAAAATACCAGTTTTTCCTAAATTCATGTATAAATTCAGTGTAATCTCAACCAAAATCCCAGCGGGTATTTGGGGAAATTGATGACTTAATTCTAAAATGTATTTGAAATTGCAAAGGGCCAAGAATAGCCCTGGACAAAGATTACTGCAAGAAGTCAAGCCTTACTATAAAGCTGTTATATTTTAACAGGTGTGATACTGGCTTAAGGGTAAACATACAGACCATGAAAAAGAAAAGTACATCCAGAAACTGACCCATAATTAGAACTGTCACCTGATTTATGACAAAGGTGACATTGCAGTGCAGCAGGGAAAGATGGACTTTTTACATAAATGATTTGATGTCACTTGAACATCTACATAGAAAACAGTGAATCATGACCCCTTCCCCAGCCTCACACAAGACACAAAACCAGTATTATATTCCATTTTAGATGTATAGGAGATCTAAATGTGAAAGTAAAATAGTAAAACTGTTTTTAAAGAATCAAAAAATTTTCATAAACTTAAGCATAGAATAGATTACCTAAATAAGGTAAGAAATTCACTAGCCATGAAAGAAAAAGTTATAAATTAAACTTCCTTGTTAAAATTAAAAATTTATATGAATCAGAACATGATTAAGGACTGAAAAGGAAATACATAAACTGGCAGAAGATATTCGCTAGACATATATTCAACAAAGAATATTTGATTTCCAGGATAAAAGGGAACTCCTACAAATCAATAAGAAAATGGCAGACAACAGAATAAAAAAATGGCCAGAAGTTTTGAACAGACATTTTACAAATGAGGATATTTGCGTGGCTAATAAAGATACGAAAGGTATTCAATTTCAATAATCATCAGGGAAATACCAATTAAACCACAGTGATACAGCATGCACATACATATCAGAATGGCTAAAATGCAAAAAAACACAATACCATATTTACTGAGATCATGAAGTAACTGGAACCCTTACATACTGCTGTTAGGAATGCAAGTCAGTTCAACCAATTTGGAAAACTGTCAGTATCTATTAAACCTGAATGTACTCAAATTCAACGACCCAGCATTTACAAAGTGTATAAACCACAAAAAATATTGTTATAGACTGAATTGTGATCTCCCAAAATTCATACACTGAGGTCCTGACCCCCAATGTGATTGTATTTATTTGGAGATAGGGTCTTCAAGGAGGTAATTAATATTAAATGAGTAATACAGGTGGGGTCCTAATTCAATAGAAATGGTGTCAGTATAAGAGGAGGAAGAGGCACCAGAAGCACTGGCACAGAGGCAAGACTGTGTGAGGACACAGTGAGCGGGTGGCCATCTACAAGCTAAGGAGAGAGGCTTCTGGAGAAACCAAACCTGTTGACTCCTTAACTTTGTACATCCAGTCTCCAGAACTGCAAGAACATTACATTTCTGTTGTTTAAACAACACAGTCTTTGCTATTTTGTTATGACAGCCCTAGCTGACTCATATGAATGCATTCAGATATTCACAAAAAGATTTGTGCGAGAATGTTCCTAGCAATACTACTGAGAATAACCCAAATCTGGAAACAGTCCAGATTTCCATCTAGTGTAGATTATATAAATTACATTTATTTATACAATAGAATATAATTTGGCAGTGAAAACTAATAGATTGCAGCTAGACACAGCAACATGAATAACTAGCACAAACATGATGTTGAGCAAAATAAACTAAGTACAAAAGAGTCCATATCGAATGACTCCATTCATATAAAGTAATGATGAATCAGCAAAAATGAATCGTGTTAGAAATTCAGGAGATTGGTTACCCTTGGGAGCCAGTAACAGGAAGGGAGTGCAAGGGGGCTTTCTGAGATGCTACCAATATCCTGATCTCTCTATTTCAGTGAGTGCTGGTTACATGCATAGGTCTCCTTTGTGAAAAGTCATTGAACTGTACCATTTATGCAGTTTTTTGTATGCATATTATACTTCAGTAACAACAAGCAAGTGATATCTGGGATTCAAATCCAGGCTCCCAGGCTCTAAATCTCTTGACTTCTTATTACACTGTTAAATGGTTTTATATTCCAATCATATCAGGTAGTCTTAGATATCTGTGTACATTCTTCTCTCATAATCTATACCAACAATTCATGTCATTAAAGATCTAGAACTTTTGCTATGACGAAATAGCTCCATGTAGTAAGGTTCTCTTTACTGAAACTCCCCTTGCTTTTCTTTTCAGGACATTTCTGTTCCCCCCAATTCAGAGAGCAAGTATCTTCCATACTCATTGTTTTCTCCCATAAAGCTCAGAAGCTGGCAGGGTTTTGCTGCTCACAAAACACCCTGCATGCTTACACAGACTTGAAGTTTCCCATGCTGAGTCATCCTGGGAATGTTGCAAAGTCCATGGCTTCAAAAGTTTTCAGAAACTATTTAACCTCCAGTTCATCAAATGCATCCAAATTCTAACATATGGCAAGAAGTAGTGCATGGATTTTCTCTTCTTTCTTTTAGCTCGTAACTTTCCATTTAAATCTCCCAAGTAGTTACCCTTTCACCTAATAATTTTCTTTTTGATCTAACCAATATTTTTCCACAATTAAGTCATCTGAGGCATGTTTCTCAAGTGTGGCACAAGCCTAAAGAAGAGCCCTCACGCCCACAGATTTTCTATTTATTTATTTAAAATTAATTAAAACTATCTGTGGAGAAACTAAAGCACACTTGATATAAAAATAATTGTTTCATTTTTATTGACATGACTACTGCTATTCTGTGCACTTAATTAAACTGATTATAATGACTTTTTTAAAAATAAAATGAAAATATTAAATCAAATTTAATTAATTAAATCTCAGATGTGTTCAAAATCTTTAATATATTTTCATTGATTATCAACAGTTCTAACTGGAATTTTCACCAATTTCTAAATGTGTATTACCTTATGATAAAAATAATTTTATTTTACCTTGAAGGAAATATAAAGAAAGAAATATAACCAAAATTCATGTTAAATAAAACAATTTATATTTGTCATTTTTCACATATTTACTATTAATATTAAATCATCTCACTTTTCCTGTTCTCTGTTTGAAAAAAAATCTAAACCTCAGAATTTACTGAGTCAGTATGTCTGCGTCTTGCCACCTTCTGACTGGTCTTTTGTGGTCAGTGGTCATACTCGCCTCTCTGCCACATTCTCAGAAAAGATATTCATTTCCACATGGAAGTCAGCAGCTTGTTTCTGCTGATCAAAGAAGGAAAGCAAATCCATCTCTCTTTTTCTCTGCCCCTCTCTTTCTCTCCCTCCCCCTATTCTCCTTCTCTCCCTCCCTTCCTCCCTCCCTCTCCCTCTCCCTCCTACTTAACTTTTGGAAAAACAATTGCACAAGAAATTATAAAGACCCAGACATATATTTCCCCAAAATTATACAAAGATACAACTTTTTAGTTTTGCCTCAGTATGCACAGAAGGAATGGATTTTTATGTGGGAAAAGTAAATGCTTTGAAATGTTTCAAGAAAAAATAAAAATGTAGCTGGACCAGACATTAATCAAGCCTTGGATGTGATCCCCTTACTCTAGACCATCAGGGGCTGTAATCTATGGGTCTTTTCTTTCTAGACCATTCTAAAATGCATTCCAACTCATAGTACCAATTCAGCTTCTTGAATCACTTTTCCCCTGTTCTGCAACTCATTCCTTATTTCATTTCTCATGACTTTCTTTACTATAAATGTCAGGGGTGAAAGTACCATATTGCTTCCCCTAGTAATTTATATCAGCAGGTATTAATTCTGTTAATGAATCATCAAATATTTATCAAGAGCCTACCATATACCAGGTACTGTTTTAGGTGCTAGGGCTACAGATTTGAACAAGACAGTTAAGAAGATGTCATCCTAATAAATAAATAACATGATGCCAGAAAGTGATATGAACTGTCCAAAAAGGAAATTGAGAAGACAATCCTATTTATAATAGCATCAAAAAGAATCAAATACTTAGGAATAAATCTAATCAGGGAGATGGAAGATGTACACTGAAAACTGTAAAACACTGATGGAGAAATTTAAAGCAGATAAAAATAAATAGACATTCCATGTTCATGGATTGGAAGAACTAATATTATTAAAATGTCTATACAACCCAAAATAATCTACAGATTCAATGCAATCCCTGTCAAAATCTTGAAGACACAATGAGACAAGAAAAAAATTCAAAAATTCATATGTAGCCTCAAGAGACCCCCAAATAGTCAAAGGAATCTTGAGTAAAAAGAACAAAGCTGGAGGCATCACACTTCCTAATTTCAATTTGTATAATAAGGTACTGGCATGAAAACAGACATATAGACCAATGAAACAAAATAGAAATCCCAGAAATAAACTCATGTATATACACTCAACTAATTTTCTACAGAGGGCCAAGAATGTATTAATACAATGGGGAAGGAACAGTCTTTTCAATAAATGGGGTTGAGAAAACTGGATATCTCCATGCAGAAGAATGAAATTGGACTCTTATCTTTCATCCTACACAAAAATTAATTCAAAATAGATTAAAGATTTTAATGTAAAATTTGAAACCCTAAAACGTCTATAAGAAAACTTAAGGGAAAATCTTCTTGACATTGGTTTTAACAATGATTTCTTGGACAGGACACCAAAAGCACAGGCAACAAAAGCAAAACTAGATAGTGGGACTACAACAAATTTAAACAATGTCTGCACAGCAAAGGAAACAATCAACAGAGTAAAAAGGCAAACTATGGAATGGGAGAAGGTATTTGCAAACCTTGTGTCTGATGAAGGGTTAATAACCAAACTACATAAAGAATTCCAACAAGACAATAGCAAAATGATAATAATAATAATTAGGTTAAAAATGGGCAAAATACTGAAAGAGACATTTCTCCAAAAAAGACATACAAATGGCCAACACATAAGATGAAAAAATGATCAACATCACTTATCATCAGGAAAATACAAATTGAAACCACAAGGAGATACCACCTCATACCAATTAGGACGGCTGTTATCAAGAAAACAAAAGGCAAGTGTTGGAAAGGTTGTGGAGAAATTAGAAGTTTTGTACACTGCTAATGTAAAATGGTGCAGCCACTATGGAACACACAGTATGGAGGTTCCTCAAAAAATTAAAAATAGAATTACCATATGATCCAGCAATCCCACTTCTAGGCATACAGCCAAAAGAATTGAAATCAGGATCTTGGAGAGGTGTCCGAACTCCCATGTTCCTTGCAGCGTTATTCACAATAGCCAAGATATGGAAACAACCCAAATGTCCATTACGGATGAATGATAAAGAAAATGTGGTATAAACATGCAATGGAATATTGTTCAACCTTAAAAAAGAAGAAAATCTTATCATTTATGACAACACAGATGGATCCGGAAAACATTATGCTAAATGAGATAAGTGAGTCACAGAAGGACAACTACTGCATGATTCCTCTTATACATGAGAGGCATCTAAAATAGCCAGAGCTGTAGAAATAGACAATAGAATGGTGTGAGCAGGGGATGGGAGGTGGGGGTTTTGGGGAGTTGTTATTCAATGGATATAAATTTATAGTTATACAAGATGAGTAAATTTCAGAGAGCTGCTGCACAACCCAGTGTGTACAGTTAATAATCAGATATTGTGAACTTAAAAATTTGTTAAGAGGGGGCCAGGTGCAGGAACTCATGCCTGTAATCCTAGCACTCTGGGAGGCCATGGCAGGAGGATCACTTGAGGTCAGGAGTTCCAGACCAGCCTGAGCAAGAGCAAACCCCATCTCTACTAAAAGTAGAAAAAATTAGCTGGGCATGATGGTGCACACCTGTAGTTCCAGCTACTCGGGAAGCTGAGGCAGGAGGACTGCTAGAGCCCAGGAGTTTGAGGTGGCAGGGAGCTATGATGACGATGACGCCACTGTACTCTACCCAGAGCAACAGAGTGAGACTCTGTCTCAAAAAAAAAAAAAATTTGTGAAGAGGGTATATCTCATGTTAAATGTCATTATCACATAAACAAAACAACACAAAGGGATACAAGGAAACTTCTGGAGGTGATGGATATGATTATTACCTGGCTTGTGATAATGATAGCATGAGTGTATACATTTGTCCAAACTAATCAAATTGTATACATTAATTATATGCAGCTTTTCATATACCAAGGATACCTCAACAAATCTGGGGGGAAAGTGATGTAAGTGAACAAATTGGCATGAAGGAATAGAGAGTTAAGGGGTGGAGAGACTATTTTAGAGAGTGTGGTAGAGAAGTCCTCTCTAAGGAGAAGCCTCAAGAAGCAGGACCTTAATGAAGTGAGGGACAAAGACAGGTGAACACGTGGGGTAGAGAATTTCCGTCTGGAGGAGAGGGGAACAGGGGACAAGGTTCAGCAAGAGGAAGACCCCGTGGAAAGGGTAAGCACGGCATGTTTAAGGATCTGCAGGGGGGCTGGAGTGGCTGGAGTGGACTGGGGGGTTGAGTAAGAAAGGAGGTTGGACAGCTTGCCAGGACAGAGCAGTTGGGGCCTTTTAGGCAGTGGCAAGGAGTTAGGAATTTTATGGCATTTAACTTCCAAATTATATTTGGAAATATATTTGGACTGTTTCAGTTACTGGAAGGTATTGGAAAGTCTTGAGTAGGAAAACAACTTTAACTGACTTAGATTTTTTTTTAAATAAAAATATGTATGTGTTTTTTTGTTGTTGTTTATTTATTTCAGCTTATCATGGGGGTACAAAAGTTCAGGTTATATATATTGCCCATGTTCCACCCATCCCCCCGAATCAGAGCTCCAAGTGTGTCCATTCCCCAGACAGTGCGCATCGCACTCATCATGTAGGCATACCCCCATCCCCTGACTTAGATTTTTATTTGATCTTGCTGGCTGGGGTGTGAAGAATTAACTGTAGGGATAGCAAGAGTGCAGGGGGACCCTACAGGTCATCCGTGTGTCTCCTAGCTATACATATAGGCTTGGACATTTCTCAGGCATGCCTTGAGCTCTCCAGCTTAGCAATTCACTCTCTCCCCACCTCCTTCTTCATCTATCTTGCCTGCCTCAAATCTAAGACTCTGCCATGACTTCTGCTGCATCAACAGGGGACTCCTCAGCTGATTCCTGTGACTGAGGAACAATCCACACTTCCACAACTGACTTGCACTTATTGGAGTAACACTCTATAGCTCCCCTAGAAAATACCACCACTATGCTGGAATATTCTAGAATCTTTGTTTGTTTATTACATTTAACATTCCTTGTATTTTACTGGGTCTAGAATTTCAGCTCTCTATAGCTGAAAACTCTCAAGCTCAATAAGTATGCCCACAAATATAATTTCATCCCAATGTCAATCTTAGAAAAGTTTACAATCGAACAAGTGTTCTTTCCTAAACTTCCTCATCAAGCTATCGTAAGGAGTTGCACAAATTCACTAGAAAATGGAGACATCAGTTCCTGAAAAGTGTTGGAATTTTGCCTTAATCCACAGCTTGAAAAGGCAAATGGGAATGTTACAGAAACATTCCAATCAATTTTGCACAGGTCAAGGAAAACCACGTTTTTGCAAACATCACGTCCCTTATTTATTTACAACGCTAGATATGTGCAGGCTTCTGGTGTTGGTGGAATGCAGCTGACCTCACAGAAAGATTTCAGCTGCCCACTTTCACTTTGAAGTTGTTAAAGTTTTCCAGAGCAAGTATCCCAAATTTGTGATAACACAAGGTACATCATGTACAGAAGGCACTTATCTAAAGCAGAGTCAAGCTCTAGAATACAAGATAATCATTGCCAGTCATAAGGACATTATCCCTACTGAATAAAATGGGAATAGTGGAGGCAGGGAAGGCTTTGAAAGTAGGACAAGAGTTCCTCATGACTTTCCTTGTGAACAGGGGCCTCAGATCAGCCTGCAGTGGACATCAGAGAGATTCACGTTACCCCAGTGTGATAAATAATGAAACACAATGCATTATTGTCAGCAAGTTCTTAGAACCTTCTCAGACCCAAGCTACCGTGCAGAATGCATTACCTCAGGCTGCTCAGGGTCACGAGGGAGGTAACCAAGTGTTGGGACGAGTAAATAGACATAATTGTACCAAACTCTTGCTGTTATCACTACTCTTTAGAAAAGCTAAAATTCCATTTTGCTCAGCTGCTTTCCCTACTCTGTTGGGAAAGAACAAATGGTCTTTGCAAACAGCAATCTTGAGTGTACAAATTTAGCTTCAAATTTTCCAGTTCAACCATAGACTGGGCTGCAGAATTAACTTTTGAAATAAATACTTTATCTTCTATTCTCACTTGAAAATATTATGGTTACATGAAAAATGCTTAATGAAATTTAGTATTTAAAAAAGACAGGCAATGACACAGAAGATCCAATTGTGTTGCAGTTATATAACTAATAGGGACTCTGGTACCATAGGGCTGAAACAAAATCAGTGCTTCTTGTGAAATAGTTTTCAAACTCTCTCCTACTTTAGAGACCAATCAGATGTCTCTTCACAATACCAAGGACCAAAGTAACTCTAAGTCTCTCCCAGATTGTGGAAGGGTGATGAAAATCACCCAGCCTCATGTTACGCCTGCCTGTTTGTCCATCTTCAAGAGCAATCTGGGTCCTGAAAGAATTAAAGTCATTTCCCAAATTGCCTAACTTCTTTCTAAGAGATAGTGCACAATTTTGCCCATATATCAGAATAACGCAGCTGACACAGCACCAGCTTGGGAGGCAGAAGACCTGAGTATGATCTGACTCACCAATGACCAACTGCCTGTGTGACCAAAGTGGTGGACTAATGGCCCTGTTTAAGAACAATCTCTGCTACCCTTCATCCCCAGCATGCATTTGTTTTATTTCTTTCATAGCACTTAAAACTTGTGGTTATTTTCTCCCATTCTGTAGGCTATCTATTTGCTCTAATGATTGTTTCCTTGGCTGTGCAGAAGCTTTTTAATTTAATCAAGTCCCATTTATTTTTGTTGTTGCTGTGATTGCCATTGGGGTCTTCTTCATAAATTCTTTGCCTAGGACAATATCTAGAAGAGTTTTTCCAACATTTTCTTCTAGAATTATTATGGTTTAATGGCTTATATTTAAGTCTGTTCTCTATCTTGAATTAATTTTTATGAGTGGTGAGAGATACGGATCCTGTTTCATTTTGCTGCATGTGGCTATCCAATTTTCCCAGCACCATTTATTGAATAGGGCATCCTTTCCCCAGTGTATATTGTTGCCTGCTTTGTCGAAGATTGGTTGACTGTATTTGGATGGTTTTATATCTGGGTTTGCTGTTCTGTTCCATTGGCCTATGTCTCTATTTTTGTACCAATAGCATGCTGTTTTGGTTATTATAGCCTTGTAGTATAGTTTGAAGTCTGATGATGGGATGCCTCCTAACTTGTTCCTTTTGTTTAAGATTGCTTTGGCTGTTCAGACTCTTTCCTGGTTCCATTGGAAGTGTAAAATTATTTTTCCTAGATCTGGGAAATACGATGTTGGTATTCTGATGGGAATTGCATTGAATCTGTAAATCACTTTGGGTAGTGTGGATGTTTTAATAATGTTGATTCTACCTATCCATGAGCATGATATGTTTTTCCACTTGTTTGTATCATTTGCAATTTCATTCGTCAGTGTTTTGTAGTTCTCTTTGTAGAGATTTTTCACCTCTTTGATTAAGTATATTCCTAGGTAGTTTATCTTCTTTGTAGCAATTGTTAATGCTATTGAGTCTTTGATTTGATTCTCAGTTTGACTGTTATCAATTCCAGGAGTCTCTTGGTGGAATCTTTGGAGATTTCTAGTTATAAGATTATATTATCTGCAAAAAGCCATAATTAGACATCTTCTTTCCTGATTTGGATACCCTTAATTTATTTCTCTTGCCTGATTGCTCTGGCTAGGACTTCCAGTACCATGCTGAATGGAAGTGATGACAGTGGGCAAGCTTGTCTTGTTCCAGTTCTTGTGGGAAATGCTTCAACCAATGCTTTTTAAGCCACAATTGTTAACGGATGTATTATTTAGAGGATTTTCTAAGAGTCTTGACTAATGAGGCATGTCATCCAAAAAAATCTTTGCTGTCCCTTTGGGAATTCAAACTATGTAGGGTTACATAATAGTATTCCAATACGTATGTAGCTCACTGCACAAATGTCACCATTTCAGCTAGATATTCTCAAAATAAAACATAAATATGAAAGATAGAAAAATAATTTTACTGCTACAACAACCCCAGCCAGATCTATGCTTATCTATGTTGAAAGACCAATTACGTAAAAGAAGTTCTAAATTTTATTTTTAGGAAACTATGAGAAAAAGCATCCAAAAGGACATCCATGGACATTTCTCCCATGTTTTTATTTAAAATTGGCGTTTCATTGCTTAAGAGTTGAGTTATTTTTGTGCATTCTGAATAACATTTTGAGAAAGGCTTATTAGAATTAGTCATGTTTTGTCATTAAAATCTAAATTCAGATCAATTCATTCAACAGACACATTTACTGAGCATTTACTATGTACTGAGCACTACTCTAGACACAGGGTAGGGGGAAGTGCAAAGAAGCTCATGCTGTACTAGGGGAGAAAGATACGCATTTTATGTTGGGACAGTATAGTTTGTGTAACATGTAAGAAGGATAGAGCACTTTTGGAGGCAGAGGGGAGGAGCACCCCTTTAACACCACCCAACTAAGCAAGCCAATGAATTTGGGGGACAAAGTGGATGACCCCTGCATCCTGAAGGATGGAGTATTCCTGAGCCCTAGAAAAAAACATTATAATCAACAAATGCTATTATTTTCTTTACTACAGGCTTTCTTGGTTAATTTTAAGAATCCATTTTCAGTATTTAAGTCTTCATATTTCCCTTGCTCATGTTTTCCTTATTTGTGTAATGATTCCAGGCACACTATTTCCAACACATGAAAAAAAGTCATCTGACTATTCCTTATATTAATAGTCCCTACTTTTCACAAAAGGATCTGAAGGAACAGAAGATGTTTGGGAAGAAAAATTTTAATCTGTCTTTGCTCTTCTGATTGTTACTCAGGTTACTGGAAACTTGAGGTCAAATTAAAATGATCAGAGGGTCTCTAAGAGTTCCAAACTATAACAGAACTACATTTACTAGGTCTCCATCCAGTTCTTCAATTATTCCCGTAACTTTCTTCTCTCTCACCATACTTTACTGTTTCCTCCCCTTTTTCTAAGCTTTGAACATCCTGCCCACACCAAAACAGCAGAACTCTTGGACATTTGTACCCTTCTCAAGAAATGATTGATTTAAATGAAGCATGAAACGTCTTTTTAACCTAATATTCACACTTATTCATAATGCTTGCCTTTTACAAGAACTAAGATCAAAATATTTTTGACTCTTGATGTATTCCACAGCTGAAGTGAGACTGAGAAGTAGCCAGTGATTTGGATTCATGTAATCCTGAGTAGTCTAGTCATGACTTCAAGAGGATTGTAAAACAAACAAACAAACAAAACCTTAAACTGTGGGTGTGTGGACATGCACATTTTTCAGAGTGGAGGTCCTTAGCTCTCAGCAGATTTTCAGAGAGGCCTAAAACAGGGGTGGGGAGGGGGCCGGGGGGATTAAAAATCATTTGACCAGAAGAAATGATGCTCACATAATCAAGGATACTTAATCATGTGTATGGTAACAATGTTGATTCATCTCACATCAAGTTCTCTTTTCTCTTTCAATATTTATTTGCTTTTTCTCTTTGATTTTAGTCCCTTGTCTCCAATTATTCATGAGACCAACTCCAGGAGCCAAAAAGTTAAGAAATCACCAGTCACAAGGGTACTACCAAATCAGTGTGACTTTCAAGTAATGATGAAGGATGACAAAAAAGGTATTCGAGCATAGGAGGAGCTGTATGGTCCACGCTGTATTTCAGTCTCCCATAATCCCTCAGGAATTCAAGCATACTGGTGGAGGACCATGCACTCCCTCCTCCTCACCTCCACACTCCCCTCGTCCCCCAAACAATGCTATGCCATCTCCAACATTGTGATTCAACTGCAGGAGCCAGACCGCCACCTTGTAAATACATATTCTATACCACATCCCAGTCAAGGCACTCAGAGCAAATATGATGAAGTAATAAGAGGGTGCTATCTTAGCAAACACACTTGAACATACACCTTTACATTTACATGATGTTATTCCTTCAAAGTAGTCACCTAAAACTGACTCATTGCTCAAAATTTTAGAGACCATCTTCAGATCTGGTTTAGTCTCACTAATATAAAGCAAAGGTTCTCTATGTTGAGTGCACATTGAAATAACCAGGGAAATGACTGACGTCAATATTTCAACCTGAACATTTTAATTTAATTGTACTAAAGCAATGGAGTAAGGGCCTCTGGGCTATCAATCAGATATACCTGTCGGTAATTTTAAAGATATACATGCCTTTTCTCTATCTCCAGACAACTGAATCTCTGATACACTGTTATATGAACTCTCTATGCAATGGTAATTTCCAAAACTTCTCGGGTGATTCTAATATACTGTAAGGGGTTGACACTCATTAATCCACATGCATACTTCATTATTGGTCCAAAATATTAATCCCAGCTTTAGTCAATGGAATAACCTCCACATGGCTCTTAGCTTTTTAAATAATTGAATCTATCCCTCAAATTTTTTAAAAGAATTTGTCACAGATTCTAACAATATAGCAAAAACAAAAAGGTAGCCTTGGTGTGAATCAATTTATAACCCTCCTGTGTGATTGCTTTGGAGGGACCAACACTCCACTGGTTGTAAGTAGATATTCCTGATCAATATGCCCTGGTCTAAGGTTTCCAAAATTACCCAAATTTGTGGATACTTCTAAAATATATGGTTCTTTCTATAAAATGTATAATAGAGTATGAGTGGACAACAGAGCCACAGAAAGTATACCTACCAGGAGTTCATCCAGGATTATTCACTAGAAAATAAAAGTTGCAACTAATTATTGAGCAATTACTATCCATTCAAGGTTTTCTGAGGATTTTATATGTATTATAAAATTTAATTCTCACAACTGCCTTCTGGAATAGATACTATTGTCCTCAAATTACAGGCTGGGAATATAAAGGTTGGGGAGTTTAAGTGATGCTTTTGCTTAACACCTTTGTAGACAATTTAATGGTGAGTACATGTGGTGTTTGTTTTTCCATTCTTGTGATACTTCACTTAGAAGAATAGGCTCCAGGTCCATCAGGGATAATATAAGAGATAGTTCACCATTTTTTTTTTTTCACACTTTGTATGGAACCAGAAAAGACCCCGCATAGCCAAAGAAACCTTAAGAAAAAAGAACAAATTGGGAGGCATCAACTTACCAGACTTCAAGCTGTATTAGAAGGCTTTGCACCACCTAAGTTAGAGCTATAACCATGCCCATCCAAAACAGCACAGTACTGGCACACAGCAGAGACATAGACCACTAGAATCTTTATGGCATCCAACTGGCATATACCATCCAAGGGCATTCTATATGTAAATTTCTCTACCCTACATTCCACCCTTTGGCTAAAACTATTCCTTTTACTCCTCTCTAATCCAATATATACTAGAAAGACCAGTCTCTTTATTTTTCTAAAGATGCCATGTTCATTCTTGTTGTATATGGAAAATTCTTCTCCTCTCCATTCATTCCAATTTTATTGGTGTTTTAAGACTGATTTATTTCCCTGAATAATTGTTTAATTTTTTAATATTAAGGTAAATGGATTATGAAATATATTTCGATCTTTAAAAATACAGGTATAATATGCATATCTTTCATCTTAATAGGTCGGTGGTATTTGCTTAATTTGTCCAACCTAATAGTATCAATTTCTTAGGAATTGGTAATTTGAACATTCAAAATGAAAGGACCTAATTGAGGTCTTTGCTACCTCAAAACTAGTTCTTGACATTAACTCTGAACCAAACTTGATAAATTCTACTATTTTTAGGTTTTGCTTAATTTTATGTTGGTTCAAAGTATTTCTAAGGATAAACGACTAAATGACAAAAATGTTGAAAAATATAAGATGAATGTTCTCCTTTCTTTTCTCTCACAGATTGCAATCCAGTGTCTTTTGAGATACTTTTGCCTGCTGAGGACTGAGGCTGCCCAGAAAGTGGTGAGCTGAGTGATGCCCTAAGCAACTACTCACTCTGTGGCCACTGTCCCTGCACAATGCTTTCCGGAAGGCCCTGCTGGTGTTAACCTCAAAGGAATACGGTTTGCCTGGGGCCAAGGCCTCCAGGGCATATCCATGAAAATCAGCAACGTAGCAGGATGTACAATAACAATCTACAGAGCAAAGACAAGGGCCCCTTGATAAGATAAACAACATCTTAAGTCCAGGGCATCATGAGATTAAGGATAAAATTGGATTTCTACTTAAAAACACACATTATCTAATAGAAGGTCTCTGTCCTTATTAAAATTTTTCTTCACTCAGAATATTTTCACTCTAAAAACACTAAACATTGTAGTGCTTTAAACTCTACTGGGTTCAATTAGCTTTTGTGTATCAGTTTTACAAACCTTTTTGCTTTTCTTGAGGACTTGGCTACTTAAATAGACAAAGATCTGGCAAAAATTGTAAACAACCTTAAAATCTGTGTGAATTAGCTACTTTGAAAACTTCTGCATAGTTTTAGAGTGCCTTCTACAAGCAATTTAACAAATACTCTTCAGCTCCCTTTTTTTGGTAAACTCTTCCTTGGCAATCTTCATACTTCTCTTCTTGTTCTCCTCCTACCTCTTTGACTTCAATTCTTTTTTCTCAGTCCACCCACTCAACGTTGATTTTTCCAGAATATCGTCCTTGATGTGTGCCTGACAAACTCTCTCACTCTGCTCACTTTTCAGTTACTTTTCCACCTCATCCAGCTACCAAGCACCTCATGTTCTCCCAACCAGCTATCTCCTGATTTCATTCCCTACAGTGATCTGCCTGGGCACTATTGAGATACTCTCTCAACCCCAACCCCTTTCTCAAAATATCAACTCTTGCTGGCAAGGATATGGAGCAACAGGAGCTCTCATTCATTGCTGGTGGGAATGCAAAACGGACAACCACTTTGGAAGACGGTTTGGGAGTTTCTTACAAAACTCAACAGAGTCTTACCCTATGATACAGCAATTCTGGTCCTTGGTATTTATCCAAATCAGTTAAAAACTTATATCCACACAAAAACCTATACATGGATGTTTATAGCAGCTTTGTTCATAATTACCAAAACATGGAAGCAACCAAGATCTCCTTCAATGGGTGAATGGATAAACAAATTGTGGTACAATAGATACATTGGTATGACAAAAAGAAATGAGCTATCAAGCCACAAAAAGATATGAAGGAACTTTAAATACATATTGCTACCTGAAAGAAGCCAATCTGAGAAGGCTTAATACTGTATGATTCCAATTATTTGACATCCTGAAAAAGGCAAATCTGTGGCAACAGTAAAAAAATCAATGGTTGCCAGGTGTTAGATGGGAGGGAGGATGAATGGGCAGAGCACAGAAGATTTTTAAGGCAATGAAACTACTCTTTACAACTACAGTGATGGATATAGATCATTACACACTTGTCCAAACCATAGAATGTGCAACACCAAAAGTGAACTCTAATGTGAACTATACAGACTTTGCATGAAAATGATGTGTCAACGTAGTTCATCAGTTGTAACAAAAGTATCACTCTGCTGGATGACGTTGATGGTGGGGGAGGCTGTGTGTAGGGGAGGAGGACAGGGGGTATACAGGCACTTTTTGCACTTTCTACTCATTTTTGAGGTGAACCTAAAACTGCTCTAAAGAATAGAAGTCTATTAGTTTAATTTTTTAAAGTTAAAAAGATCAACTCTGGATCAATGCAGCAGAGGGCTGCTTACTATTGCTGGAAAAACAGAGCAGCCATGACAATGAAGCCTCTAGACACTCATTATCATCTCCTATCCACTGCACACTGGTGCTGGTCTACACATCCTCGATTGCCTCCTTTTCACTTTCCTCTCCCCAACTATGCCAAACTTTGACTATTTTTGAAATTTCCTACTTAACTATACCCACTTATACTCACAAAATGGTATTGCTTGAGAAAATGAAGATCTATAGGTAAGACCTTTGTCCACTTCCTTTCTCACCTACAAATCTGTTAGCATCTGTTCCCATTCCCTGATGTCCCCTGTCCTAAACATTCCTTCTGTCTGCATGGAAGAGGGGTCTTTCTCTGTCTGTCCAAGGTTAGCCTCTCCCTTGTACTTTGGATCCCCTTTTGCCTCCAGTGTCCCCACCCCATCACTCATACACACTCTTCTACTATTTCCTAAATCTCTCTCCCTCTTAGCATAAACATGCTTGAATCTTTCTCATCTTAAAGGAAACACATTCCTTTGACCACACCTCTCTTTCATTTATTGGAAAACTACTAGCATCTCTTGGTTGTAGTAGTCAGGACATTTTATTATAGTTATCAGTGAAGGAAAACCCAATCTAAATTGTCCTGGACAGAAAGGGGAATTTGTTTACTCCTATAACCCAAGGAAGTTGTGAACCAACAAAGTGTAAGAAGAGTAGGGACGCAGCCAAGACTTAGGAACAATGGAAGACTCAGTTACCCGGATTCTCTTTCCATCTGGGCTCTACATCTCTCTGTCTGTTGCTTCATTTTCTCTCAATACAATTGAGCTTTCCTCACATGGTGAGAAACAAGGTTCCTGAATGTTGGACACACAGCTTGTCTTAGTCCATTTGAGCAGCTATAACAAAATACCACAAACTAACTGGCTTATAAACAACAAAAATTTATTTCTCACAGTTTTGGAGGCTGGGAAGTACAAAATCAAGGTGTCAGAAGATTTGGTGTTGGGTAAGGGCCTGCTTCCTGATTCATAGATCACTGCCTTTTCACTGTGTCCTCATATGGTGGAAAGGGAGAACTTTGGTCTTTTCAGCTCCTTATAAGGGCACTAATCCCATTCATGACAGTTCTACCTTCATGACTTACTCACTTCCCAAAGGCCTCACACCTCCTTTTACCATCATATTGGGGGTAATATTTCAGCATATGAATTTGCAGGGAGGGGAGCAAAAATATTCAGTCCATAGCAGCTTCTATCATCAGAGAAGGATAGCCTCTATTCTCCGAGTTTTGCATTAAAATCTCTGGAAAAGACATTCACTGGCTTAGCTTGATTCCGGTACTCAACATGGGTAAATCACTGTGTCAAGGAGAAATGGGTCCAGCTGTTCAGGGGCTTGCCCTTGAGTCAATCAGCTGAGATCAGGGAAGAGTTCCTATACTACTGTGGCAGCCCTACGGTAGCCACATGAATGGTGGCAATTCCCAAAGCAGGATGAAAGAAATAGCAGCAGACACCATCATTGATATCCATTACAGGACCCTGCATTGAATTGTGGCCTCATTTCTCACCATTCAATTGAAACATTTTTGGTAAGGACATTGCCTCTATATTATCAGATGAAATGGAAAACTTTCCTTTCCTTAGCAGACAGTAACTCTCACTCATCATTTATCATTGTTGACAGCCCCTCCCCCCATCTTCAAAGTTGCTCCTGCAAGTTTATGTGATACCATTTCGTCCTGATATCTCATCTCTGCCAACTCCTCCATCCTGTCTATTATAGGCTCTTTCCCTCTGTTATTTCCTCTTTTCCCAATATATTATAAAAGCCTCCAGCTTACTGTAATAGCTTCATATGACTTGCTCTGATTTAGTATCTATCTCCTTTAATTTATCATTGCTTGTAGGATGAACATTATGAAATGAAATTGGATCCAAATCTGAGTACATGCTGAAAATAGCTCCCTGTAGTTTTCCATGTGATATTCAAAATTCTGAGATCAGCACACTTCAGGGTCTGAAGCCCACTCACTTTCTATTTCTTTCTTTTACTCCTGCCCTCTCTATAGTCACTTCACTTTTTTAAAGTCACTAAAATCAATCCCAGATGCAATTAGAAAGATGTATAAACAATTAAAAACAGGATAAAATGAGAAATTTAGTAGTTAGTGAACAGTTACATTTATAAAGGTTTTAATTAAATGTAAAATAAATGTTTACATTTTTAAAAAAATATATTGAAAGATTTAATTGAGTAATAGTTTAGATTTTGGTACTAATAGTTCAAACAAAAACAAAATTAAAAGGCAAATGACAAACTAGAGGTATATATAATACGGACTACTTCATACTATCCACAGTATATAAATAGCTCTTACAAATTAAAAGGGAAAGCACTATGACCCCAGGAGGAAAAAAATCAGGGGTCATGGGTAAATATAAATATATTTACTTTTAAAATGAAGAGAGATAGACCAAAAATGTAATACTGGTTACTGCTATGTGTCTGAACTAGGGGTGATTTTTATTTTTTTTTTCTTTTCTGTATTGTACAAATTTCCCACAAATTATATTTCCATTAAATTATATTTTACTTCTAAAAATATAATGTAAAGTATACATAGAATTGCTCTTTCCAGCAGGGCTTAAAAGTGGTAAGAAATTGCAAACAACCAATGCCTTAAGATAGTTGAGAACTAAGTTTTTTGAAAGTCTTCCAGCCCATGCTGGATTAGGTTTTAACTTCCCAGTAAGGCCAGCAAAGTTCTTTATCTCCAGCTCTTGCTTCCTTTTGGCCTCATCTGCTGCTACTAGGCCAAAGGTACTTTTGTTTCCTGAAACCCTAAGTTACCTGCAGTTACCCACAATCCTGTGCTCTCTATCTGGCCCTTAAACATGCTCATCCAACTGCCTGGGACGCCATCTCCCCCTCGTCTGCCAGGTGGGTTCCTACTTGGCCTTCAAGACTTCAAGCATCATTTCAGTGGCTTTTTTCTGACTTCCCCAAGCAGAGCTAGGTTCTTTGGTTTCCAAATTCCCCTAGAAACTAGTGCGTCAGTTCAGGTCCAAGACCAAGTTGAAGTAGAAGAGATTCACTGAGGGAAAAGTCTCGGGAAGATAAAAGGCAGAGGGAGCAGGAGAAAGCAGGGAGAGGCTGCAGGCTGTGACTCAGATCTAAAACTTAGAAGAGAGTGAAGGAAGACTTGTCAGGAAGAGTTTCAAACTGCAGTGCAAAGTCTCAGCCATCCCAGCGGGGAGGTCCGTTGCAGATTGCCGTAGAAGAGCTTAGCACTGGGCAGTGGCCAGGCCCTACTCCCCCTGCTGTGTTCAATCATTGATGAGGGATGTCCAGATAGAGTGTAGCAAGACCTCAAATGCTACAACAGATCCTGAGGTTGCTGCAGCTGAAGCCTGTCACCTAAATTCCCCCCTTGTCATAGGTTTTCTCTTGAAGAAACTTCACTTTCTCTTGAAGTGACACACCAGCGTGGCTGTGTATGCTATAAGATCATACAACTGCACAATATTGTCACTAATTGTTTACTTGTCTTTCCTCCTGCATTAAGTGCCTTAAAAAATCAAGTGATAAAAGTATTTAATTTTTGACACATATAAGATACTATCTTTTTCATCTTCATATCCCTGGATAGATGCTCAGTGTTTGCTAAATAAATGTGTGAAAAAATGAATACAATGAAAAAACAGTGTAGTAATCTCTATATCTTACTTCCAAAAGTATTTTCTTCGGTTTTGCCAGAACATAATAAACCATAAAGAAAGTATCTTTGCTACTCTGACTTCCCCTTCTATTAATTTCATCTCACCAACTATTTGGCTGTGGCTTTTTTAGCAGTAAAAGATAGGAAAGTGACCGCCATAAGCCCTGAGTTTGAACAAAAGAACCAGAATGCCAATATTTTTATAATAAGGATACCAAACTCATGTACACAGGGGCACAATAGCTATTCTAAACCTTCATCTCATTCTTTAATCCACTGGACAGTTCTTTGATAAGCTCCCATTTCACCGAGAAAATATAAGCCATCTATCAGGTATGAACTCCTTCAGATTCTCTTACTGTCTATCATCCATTTGAAAAGCTGCTTAAAAAACCTTATTATATGAAGACATGGAGAATTACCGAAGTATCAGATATTGCAGGCCCTACATGTACCAAGCACAGTACTGTGTAATTCTCCCCAAGCTCAAATTAAGGACATGGACCTCAGGCAGGTTATGTTGTTGTCCAAAGCCAGATCCTATTTCTAGAGCAGATTTGAAGCCAAATTTATTTGACTCCCAAACCCAAGCATATTATCCTCACACCACCATTGACGCTAGCTTTAAAATCCCTATTCAACCCCAAAAGAAACCTAGTTAAATTAAAACCAAATCTCTCTTTCACATTTCTAGAAGAGTTTTGTGTAGCACATCAGAGACTTTTGGGAGAATTGGACTGGTTGGCCCCTGAAGGCAAAATTATTTGAATGTGACCTGCAAGATACCATTAAGTGGTCTAGTTAAGGCTTGGATATTTTTTAATAAAAACAGGTAAATATTCTCTCACGATCATTATCCGCTCTTTTCTAATTACTATTAAGAAAGTTAGAAGTTCACCAGTTATATTTTTTTAGAAAGTTTCATAGAGCTAAAAATGAACAATTATCTTTAAAAAATGTTGAGTTAGTCATGCAATAGGAAAATCCAATAAAAACCTTTATCTTTAGATGATTGCAAAGACAGATAAAATCAAGAAAATGATCACTAGTGTTATTATTACTCTACATGTGGTCATTACAACAAAGGGCTCAAATAATCCCCAGTTTTTAAACATTCTTCAATGTGGATTGAAGTCATGAGCAATCTCAACTTTAATCCAATACCTATCTTGCTATGTAGAAAAGCCTATTTAATTATGTTAAGGCTTTTTAAGAACAGCCTTAGATTGCATTCTTTATCCTGTATCCCCATAGGACTTGTTTGAAATTTTTCTCAAGTAAATGCTTGTTTTAAAGAACCATTTCTCACCCTTGGAAATGTGGAAATCAATCACTTGTATAAGCTCGAAACTGCCTAATGTGATTTTTATGGAAATAACAAGGGCAGTTCAACAATGGAAGTGAGGGTGGGAGTACCAATTGTTATAAATACATCACTAATAACGTCAGTGTATTTCCCTTGTCTTCCACACAACTATCTCTGGGGAAATAAAAACGCTGCTACATGCTCACTTGAATTCCTGTGATTGTACTTTGTACCTTCGTCTCTCTAGTCTTGGGCTTACGGCTGATGGCTGAGGTTATCATCTAGTATGTCACACGCAGCCACTGACAGAATTGAAATCAATGGAAAAGACAGAGGCACATGATTCATGAGTTCAGCAATAAATCAGACTGAGCCAACAAATCTCAGCTGGAAAACTAGAAGTTTCCAAAGGAAACGATATTAAATATAAACCCTTTCCTATGATAACTGTATTTGTTTCAAGTTCCTAAACCATTGAAAGTGATGACATATCTAGCTTTACAAATGCCTAATGCATCATTTCCTTCCCTCTCTCCTCTGCACCCCTTTCTCTCTTCCCCTACCCCCCAACTTTTAGCAAAAAAGCTGAGGATAGCAAACTCTACAAGATTATATTCTAGAACTTAGGTCTGCCTTAATCCTGACAGATGTTTGCCTTTTTCTTTAAATAACAGCCATGCTATAGAGAAAGAGGTGTGCAATTTCTCTGCAGTACTTCTGAATTTGGTTTTTGTGATGTTTCTACATGTATGTATTAGTACAGATACTTGTGGCTTTTAAGGGAGTCTTATTTTGTAATTATTAGTGCTTGAGACATGAGTCAGGACTTGTGGCACAGTAGATCTCTCAAAGAATGATGAAGGATGCCAAATAGTGGCAAAGCATCCCTGTCTTAGTTTGATAATTCCAATGTCTGTGTCATCTTTGAGTCTGATTCTGCTTTGTCTTTTTGGATTGTGTTTTCTCTTGGCTGTTAGCATTTCTTGCAGTATTTCATTGAAAACTGGACATAATGTACCAGATAACAGAAACTTAGGGAAATAGGTCTGTAGTGTGAGATTTAATATTAATCTGTTCAGGAAGTGGGCTGTGGTTAATATTTTCTATAGCTGTAGGTACCACAGGCTTCAAATTTTTCTAGTGTCTTTGTTTTTGTCTCTTCTGTTGATTTGGGTCTTCCCTAAATACTATTTCTCAGAGAGATTCTGAGTCTTGCAGCTCTCTCAGCTATAAGCCACTGTCACACTGGAGTCCAGTCCATGTGGCTTCTGCTCCAGGTAAGCAGATATCAGCTATAACTTGCTGGATTTGCCTTTCTCTCCAGATTTTGTGATGACAGTTTGCTCTGTGGTCTCAGTTCTCTTATGGATCCAAGAAAAGTTGTTAACGTTCAGTTTGTGCAGCTTTTTCTTTTTATAAGAATGGGAAAGATGACTTCCAAACTCTTTACAAAATATTGGAGCCAAAATTAGAAGTCCACATTTACTTTCTTGGGAATAAACAAATGGATTCATTTGTTTGTTTAATCAAAAAGAACCCAAGTGATTGCCCCAAAATGTTCCTAGAGTTTTAGTTTAGTCTTTGTTTTTGTTTCTCTTGTTTCTTCAGGGTTTTTTAGCAACAGCAACAAGAATCTATATATTTGCAAAGCTAAAAATAAAAATCAGTTATACAGAAACATAAAATGTACACACACACAAATCAATAAAGCCATCTGTCCCTGATATTGAAGTTATCAACATAGGACAACAGAACCACAGCCTCTTTATCTTTGTATGGCAAGGGGCATTGGGCATTGAGTTCACAGTAATCTCAAGGTATTTATGAAGTCATTCAACAGCTACCCCCCCCCCAGCCCCCAAGATATCACACTTGGAAATTTTCCTGCCAAAACACAACCAACTGCCTATCAACTCTTCCACCTCTTTACCCCAGGCAGTTACAACAAAAACGTTTTACTACTTGCTTTTTAAATAAAGTCCCATGGCCTTGTAGTTAAGTGAAGTTCATCCTGGCCTCTAGGATTGGCTCCTACCCAACGTGCAAGCAATAATTGTCTAACATCCAGATAAAAGGGATGACTTCTTGTTCACCGAAATATGCTTTGGCACCTTTATTCCTGCTGCTTCCCCTGCCTGAAAATACTACTCCCTTTATTCTTCCTTTAGAAATCCTACTAATCTTTTAATTAATGATAACAACTTCATAAATTTATTCAACTCCATGTGAATTTTTGTCTTTGAAATGCACAGTCCTTTATGCATCCCTCTATAACACACTTACCATACTCTGCCTTTCACTGAAATTTAGGTGCACCTATTTATCTCCTCTGCTAAGTGAATGCTAATTTCATTTAAGATGTAGCTTATATGTGGTATAAGTCATCAATCTCATGCATGAAGGAAAGAAATTAAGTTTGTGCTGGGAACTGTGAGTTACTAAAGTTCATTGAATTATATAATCTCAGAGTTGATAAAGCATTGAACACATTCAATGCAACATATTTTGGATAGATGTATTCAGGGAATAAATTTTACTTATAATCGGGCCCCTACATTAGATTGGTTCAATATTCAGGGTCAAGAATCTTCTAACACTCTTTGGGCAGTATTCCTCCCAGAGCATTACTGCTCACTCTGAGCCTCCTTGTCTAGGCCATCCTTCTGTCTAGTCATACACCCTGGCAAATCTCCCATGAGATTATCATTTAGCATCTAAAAGATCCTGGAGTTTGAAATTTTAAAAGTTTCACTTTGCAATCTGTCCTCCAGGCTGTTTGAGTATGAAATAAAACAGATCACCCCATGAACGTCCCTGTTTAGATTCCATTAAGTGACCATTTAGTTTGAATTTAACTACCTCCCATAGTAAACCCCAGTGTTGGGGTTTCTCACTTTCTCAAGTTTTCTGAAATTTTTTGTGTCTCTCCCAGATGTATTTCAATGTGAAAGAAAAGGACTATATATCATAGAACTTTAACAAAGTGCTGATAACTCTCTTTGTAAGTTAGAGCTATTTACTTATTAAGAAGCAAAGAATATGGCATCTGAACTCATAATTGAGGTTGTATTTCTTATTGCTGAAGTCAGGAAATAAATAGTGAAGCTGAAAAAGTCAATAGAAGAGAAACTAAACTAATGAAAATGAAGCAGAAGCTTCCATGAGGAAAGGCCAAAAACAATTAGATTTTATAAATCAGGAATGACAAAAGCTAGGAGGAGGATAAGATTAAAATGTATAAAACCATTAAGTTATTGAATAGAGCATACACAGCTAAGTGATTAGATTTTAAAACAATAAAACTAGGGAATATCCTTTGAAGTTTGAACTCAGAAGCAGTGCTACTTAGGAAATGCTTAAACTGGTAAAATGAACTCATAGGTAAGACTACATGGTAAATTGAATAGGCTAAAGCAGAGTTTCAATAAAGCAGTAAATTCTATGGATTATAAAGAGAGAGATGAAATCCATAAGTATATAAGAAAGCTCTGTTGTTGTGGAGATTATCTCTAACATTTAGACTTCTTTAGTGCCATGGGTTTTAGCAAGAGCTGACACCCTATATGGGCATTTAATCGGATGACATGCATAAATTCTAATAGACTCAAGTCTGTCTGTGTACCACAGATAATTTAGGTAAATTACTGCTCTCAGTTACCATATTCACGCAGCAAAATATTGCTCTACAGGATGGGGTTTTAGACATTTTCAAGCACATTAAATCAAAGAATAGCTTTTGTAGGAGGAGGTAATATTGTCTGACTAGAATGTAATGACTACAGTATGGAGCAATTGCTTAAGTCAGGAATTGATTTCTATTTTAAACTGATGTTGCCTTAAATGGCAGGCTAACCATTTCTTTCAAAGAAAGAATTTTTGTACTAGCAATAACAATTTACAATATATTAGGCAGATCTTTGCAAATACATGATACTCTCTAAAGTAACAGTATCCATTGCTATAAGTAGAGTAATTTACTAATAATTCAATCTGTTAAGAAAAAAATTATATAATTTAGAAAACAAATAATTGCTTAATAACAATGTTCGTGAAAATGCTTCCATTCTCAATTTCTTTTTTCATTTGATTAAGCATGTTTCTAATCATCTAGACATCTTCAATTAACAGAAAAAAAAACTTACAGATATTTCAGTTTTTATTTAGATGTAAGATATGGATAGATATAGTCATATCTAAGGCTGGGTAAATTATTAATTCTTTGTATGATAACACTAATTGGCCTTTATTTGCTGTAAATATTGCTATAAATGATTCAAACTGTCTCCCTCATTAATCTTTACAGTGTGATCCAATCAAAGAAAAGGGGAAATATTATGAAAAGTCCAATTGACATATCTGAGAAGTAGGTGTAATCTAGTGGCTGATATGTGGGCTCTAAATTCAGGTTTCTTAGGTTTTGAAACAAAATTCATCCCTGTAGAGCCTTGGACAAATTATTTAAACTATCTCTCTCTGAAATTCCTCATCTGGAATTAGCTATCTTTCAGAGTCATTATGAGGATTAAATGAGACAATACAGAGCACCAGAAACAGGGCTTGGTCCATTGTAAGTATTTTATAAATGTAAGATAATATTTCTCAGGCTTTTCCTGTTCATATTACCACACAGCAATGAAGTACTTTATGCAATGACGTTAACATTTTATCAGATTGCACCATAATATTGGCAAAGTCTATTTTCCATCTCTCCTCACTGATATTTATGAAGTGCAACATAATACTAAACTTTCACTCTTTAACTCTTTACTCAGAATGGTATTGTATGTGACTATGCTGGTATTCTCAGCAAGGCTTTTGCTTTATCTGTTCACTAGTTCCACAAACACTGATTGAGCACTTATTATGTGCCAAATGGATTCCAGGATATTAAACAATTGTCCCTGTCCTACTGTCCATTCTTAGAAGGCTTCCGATCACCAACATCTCTTATCCCTTTTTTCAAATGTTAAGTGGTCAGTTCTAGCTTTCCTGCCCCGACTCTGATGATCTATGCTTCCTCATTCATCTGTTTAAGAGAAACTTCCTCGTCTATAAAATAGATATGAATTTGTTGTGAGGAAAATAAGGGAGCAAATGAAACAGAATCTTGTGAACATTATGCACATGTTAGTTATTTGACACAACTTTAAAAGAATTCTGGTATTACGGAAGTTAAAGAGCAACGAATTGAGATGACAGTGCCATTCAAACAGCTCTGGAGCCTTGTGAACTCTGGTTATTTGCAGATATTTATTTTCCTCAGAACAGAGACTAGACAAACCAACCATACCTCCTCTTCCCTTCTAGGAAGTCTTTCTTCTAGAAATAATTATGACTGCCTATTTGGTGGTTAAAAACAAGCTAACAAAAATTTATCCAATGCACTCAATTCTCATCATGCTGAACCTATGGGCTGCTTCCTCTTCCTGAATCTCTTCCCTCCCTTGACTTCTCTGACTCTCCTCTTTCCTCTTTGACTGTTTTCTCTCAGCCTTTTTCATGGGCTGGTTTCTGCACTCACTCCTCATACAAATTAATTGTCAACAACTCCCAAACATGTATCTGTGCCTAAGAACTTTATCCTGAGCTCCAAACTCACATTTCCAATTTTCAACCAGACATCACGCTTAGATGTCTCCTCCCAGACATCCTAAATTAAGCTAATAGAAAATCGAGCTCATCGCATTCCTCCCCCCAAATTTCTGGGCTTCCTCTCTTAATGAATAATATCCACACGTGTCCATGCCAGAATGGCACCTAGAATCCTCCTCTCATGCCCTTCAACTCACACATGGAGACCACATCTTGTGAATTCTGGGTCATAAATAACCTACACAACTTCTTCCTTCTCCTCTCCAAATATTCTAAGCCAAAAGTCTCTTCATCTTCATCACAGCCTGTGGCAGTTTGAACCCAACTGCTCTCCCCGCTGACCCCCTCCCTTCCACACACGCCCATCCATCCTTTACTTGGCTCTGAAAGAGATTTGCTGATAAACTTATCTGCTCATGACACACATTGTGAGTTTACCTGCTCCCGTGCCTAAGATGTGAATTGCAATTACCTTAGGCTGGTGTATTGGGACCTCCATGATCCTCCATGTCTACCTTCCCAGACTCATTACACTAAAAAGTCCTCTTATACCCTCCAATCCAGCCACACTGAGATTAAAGTTCCCTGGGTACACAAGAGGGTTTTCTGTCTCTGAGAATTTCATCAAGCTGCTCCGTTTTTCTGAAATTCCCTACCTCCCATTTTTGCCTAGAGAACATCTACTCATCTTTCACAGCTCAGCTCCATTAAGACCTTATCTATGAAAAAATTTTTAAACTTTTCTCTAAGGTTAGATTTCACATTTACTCCTTTGTGCCTTCTCTCTGACCTTCCATACCTTTATCACATACCTACAATGAGTCTCTTTTATGCGGAAGATTATATCTGATTCCCCTCTGTATATGTAATCCTCAGTGCCTAGCCTAGTGCCTGGAGTCCGGTGTTAATTAATAATTATTTGTTTGCATTAATGTATGAGCAAGTTAATGAATGAATAGCTGTAGTAATGGTGAATATCAACATGGCATGAATTTCATAATAACAAGAGAATTTCAAGTACAGTGTGCTACCATAATATAAAAAAACTAGGAAAGAGAGTCAAATACCTCTGTTGAGTGCTCAAAATGTGCAAATCCTTTAGCAGCATTATCATTTAATCTGCAAGCAATTCTCTAAAGTAGGCATCACGGAACACCTACCATGTGCAAAGTAGTTTTCATTCATGACTTCATTTAATCCTCCCAACAAATTTATGGAAAAGTATTATTCTATTTTGACAAATATGCAAATGACAACATAAATTGGGGAATTTGCTAAAGATTAAATAAGTTCAAAGTGCCAAATTCAAGATTTCTACCTAGTTCCATGCTTACTAGAATAAACGTTCCAGAGGTTAAATTTTGAAGTGCAAGCTATATATGACATCCACAGGTGTTTTGAAATGGGCGTATGAGTTGTCAGTATTTTAGGATTGCTACAGAAACAAATATTTCCAAAAAAGGATATTTGCAGAGCCTTCAAAATAGCCCATGTCATCAACATTTCTTAAACATACATAATGGAGCACAAGGGAAATTTATATGTTTTAATACTTGGCAAAACATCAAAGTTTGCTTCCTTAATATGATGTATCCTTTAGTTGGTCATGACAGATTTATTACAATTGGATGTTCTCCAAAAGTCATTATGCTTCCTGATTTATTCATTTGTTTGAATCTTTGAGAGATTTTAATTGAAATTAAAATTTGTGTAATTAAAACATTAAAGTTGGGCTCTTCTAAAAAGGGATTGAAAGAAAAACTGCTTTGGCACATACCAGCTATTGAAAAGATTGGTTTTGGGCTGAGCATGGTAGTTTATGCCTGTAATCCCAGCACTCTGTGAGTCTGAAGGGGACAGATCACTTGAGGTCAGGAGTTTGAGAGCAGCATAAGCAAGAGTGAGACCCCCATCTCTACTAAAAATAGAAAAATTAGTTGGGCATCGTGGTGTGTGCCTGTAGTCCCAGCTACTCAGGAGACTGGGGCAGGAGGATTGCTTGAGCCCAAGAGTTTGAGGCTGCAGTTAGTTATGATGACACCACTACACTATAGTCCGGGTAACAGAGTGCGATTCTGTCTCAAAAAGATAATAATAATAATTTTTGGTTTTGATTGTATTTATAGTCCTTTACAATATGTGTATCAATGAAAGGCAGACAAAGAAGCTGTGAGTGGACCTAGTCATGCAGTGTCAATGTGAGCATCACCAAAATATTTGGTTATGAGCATGGGATTGGAGTCAGATGGACATGGTCTGACATTCAGGACATATAGTCCTGAATCCTGTAAATCTCATTTAAATCCTAAAACGTTCCAACAGGTCAGATCTCTGACACCTCCATATACCCTAAACATAGCCAGCCACCCACTCCTCTAGGTGGACTCTGATCAAAGCTACCAAATTGTGATTGGACATGGTTTTTCATCACAGGTAAAGAATAAAAATACAGATAAAACATTTTAAATCTAAAAAATCTCAAGGAAAATTTTAAAATATACAGTATAACAAGATGTTCTCCAATATGAGGATAATTGGCATCACAAAATTGGTTCTCTTGAAGATGAAGTGACTTTTTTACATCAGCATATTGTAGTGAGTGATCAAAGAAAACACGGAATTCAAGTTTGGAAGAAAATATCATCTCATCCAACATGTTCCAAAATCCTAGAGTCAACAGTAAGAGACAGGAAAATCCCTGTGAAACCTACGAAATGAACGAAAGCTAAGTGCTGTGACAGTCTGCAAGCCCCTAACCAAGAGGGTAGCAATCCAGCACAAAATGTCAACAGAGTTACAAGGACACACCTAGAACAGATTAATAGAACTGTACTGTGATGCTGAGGACCCTGGACCATGCCTGCTTCACCATTTTTTTCCTACTGTGTTTGCAGATAGTTAATATATGTTTATTGAATACATAATTAAAACAAGAACATGAGAGAAAGGGTCTGAGATGACCACATCCAGCCAAAGGCTAGTGAACCACTGCCCAAGTCCAGAAAGCAGAATAATTTTTTTAAAAAACAAAAACTCATATCTGTGCAAGTTTAGTGATAGCTATAACAATTTAAGATCTTCATAACTAGTGTGTCTGTTTTAACCCTTTAGTTACCTATTCCATGATGTTGAAGCATCTGGCAATTAGTTTTAAGGTTTCTTTTATGACATAATTGTGTAAAGCACTTAAAATCAGGTAGAATCTACTTATGAGTTTTCCCAGACAAAAAAATAACAAATCCAAATGGCACTGCATGTACTCTAGCCTGGAACAGACAGAAAAAAATATGTGAGATAAAACAGGTAAAGAACTATTCACAATTGCAAAGATGTAGAAACAACTCAACTGCCCATCAATACATGAGTGGATTTATAAAATGTGGTATACGGCTGGAGTTCTACTCAGCCATAAAAAAAAAAAAAAAAATGATGAAATACCTCTTGTATTTTCCTGGATGAAGTTGTAGTCCATTCTTCTAAGTGAAGTATCACAAGAATGGAAAAACAGACCTCACATGTACTCACTGTTAAATTGGTACTAATCAATCAATAATTATGTGCACATATGGAAGTAACAGTCATTGGGTGTTGGGCAGGTGGGAGGGGGAAGAGGGGATGGGTAAATTCACACCTGATGGGTGCAGTGCACTCTGTCTGGGGGGTGGGCACACTTGTAGCTCTGACTCCGGTGATGCAAAGGTAATTTATGTAACAAAAGCGTTTGTACCTACATAATATCCTGAAATAAAAAATAAATAAATATGAAAAAATAAAACCTAAATTTTAAAAAAGTAGTATTATCTAATTAGAAACAGCTGCATAAATATAGGTTGGGTACTCAAAAGTTTCTTGATGAATGAGTGACTAAAATAAATGCATGAATTGTATGTGATTCATCAAGAAGTTTATTAGAAATTTAAGCATCAAGGAAAAGAATTATAATATGGGGGAAACTTTACAAATAAAAACTGTAGCAAACCATTCCTCCTCAGATATGAGGTGTGTTTAAAAATGAGTAACCAAGCTACCCTTCATATACCATCCCTGCTGCACTGCCTGTCACCTTCCCCCTGGCGGTGAGGGCATCCAAGCAAAAAATAAAGATATTGAGAAAACACTCTTCAAAATTACAAAGTAATTTGAGCATTCATTCCTAAAGAGCAAAGCCTTGATGGAAGTTTCCATAAATTATGGCAAAGCAAATTCTTTTCTGGTAATTGATATACTGTTAATGTTTACCAAATGTCTATTCCTTTACCCACATCAGGATCATTAGCTAGTTAATTTAGTCATGTGACCCAGTTGAAGAAGTTTGTCCAAAGTGCCTTGGTTTTCAATGTAGCTAATAAGCACTTACGTGTAGACAGGTGGATTTTTCTGAATGTAACCACATAGCATCCAGTGAGAAAACAAACACCAATATATAATGGTTTTCATTCTTCACTATAAAGAGACTTTATTTTCATTTAGTTTTAAACAATGTAATTTCTACTAGCATGTCAAATATGTGTGTATACACATATATATTGCATATATACACATACATAGATGTGAGCATATGTGTTATAAATATTTATATATAGTGGCTATGTAAAAAATAAACCAGTTTACAAAAAGGAGTTGCCTTTCTTTGAATCTAGGTAAGAATCACTTCAATTTTGTAAATAATGATCTATGACAATATTTCTAACCCAGTAGTTTTGATTCTCATGTCCATGGATTGAGACCACATGTAATGATATTAAGCTGCCATGAATTCAATAATGTTTTAAACTGCTTTCTCAATATTTGTAAGCATTTATATACTTTTTGAAATCAAATGTAATTCAGGTCTTCATTCAGTAAATATTTACAAAGCAACTGTATTAGCTGTCTATTTCTGCATGTGAAATTACCCCCAAAACTTAGCACCTTAAAACCTCAAACATTTATCGTATTGCAAAGTCTGTGAGGTCAAGACCAGGAGTGATGTAGCTGGGTAGTTCTGGCTCAGGAGTTCTCATTAGGTTGTAGTCAAGTTGCTGCTGTATTGTTGTTTTTATTTGTTTGTTTCTAAGGAGATCAGGGAAGCACTTTTTCATAGGAGATATTGGCAGCCTCTAACAAATGGCAGAGTAGGTACACAATTAGAATAACGCAGACAACTAGCTGAGAAGGGGGGAGAAGAGCTCTGTTGACTTTGCTTTCCTTATTCTAGCTTTTCTTGAGGCCCAGCTATAGCCCTACTTTTTCTTAGGGTTGAAATAGTGGAGTATCTGAAAAGTGCCTCTTTTGATCAAATTTCAGTACGGCATCTTTCAATAGGCATAGCAATCAAAATAGTTAGGATTGGCACAAAAACCATACTTCAAAACTGCCCTAATTAGCTACCTATCTAAAATAAACCCCATTCCCTCAATTCCCCCCTTTTACTCTGACAAATTATATACTTTTCTATTTCATTGCATTCTATTTCATTCTAGTAAAATACAAGCCTACATGAGGAATACGACAGAAGGCATGGTATATGACTCCCAAGATTAGTTTATAAATAACCCTGTGTCTCTTCTCTCCTCTGTCTCCCTCTTACCACTTGATCTGAGGGAAGTCAGGCCCCATGTCATGAGCATCTCCTTGGAGATGCTATTACTAAAGAGGAACTGAGGCTTCTGGTCAATAGCCAACAAGGAACTGGGGCCTATTAATGGTCATGAGCATGAACTTCGGGGTGGATCCTCCAGAATCAATCGAGCTTCGTATGACTAAGTCCCCAGCCAGCAGCTTGAGGGAGGGTCCAACCCTGTGTGGTCAAGATGACTTCCAGAGAAGAAAAAATGCGGAAGGATAAAGAAGCTTTTCCAAGAGTGTCAATTACATATAGGTTGATGCAAACTTTAAAAAATATATATGTGTGTTTGTATGTATATAAACTTGGTAAATAAAACTTGAGACATTTCCTCAACAATGCAAGGAAAGACAGAGTTGAGGGCTTGACTTTAAATATAAACTCTAATAAAACTGAACCACTTCATCAATGTCTTTGTCATATTTGAAGTTTCATTTTATTTTAGTTTCAACTATACATTTAAGTATTTTAGACATTATATTAAAAAACAGAAATCTGACTTTACATGATGGCTTTAAGAAAACAGGCTGAAATTATCTGAGTCAACAACATGAACAAGACAGTGGGCAGCAATTATTTAAATACTGCTTTTCAAAAACAGCATCTGGAGACTGAATTCCTGTTTCTCTTTGGCTTGCAAAAAAAAAATCATTATTTTGCTGCTAAATATAGGCCAATGTATAATACGCATTTAGAGTTTGGGTCTTTACCTTATAAGGTAAAAGTAGGTGTGGAACTGTCATAAAATAGATAGTGCTACAAATTCCACCGGCATCAATAATGAGACCCAGCTGGGCATGTTGAACTCCTCAAAGACCGAACTTGAGGCAGTGCATGCATTTAGCCAAGTCTCATTATTTCTGAGAACATCTCAGAGTTGCTACCAGTTCTTATTTTGGCATATAACAGATATATCAATAAATGCTGAATTTTTAAAAATAGCTTTTTGTATGTATTTTTGAAAGGTTAATAAGTTACATACTATCAAAATTTCTGATCTGACTTTGGTCTCAGATCTGCACTAATGTGGATAGTTTATGTCCACCATTATGGAAGCTCCTACCTGAAACCATTTCTCCATCATGACATTATCATCTTCTTCACAAAAAAGCATCCAAAGAATATGAAGGAATCAGTCATGCTAATTTGTGGTTCCATATTATAGATAATTAATAATATTAAATATAAAATTAACAAGAGGCATTCAGAAGTAAAAATTGAAATTGATACCATCATGGACCAGTTATTTACATACCCCTTTCTGAAAGTAGCTTATCAATAGCACATTTCATTCATGTAAGGATATTTTTAAGAACTTTCTGAAATAAACAAAAACTAAAGTCTTTGTAGCTCTATACTTGATGCAAAATCTGCTGTCTACTAAACTATTTTTTAACTGCTTTCAGTTCTCTTGGTTTGTTTTCAAGTTATTGTGGAATTCTCATAAAGACCTTGACCATATCTTTGCAGACTAGTGAACCAATAGCTCAGGCAGTCAGTCCTGCCCATTTCCTGGTCATCAGGTAGTTGATCATCAAAAGAAGGCAATCTAGCACAACCACCAATGCCAATAATTGTGCAAACTTAGCTTTTAATCCATCCATAAATACGTCAAGCCTATTAGAAGCACACCCTTGCTAAGAGACTCCCTCGTGCAGCCTAATAGTGTCCCCATCTTAATATTTACCTTCCAAGAACCAGAAAATACATTAATAAAAATAATCTCTGATATTTCCTAGATAGTCACTCTATCATAGGCACTATACTGAATGATTTACGAACATTATAGAATTTAAATCTCACAATGGAGGCACTATTCTTATTCTCCCCTTTACCCCAAAGATACATTGAGGTAAAATGATTCCCTTAAGGCTTCTCAACTAAGTAAATGGTCAGGATTCAGAGTTGCTGAAGACCATGCTCTTCTCTCCTTCCCAGACTCCTTTCCTTGCAAAAAGGCATGATTCTCTCCTTTTCTAGTGCAGAGGTTTAAATGGATGACTGTTAGCAGAAAGGTATTGGAATAATTGCCTGCCATGTACAAATGAGTCTTCGGGGCCTGGACAAATACCTGGCCCTCCTAAGAACCAAGAGAGTTGATATTTCATTGCTCTAAAACTGATGGATCTTAGTCTAAAAAATTAATAGCAATGATTAACCACAGAAGGGGAAATCTATTATAATGTACTTTTAGAGGAATAAAGGCCACCTAAACAAGACAAAAGTTACATTATGTGATCAAGCTGAAGCCACTATAACATTGCTAAATATCAATGAATATTCTCACATATGCATGGATGAGAAGGCGTACCTACCTGACCAGCCCTTGTATAGTTACCTTGCCCTCTTCCCCCTACATACTGTCTGGGACTCTTTGGGAAGACAAGAGTCCTGTATATTTTGGTCCACTTACTCCTCTACTATGAGGATTTCTAATAATCAAACAATTCATGGTTTGGGACCTGAAATATATTTGCTCATGCCACACGAACAAGACCTTTGCATGATTATTTCCGTTGTCAGTCACTTCCAGAAATCTGTTGTAACAAGCAGTGTAGTGACAAGTGCAGGAAATGAATCACTAACCTTTGACCTTCATCAATGTCTACGTCTACAATTTAGAGCTGATGTATGTTTAAACATGACTGAGTTTTTCAACCGAAAATGCCTATCCTACCGCCATTGATTGCTTTGAACTCTAACTCATCTTTTGTTAATGGCCTAGGCCTTAAGTAAATTTGGTAACCATAAAACTTAATCTAAAACTGGAGGGTGGAAGATGTTTTTTGTTATTGGTAAATTAAGCAGTAGAAATATTTTAGGAAATACTTAAGTTCTTCTAAATGATTTGGAGAAAATGCTGCTAAGACAATGACATTTAGCCTTTGCTTCTTATCCCTGGAGCAAATTCAGCTTTTCCCTAGAGTAAAGGGAAAAGCATTGTTCTCAGACTTGATCTTCTCTTGATTTCAGAGAAGCTGTGTTATGTCTGGAATTCCAAAGGAAAAAGGCCAGTTGTGTTTTTTAGGCAAATCCATTTGCATTTATATATTTCAGATTAAATAACTTAAATATGCTGTTTTTAGAGCTAATTTTAAGCCCAAAACATTGTTGCTGTCTCCAGTGGTAAACATTTTCAGGAAAGACATTCCTCTTGAAAACAAAGCTCCTTAAAATATCATGTGCCCTAGCTAATTTTATACCAAAAAAAAAAAAAGAACACTATCATAAAAAAATACATATAAAATATTTGGTAACAATACTGAAACCACCCTGTGGTAAACAAAAGGGATGAAATATTTCCTCAGTATATTTCTTGGTGGTAAATCAAAATCACCAAATATCAGATTACTTGCTTGTTAACATAAAACATCACATTTGAAAATATGATGATAATAGTATAGTAAAATATAATATTGAAAATACATATATATATAATAAAGGATGATGTCTTTCTTAGCCCCCAATTTGTATAAAAGATTAATTGCTTGTTTATTTGCTTGTATATAAATGATTAAACATACCTGAGTAACAATAATGCTTTTCCTATAAATATTTGACACTGTCATAAGATATGGATTATTTGTTGTGAAAATCTAGATTGACAGCTGGATAAAGATATTAGAAGTAGTCTAAATATGTTACAGATCTTGAATTAAATTTCATGCAAATATCCTAGTGATGATAATCATTCATGCACTTTTTCAACTTTCAATAGTAAAAATATCATGAAAACATCTGTATCAAGTTCCTGATTGTCAAATTCACCGAAATGTCAGGTCTCTACTTTCTTACCAGTTGTCAAAAAGAGGTAATTTCTCTTAAATTTATCATGAGCATGTGCCTTGCTCTAAAAACAGACTTCCCATATCCTCACACCCTCAGATGGGTCTACTAGCACGCTTCTTGTGCAATTTCAGGCATGCCCAGTGACTACATTAATCTAGAACAAGGCAGGATGTAGTTCAATAGACCAGCCCTCAACCTGCCTCAACTTAGGGATCTCTGAACTTCTTCAAGCTCCCAGATCTAGGACCTGAGAGCTCAATGTTCCCACAGGGATGCTTGAATCTCAGACTTCTACTACCAGGAATGGAGAATTAGGTAATTAAGAACAACCTTTCCATTGAAAATAAATAGGTAGGTAGATAGAATAAATGATAGATAGAATAGATAGATATATACATACATATACAGACATATATATATTATTTTAATATGCTTGATGCCATCAAAGAGTTAATAGGTAACAAAGAATTATTGGGCCAAGTGTCCAGAGAATTAGGAAGTTCAGAAAAATGAGCCTATCATTTTGTGTCCACTTTTGCTGCCTCCTGGCATTTGCCAATCTATTTCTGGGGAGAGTCAGGTTTTTTTCCCTAGCCTTGCAAACTTTAAAATATAAACAATGTAAATGCAAAATGATGCAATTATTATGGAAAACAGTATGGTTGTTCCTTAAAATATTAAAAATAATACTACAACATGATCCAGCAATCCCACTTCCAGGTATATTTTGCAATGAATTGACAGCAAGGTCTTGAAGAGCTATTTGCACATTCACACCTATAGCAGTAGTGTTCACAAGAGCCAAAAGGTAGAAACACCCCTAACGTTCATCAATGCATGAATGGATAAACAAAATATGGTAAATACAAACAATGAAATATTATTTGGCCTTAAAAAGAAGGGAAATCTTATCATGCTACAACATTGATGAACCTTGAGGACAGTAAGCTATACGAAATAAGCCAGTCACAAAAAGACAGGTACTGTATGATTCCATTTGTATCTAAAGTAATCAAATTCATAGAAACAGAAGGTAAAATGGGGGGTTCCAGGGGTTGAGTGGAGGGAGAAATGGGGAGTTGATTTTATCAGGTAGAGAGTTTTAGTTTCATACAAAATGAAAAAGTTATGGAGATCTGTTGGACAATAGTACGGATGTACTTAACACTTTTGAACTGTATACTTAAAAATTGTTAATATGGCAAATTTTATATTATGTGTTTTTTTAACCACAATAAAAATATATAAACGGTGTAGATAGTCCAAGGATTAACCACTCTTTGGATTCCCTGTTGCTGTATGCTGCCTACCTCTCTGCAAGCTACTTGGTACCTGCTGCCTCGGCCCTGTTGCCCTCAAATGCCAGCCTCCCGTCACCTGCTGTCCTCATAGGAAGTCAGTCTCCTGTGCACTTCCCGTGAGACTGTGTGAGTAATTTTATTTGGATAATTCATAGTTGATAAGCCTTTTCAGAACTGCTTTCTCCACAGGTAGCAATAACTGTTCTTCCTAGCAGGATCCAGAAGAGAAGAGGTATTTCTTGTACATGCATCACTAAGGCAGATAAACAGCCTTATGAAGTTGGGCATGGCTTTGAAAGCCCAGTTGATCCCTTACCTTGACAAAGTTATGCTATAACTCTGGGCTATTCATTTACAATTGAGCTGGAGATCAAATTGTTCATCTAATGTGCAGTAAATAAACTTTCAGGGAAATCATTTTTTCCCTTTAAATTTCTGCTCAAATAGTTCTATTTTCTTACAATTAAATCTCAAAGCATGATTGGAAACGTTTTAGGGATGTCAGTATATTTTGATTGAAAGATTTCCATTACCACAGCTTAATAATTAGCAGAAATGAAATAAAAATATTTTTCATTAAATATAATCATTAAAAGGAAAAAAAAAGCTTGCTGTGGAAATTCTCCTTTTTGGTGTTTCCTAGTATACTCTATTCTGTATTACAAAGAACTTTTCCTTTCTTTTAAAAAAAATAGCAACTCTCCTTTACTCACCAGTGGATAAAGCCCCAAGTTTCTTTCCTCTCTCTTTTTAACCTCCTTTTACTACATCACATCTCTCTGGACACTCCATTCAGATATCCAAAGGATGGAAATAAGGAAAGGTGCAATTTAAAGGCAATAATTGGAGTTAGAGAAAATGCATAAACTCATCATAAATTATACCTCATATAAAATAACAGCCTCCAAAAGAATGTCCTACACATGATAGGATTGTTCTAACATAAAGTGATGATAGTGTTTTCTCCATGACTAAATGGCCTGAAGATAATTTACATAAATATTGTGTGCATTGACAAACCAAGAAAGCACAGGTCAGACTGTCTGCTTAGACTGGGATTTCTAACATATTTTTAAGGTTGTGTCAAAGAATTCTGAGAACAGTTTTAAGGAGTTTGTAGACCCAGTTGCACTCATTTTTTCTTTTACTGAAACTGGTTTTTTAAAAAAATGCATCAAGGAAAGGAATATAAAAATTAAGTCATAAGCAAGAGAGCAAATTGTTACCTCTTAATTAAAGTAAACCATGGCTTGAAGTAGCTGAACTATGCTACTTTTCATAGACAGAAACATTTCTGTTTCTCATATTTTCTATAAGCAGAAAAGAATTAATTATGGCTTATTTTTAGTTACTATTAAGCCTATCAGATTTTCATTACATTAAGGGCATAGATAATACTAGGCATTATCGAGCAATCATTAATAAAATTTTAAATCTTAGATTCTCTTATTTAAAGATACCTCTAATTAATGAGCCATGTTTCAGCTACAGAAGCTGATAAATATATAAAATAAGTTGATAAAGTAGAAATGATGTCTTAATGAAAATTTTAATAAAAATGATGTCCAAATCCAAAATATTCAAATTTTGCTACTGTAGAAGGATAAATGCATTTTCAAAAGGCCCCTTAGGTGTAGGTCACAGAGGTGTGTTCATCTGTCAAAACTCTTCAAACTGTACACTTAAGCCCTGTCCCTTTAGCTATATATAAATTAGACCTTTTTTAAAAAAAAAAATCCTTAATCCTTAATAAAGCCCAGTTAGCTACAGTCACTTAATATAAGGGAAAATCCAAAAAAATAGAAATGCTCATGCTGTTTGCTATTGATTTGTGCAGTCACTTTAAAACTTTTTATGCTCTTACTTCAACGTCTATTTGACCGTTGAATCTGGTGCTAGGGGAATGTGTAGGGAAGCAAACGAATCAACTCTTCCCGTGTTTTTCACACACCCTGTCCTTCAGCATTTGTGATTTAGAGAGTTCAAGGTAGGATTCAAAACCATTTATATCAAGAGGACCACATGAAAGCATTAACATTTTTGTGGCTAAAAGAGCTTTACTTTGTTCTCTTACGGGGAAAAGGTTTGTTTTGGGCAAGCTCCCTATGGCGAGCCTCTTGAGGAATGAATTCTGAATTGCATGCAACCCTGTCTTCCGGAACTTCCAGTTAAAGCATTTAAAGAGAATATTGGGACACTGCCAGTCACCACCTTTCTGACTTTGAGAGGTGATCTTAGCCAATCTGGAATTTTGATAGATTTCCTAGAACACTTGATAAACCTATCTTTATAAAAGCAACTTTGTAAAATATTCCACATTTATTTGGTCAAGAATTTAACACAAAATAATCCTTCACAATGCAAAATTAGTTCACACTCAAGTTTTCAGGAAAGGGTTCTTAAAATTTGATACAACTTTTTGCTCATATATAAAAAATTGAAATTTATACAGAACTTAATTACTGATGAATTTATACATAAAGTTTATTAATAAGAGATTTTAAGTCATAAGGTAGAAAAAAAAAAAAACCTGTGTTCATAGCTGTACTGTCTAAGGCAGGAGTAAAGAAAGTAAAAAGAAATAAAAAAAATGGCCTAAGGTTTTTTTCCCACTTTTCTGTACATTAGGCCACTTTTATAGGGTCAGTTTGTCAGTCAGACGGGTTTGTGAGAGCAAGAAGTAACTTTTATCCTTTCCCTCCATTTCACAAAAGGGGAAACTGAGACCCGATTTCTTGTGACTTGATAATGGTCATTCATGAGGACCAAAGAATAAATCTTTACATTTTACATGGTTGCCTTTACATTTTAAGGTGAAACATTTAAGATTAAACTTTAATTAAATATAAAACACTTGTTTTCCCAAAACAAGAAAAAATGATCTGTTCAGACTCCGCAATTAATTTAATCAAAAGTACAGTCTCTGTGACCAGATGGACATGAATTCAAATCCTAGCTCCAAAGTCTGGTCCCACAACTAACTGGCCACGTGACCTTGAGTGAATTGCTGAGACTCAGTTTCACTACCTATAAAATCATACAAATTAGTACGGAGCTGGAAGGCTGCAGTGCGGGAGAAAATGAGGTCCTGCGAACAAGGCGCCTAAGGAGGGTGGTGAGCCCTATAACAAGTAGTCCATGCTGTGTTTTAATTCCAAATGAGAAATGTATATGTTTACCTTAAAATTAATTTGCTTTGTTCTTGGGCCCTACGACCAGTTACTAAAATATAATTAAGCAATTTAAAATGTAATTATCAATCAATAAAAAATAGTTCTCGAGCTCAACTTGTGGCAGGTATTGTGGTGGTACAGAAAGAACACAAAATTCAGTCCCTTGACCTGAGAAAGAAATTAATTCATATGAAATCAATAGTGAACCATAAAAGTCTCTCTGTGATCAAGTGCTCAGTTGTGGTTAACAGTCTAAAAGTGCTATGGGAAAAGGGAAGAAACAAACCTCAGTGAGGGCTAGAACAGACATCTAGGACTCAGTGGAGGAAATATGAATGGAGATGGTGATGAAGATGAGAGGGCGAGTCGGGAGGCAGAAAAGTCACCCTGTAGGAGCCCTATGGAGGGAAGAAAGCTTGTGTAAGAAGGGCAGGTTCAAAGCTGGGTGGAGCCAACTGAGCAAAATATTCATACTCCAAGTGCACCCATGTAATTCCTTACACATAGCACTGTATATTGTTACTTGGCTCAGCTATGAAGCAACTGAATGTTGACCTCATTTTACGAGACAGGGAGGATAAAGATTGTGTTCAAAATAGCCAGACATGCAATTAGCACCCACAACCCTAGACCATATTTCTCATTCTTTTAGCCTTATTCCTTAATGATGTTCTTAACCATATTTCACACTTAAAAGTTTGCCTTTTTAAACAGAAATTGATTTTCTACTTCCACTATCCCAGAAAGCATTGTTTAGGAGCCAAAAAATCCAAGATTCTTGTCTCATCTATGCCATTAACTAGCCGTGAAGCCAAGAATGAGCCGCCTAGTCTCTAGGCAAAACTCTTCCACGGAATGGTTCCTTCTGGGTCTGCAATTTCACAGATCCAGCAGGGATTTCACTGACTGAGAAACAGCAGAATAGTATCCAGTGCCTCTCACAGCCTGAATTCCTGACTTTTCTTTTATATGACATGTGGGCAAAACAGACAGTCACTGTTCCTTCCCTCTATGCCATAAAAATGGAGCTCAAGAATGGGTAGAAAGAATTTATTTTATTGCTCTGACTGGTCAATAAATATCATGTTGAATTTTGCATGGAGGCTTTCTGATTATTTTCATGTCTCCTACAACAGCATCGCATCCCTCATAGGTACAGAATCAAAGTCCCTGAGATTGCCAGTCAATGCCACTCCAGGACATGGCAGAAGAGAGAAGAGCTGCGCTGGGGAATATGAGGACTTGCAGCCCTCTCTCCAGGCAGGGAGAAGGCCTGAGAGAAAACGAGCAAAAACATCTGAGCGCTTCTATGCTGGTGCCGACGACGTGGGCTTGCAATGAAACTTCAGAACAAAACAAAAATAAAGAGCAGCGCCCCCAAACCAACCAGGTCTTAAATATCGTGGCAGGACATTTCTCTGAATGAGAATTCGCAGTTGGCATTAAGAGTTCAGGTTAAGACGTTTAATACAGAGCCTTGTTCCAGTCTGGAGCCTCAGAGAGTCACCTGGTGCGTGATAACTTGCCCTTGATTTAGGCTCGTCCTTTGAAGAACTTAGAACTCCAACAAATGAACAGCCTCTCGGGACGTGTCTCTGGCCGAGGACTGCCCTCTGGGGCGGGCAGCTCCTGCTGACGCTGTCCAGGCATTGCCCAAGGGGAAAGATTGCAGCGCGGTGGGAGGGCGCGGGAGGAGTCTGGCGGTGATTGATGGGGAAGGGACGAATGAATAAAAGTACTTGTCTGGGGACAGCAGAGACCCTGAGCAAGCTGTGGAAGCTACAGCGTCTGGCATTCTCAGAGGGTTTCGTCAGAGCCAGACCTGCCTGCAGCTGAAGGGAGGCGTGCTCTGCTCCCAGAGCACGCTGCCACCGAGCTCTGAGCCGAGCGCGCCTCTGTCCCAGCTCCGCGTCCCGGGAAGAAGCGTCCCCCGCTCGTCGCTCTGCACCTGGTGCGTCAGATCCAAGAGGTAAACATTCCGACTGGCTGTTCAATCAAAACCATTGATGAAACTTGTCCTGGGGCTTCAGGGTGGCTTACTAGTTTGGGATTTCTTTCTTTCTTTTTTTTAAATAAATATAAAACGTATAGAGACAGCAAATTAAAATGAGGTTGGGGTAAAGGAGAGCGTGTGAGTGTTTGGAGCCACTTGGAGGGGATAGAAGCTTCCAAATTAATGCTGATACTCTCCCAATCGGATTGACTTGAGAACTCTCAAGAGTTTCCAAGTCCTCCCGCGCAGCCCTGGGCGCGCTGGGGGAACCGTAATGCAGCCAGCGAGGGACTAGCGGCTTTCACCAGCTGGGAAGAGTCTTGGGGAGGACAGACGCGAGGTATCGGGGTGCCCCTGCAGAGTAAAATGCAGAGATTGACACTTGCCGGTGGCCGCTAGGTGCCTTGATTACGCAGTCCCCACACGCCCTTAGCTAAAACTTGTATTGTCTTCCCGTTCACCCAAGAGTTCAGAGCTTTGCCTTGGCCACCCATCATTCCCTCCCTGGCACACCCCTTCCAGAATGCCCCGCCCAACTGTGAGTGATTTACCCCTCCGCGGGACTCAGGGGAAGGAAAACACAGGAGAGGAGATCTGGAAGGAGACTCCACGGGCGCAGGAGGGTGACGCTTGCAGAAATTCCCCACTGGCGCGCAAACTTGAGTTACTTTTGCGCTCGGATAGCAGCGACGCGGTTGCGCTCTGCGCTAGCGTTTGCAGAGGTGTGGCTGGGCTGGCTGACCCCAGTCTCCTGTCTTCATTCCCCTCCTGGTCTCCAGGCTCTGAAAACTGCAGAGTGGCCACCGGACGCCCACCGGAGCTGGCAGCAGCATGCAGCCGCCGCTAAGCCTATTCGGACGCGCCCTGGTGGCGCTGGTTCTTGCCTGTGGCGTGGCCGGGGTCTGGGGAGAGGAGAGAGGATTCCCGCCCGCAGGAGCCACTCCGCGGCTTCTGGAATCCGCAGAGATAATGATGCCACCCACTAAGACCTCCTGGCCCGGGAGTTCCAACAACAGCCTGCCGCGCTCGTTGGCACCTGCGGAGGTTCCTAAAGGAGGGAAGACCGCGGGAGTTCCGCCGCGCACCCTCTCCCCTCCCCCATGCCAAAACCCCATCGAGATCAAGGAGACTTTCAAATACATCAACACGGTCGTGTCCTGCCTCGTGTTCGTGCTGGGCATCATCGGGAACTCCACACTGCTGAGAATCATCTACAAGAACAAGTGCATGCGAAACGGCCCCAATATCTTGATCGCCAGCCTGGCTCTGGGAGACCTGCTGCACATAGTCATTGACATCCCCATCAATGTCTACAAGGTAAAGGGCGCCTGCTACTGTCATAGCGGGCTTACAGAAGGGGGCCTGGCTGGAGAGGGGGAAATGAAAGAGCTTTCAGAGGGAGCTTCCTCAAGAAGATCCATCCCCTTCTAAAAGTCAGTAAGCGTTGCAACAGGTTTCCATTCTGGTCTTCAGTAGCCCTTTGCTCTAAGCCTAGGACAAGGGTAGTCCCCAGACCAGCAACATTAGTGTCTCTTGGGAACTAGTTGGAAATGAAGATTTTTCTGACCTCGCCCAGACCTACTGAATCAGAAATTCTGGAGTGGACCACAGTAATTTGTATTTTAATAAGCCCTCTATGTGATTATACAAACTGTAAAGTTTGGAAACTGCTAGTCCTGAAGGATTTACTCCCTAAGTCCAGCTAACTGGGTATACCCCCTACTCAAAAGTGTGTGGTCCATGCACTGGCAGCATTGACATTACCTGAGAGTTTGTTAGGAATGCAAGTCTACCCCAGACTTCCTAAATCAGAATCTGCAGCTTAAAATGCCCGGGTGATTCACAGGCACACTAACTTTGGGAAGCATTGTCTTGGAGGACCCTGAAATTAGGGGGACTGGAGTAGGTTTTTAGGAAACAAATGGCCTGGAAGAAAGAGATCCAGTCTAGTGATTAAGGAAAGTACAGTTCACCTGCTGTGAGTGGCTGTAGCTGCTCTTTATTGAATGCCTAGAATGGGCCAAGCACTGGGTTGGATGTGTGACTTCCTTTACTCCTTCCAGCAACCCACAAGTGGATACTAACCCCATTGTACAGATCACTAATAGGATGCTCAAGGCCAATGAGTAAGAGGTAGAGCTGGGGCTCAGGCCCAAATCTGTCAGATACTGAAGTGCAAGCTGTATGATGGCACCCCACCTGTTACTTTGTGGACAAGACCGAGGAGCATTCAAAGTCTGTAATGGTTTCAGTAGTTAACATAGTACTGTGTAATTACCACAGGCATGAGAGGTAACAGGCACAAACAGCCAGGGCCTATTTGATTCCAGGTTTCTTTGGAACTCTGGACATATCCAAACATCTCTGGGCCTCAGTTTCCTCAACTTCGCAATAAGGCTGCTAGGGCGGACCTACGGGGGTTTTGTGGTATTAAGAAAAGCAGCCTCACTGAAACAGTTGGAACATTTAAAGGGCTATGCAAATATTTAAAACTCTACTTTGTCACTATCAGCAGCAATAGAAAGTCACACATAAAATGCGACTAAAGTGCAAGGAAGTGGAAACATGCTTTGTGGATTTGCCTGCAGCCAGCTCCAGCCTCTACAAAGGGAATAAATGGCATGTGGAGTTGGGAAAGGTGGTAGGGGATGCTTTGACCTGTTGACAGGAGCCCTTATCATAAGGCATGCCTGTAAGTTTCCCTTCATGAATCTCTGGAAATCCTGGCCCAATAGCCATATTTTAAGAAAATTCCAGATGTCTCTGAGGTTTAAAAATGAGATTTGGATTAGGATCCAGTTTTCCCTAGAAGGAAACACTCCCAGAAATGGGGGATAAATTGAAGAAATCCTGAAATCCTGGGTGGCAGTTGGTTCTGATGAACTCTGAAGGTTTACTTGGAGAAGCAGGGCTGAAAATGGGTCTCTTAAGTGCAGTCACAGCTCCATTAGGGATGGAAGGGAATATTTTCCTTCTTCACGAGTCCTACAGACTAAGTCCTACCATTCTAATTTAGCAGAGGAATTTCAATTCAATTCTTCAAAACTGAATGGAGACATTTTTGAGGACAAGGTATTGTGAAAAATTTAAAAATAAGTGAAACAAGATCTCTCCCAAAAGGAGGATTACAATCTAGTTTTGCTAGGTTTGCACAGAATTTGGAAAAAGTTCTGTTGAGGAAAGTGCCAGGAAATCCCATGCACCTAGCCCAGTTAGAAACCTTCCTAAATCAGCCAGCAGCTGAAATGCTGTGTGGAAGGTGAGGTTGAGGAATTTTTAGTGTGTGTGTGTGGTGTGTTGCCTCCAAGCCAGATGTAAATCAGCACTTCCAGGACCATCTTACTTTCTCTGACTGGTTAAATGAGTATTTTCAGTAAACCAGAGACTGTCTCACTCCCCAGGGGCATGCAGGTTTCCCTTCATTTCAAACTCCTTTATTATTTCCCTAGGAAGTTACATCCTTTTCCCTGAAGCCATCTAGTCATAACAGACTGTGTTTTTGCTTCTGAAATAAACTAATGAGTCATTATAAATCTGACCATCTAGTGGTCTGTATTAGCCATAAACAAATCCTTCCCATAGAATTAGATCTCCTTGCTAGATTTGCCATCATTGAATCCTACCTTGTGGCCTTTGGCTTAACTTGGGGCACAATATAATAATAATGGCTGCCATTTATTATGCACTAGACACTTGATTGATTGCTTTACATCACTGCAGCAACCTGTGGAGGAGGTATGCTTTCATCCCTGTTTTAGATCTAGAGAAACTACATGTGTGGGAAGTAAAGAAGTAACTTGCCCAAAGTCACACAACTAGAAAGTGATAAAACTAGGGCTTGAGCCCAGGCCATCTGGCCCTAGACCCTGCAGTACTCCCTTAGCCCTCTGCATGGAGCAGACTCAGGCACAGCCTGTCCTCCAACCTTGAGTATTGTCAGGAACCTCATTTGAGGGCACTGATGGAAGTATGTGACATTACCACACAGTAGGATACTTGGTAAACATTTTCAGGAATTAATTTGCATCATCTGAGTATTTCTATTCCTTGAAATCCCCTTTAGATAGTCTGTATTGTACAATATCAATAAGATCAGTGGATGTTATTTTAAAGACTTTTTCAAAATGTCTAATCCAGAGCTAGTTAAAATCTATTTATTCTCCTAAATAATTGTGGCACCATAGTAAGTTTTTTAAAAAATGCATTTAGAATTTCAGAGTATCCAGGTATTATAATCCATAAAAATAGGTACTTTAAGTGAAATATGAAGGCTTTTTAAATGTATCTTAAAGTGAAAGACTTGAATCTCTAAACCAGTGATTCTGAGGTTTTGGGGGTTTTTTTGGAGGGGCTGGAGTAAGGTGTTACAATTTTCTGTGAGAATTCAACATACACAGTTGCTGGGGGTTCATAGAATCCCCCAATCCTTCTGTTGGCACACTAAGGGCCTAGAGGTCCAGCAATGTCAATGTGAATCTATTATGTTAATCTAGAGCTCAATAAATGTAGAGCTCAGCGAAGTTGACAAATCACAAAATGTCATGCTCTTGCTGGAAGCCACAATCTGGGCCGCAGAATGGGTGGGATTTCACAATAAGGTGCTGCCTAGACCCCCTCAAGGAGCAGGTAACTTTCAGGTAGAGTTAGACCACCCTCCAGGTGTCCCGTGTCGGGGGAAATTTTGTGCTGAAGGCCAGGGAGATGTCTGAAAACACTTAGCAAATTGAGGCTGCTGAAGAACTTTAAATTCTCATTCAAACATGCAGAAAATCATAAACCCTGTTTATTCTCTCATCAGCACATGACAGGCATATGCCTACATGACACAACACCATCCAGGTGAAAAATGAAAAATTCAATCATCCAAAGGGGCTATTTAAAGATATGTATGTATATATGTATATGTGTAAATACATAAATAAAAATATTAAATGATACAAGAATGTATAGATACATAAATAGGTAAGTATCATTTGGCACAGGCCCTGGCACATAGTAAGCAAACAATAAATGTTATTAGAATGTGTGTACATGTGTGTGTGGATAAGAATTAATGTTTTGAGTAGTCTTTGTTTTTCAGCTTTTGTTATTACAAACATGACTATAAATCTATTTATATACTGGAACCAAAAGTGAGTGTTTAAATATCTGATGTTAGGGTAAATCAATATCTCTCCTTAATCACAAGCTGCTTATTGTGTCCTTCCTGTATAAATTAAAATAAATGGGATAATCTAGACATTTGTTCTTATGAGAGCCTGATATCTGACTACTAAGTTGTAGAAGAACAGATGTCAAAGCTGTGTAGAAAGCAAAAAAGCTGGATTTACTGGTAGATGCTAGGAAGGTTTTTATGTTGTTGTTTGGTTGGTGAGTTGATTTTGCTTGTTTTGGTTTAGCAGTGATATGTAACAAGATTGGGTTGCAGGTTGGGGAGAAGTTAAAAATTCTTGAGCAAATAATGAGTTTTTAAACTATTTCTGGATTTTACTTAATAATTTCAATCTCTCTGTGCTCCATTTACATGAATAATTGAGTTAATATAGTCAACTCTCAAATATAGCTTCCTTTATATGTCCAGACATTGAATTTAAAAACAAATCTGCTTGTGAACTGATAAGACAGGTGTCCACATTAACTGGACATTAACTAGTTTGATAAGGATTCAAATGTCATCAGTTGTCCAATGGTAGTGGAGAGCTCGAGATTAGGCTGGTGACCCTTTGGAGTGCTTTTAGATGGTTTTGCTGTTAAGATCTTGTAGGTTATAAGAAGCAAAGAGGCTGCCTTCATAGTTTTGAAAGGCCAAACTGCTGATCTTTAACGTTTAACTAGTTAAGGCAGGGTACATACAACATTAAAACGCTGGCATGTCAAAATGTGGAATTGCTTCACTGAACCCACAAATGAGTTTTGAATGAAGTGACCTTGGAAGGTAAACGGACATTCTTTCCTTGTGACACAATCAGAATTATCTTCTGAACAAATTCACCTTTCTCACTATCCTATCTTAGACCACTGCTTAGAAATTAACAAGTTTGTGTATAATTAACTAGTTTCACAGTTAAAAGTTGATGGGGCACTATCAAGTTTAGCTCTTGAAGTTGTGATTTTCTGATGAGTAAACTGAAGTGTATATGTGTACAGCAATACAAGAAGCTACCATTGGGGGAGAAGTCTTATTTCTCCCACTTTAATAACACCATTCTCATTTCCAGTCAAGTGTAACTGAGATACTTCAGTAGTATTTAAAGATATTTTCCTAGCAAAAGCATTTTGGACTAAAAATGAAACATATATGCTTTTGAGATTTATTTATTTATTTAAAGTAAAAAAAAATTTGTTTAAGAAGCATCAACTATGCACATTTAAAGTATTAGCTTTTAAAAAGTGTTACTAAACCAGCCTGAGCAAGAGTGAGACCCCGTCTCTACTAAAAATAGAAAGAAATTATCTGGCCAACTAAAAATATATATAGAAAAAATTAGCCGGGCATGGTGGCGCATGCCTGTGGTCCCAGCTACTTGGGAGGCTGAGGCAGTAGGATCGCTTAAGCCCAGGAGTGTGAGGTTGCTGTGAGCTAGGCTGATGCCACGGCA
>CM052445.1:40034222-40130106 GCA_028533085.1 Varecia variegata | reverse complement strand
TGAAAAAGAAGGAGAAAGCTTGATCCCTTCCGTATGTGGGTATTGGTCATAACCAAATAACAGATCAATAGCAGAATTCAAATAACCCAAAAGCTCAAGACTTCATATTCTCGATTCACTGCTTCACATGTTGGCCATAGATTCCCATGACAAAATGGTGGGCAAATGCTTGGCCTTGGGTAATGGAAGTTTTCCTAGGTCAATTCTATGATTCTTCTTGTGTTTGCCTTTGATCTACTGCTTGGTCACTTCATAAATCCAAGCCTCTAAAAACATCAAGGTAATGTTCTCTTTTAATATGGTAAGGTTTATCTATCAAAGGCTTTGCTGTTTTTTCTTTGCTTACTTAAAATGAGTCGTTCAAGATGGAAGATATTTCCATAGTTGTACCAGAGGATAACATAGCCAAGACCCTTTGTCTCAAGGCCAGGGAGCCATGTTCTTCATTTCACAAAGAAAACCATATAAGGTTATCTCTGTGTGGCTACTATGCTATAGTTGATTATTTTTAGAGAAACATGCCAAATGCTAATAAATGATTAAGTGCTTTAAAGGGCGTTGACAGATAACGCCTGAGCTGAAATAAGATTCAAGATGTAATTTATGATGTGAAACATTCTCTTTCAGGATTGTGCAAAGTTAAGAAGAGGTTTGGTTGTGTTTGGGAGATAGCTGAGTGTGGTGTATCGGTATACCTTAGCCAACAACTTCTCTAATTTTAGACTTTTTAAAATTGCCAATGCTTTTATTTTAGAGAGTTATTTCTCTTTCCCTTTAGATCCTTTGTTGAAAATATAACAGAAAAAGAAAATGGCCAAAATGTGGTTATAGAAGACAGGGAGGAAGAAAGGGGGACAGAGAGATAGAGATAGAGAGAGAATCATTCTTGAGTCAGAAATTTATTAGCAAAGAAGCATTTCTCAAGTAATTATCCCTCCTCAAGGCTCAAAACCATACTCATGCCTCCTGACCTGCATCTTCTCTCCACTCTCTCTTCTTCAGTTTCTTTGTAGTTTTCAGAAAGGAGGAAGCCTATCCTCAGGATGTTTATACTGTCATCTTCTCCATCACTCAGTGTTTTCAAACTATTTTAAAGGGCTTTCAGATCCCATGGTAACCAGACATTTTTTGTCAGTGTCCCGTAAGATATTCCACAGACGGAATTAGGTTTGAGAATGACATGAAATTATTTAATAAGGTTTGTTGAATCCATTCAGTTTGAGAGTCTCCTTCTGAGCCGGGAGACCATCAGGTTCTCATTGTTCAGTTGCTTCAGGTACCATGCGATCTAGAAGATCCAGCTCAAATAAGTGGATCTAAAATAGCCTACCTTTGTGAATGGCATTTGCTATTTCTCTTCGTTGGATCTTTTCAAAATATGTAATGTACCAATGCATGTTTTAGAGCACAAACAATTGACAAAGTTCAGACTATAGAAAAGCATCTTTAGTGGCCTATTACAGACTTAGAAATAAATTTTGTTGTATTATTGGTAGAAAAATATATTTGGTGTAAACTTCAATTTCTCCTAAGAAATATTTTCAAAAATTCTTTTCTATCTCTTTGTTTCTGTTAGAGATTTTGTTTCAAGAACTTTAACTCATCATAATGGAGCCATCATTTCTATTTCAGCAAATCGTAGGAGTGCTTCCAGAGCAGGGAACCCCCCACTGTTTTGTGGGTGCGTGTGAAACAGATTCCCAGTTGTGCCTCTGCCCTGCACAACTCCAGGGGGCACCTCACTGTGCACATTGTGATCTATCTAAATGGCGTCCCCGAGGAATAAGCTGACATCGTTTCTGATCCACATATTTCTATCCTACATAGCCTAATCTTTAAGTGATTAAGTGCATTTTGATGGAAGCAGGGTGGGGGTTGTAATTTGTATTTGTTCCTGAGGGCATGGGTACAATGTATGTCACAAAAAAAAATTCTGGCTGAGCGTGGTGGCTCACACCTGTAATCCTAGCACTCTGGGAGGCGGAGGCAGAAGACTGACTTGAGCTCAAGAGTTCCACACCAGCCTGAGCAAGAGTGAGACCTTGTCTGCACTAAAAAAATAGAAAAATTAGCCAGGTGTTGTGGCGCACCCCTGTAGTCTCAGCTACTCAGGAGGCTGAGGCAAGAGGATGGCTTGAGCTAAGGAGTTGGAGGTTGTATTGAGCTACGATGATGTCTCTGCACTCTAGCTAGGGTGACAGAGTAAGACTCTGTCTCAAAAAGAAAAAATGTTTATGCACTTGACCAGCATATTGACTTCAGATTCAAAGCTAAATTTGAATTCTTTCTCTATGTATGCATACAAAAAGAAAGAGCGTTCGTACATGGAAATCCTTGAATTAAGGTGCCTTAACTTACTAAAATGCTAGTTCAAACCCAGAAAAACTCTTATCTGCTACAGGACATAGAGATAAACACAGAAGAATACACTCTTTCCCCAAGTTGTGAAATGCAATCATTCCACTTTATCTCTCTTTTGACTCTTATGCTGAAAACATTTCTATAATGCCAGTCATTTGAAAGAAGTGTTCACAGTTCATCACTAGATGGGACAGACTGCAGTCTGGCAAAGTGACCCTGGTTGTCCTCTTTAATACGTTGCTCACCCACCCTCTAAAATGATCATCTCTTACAATGTCCCTTTGTGTACTACATCCACCTCCACCAAATTTACAGTCCTCCCAGCAACTAAAGTTCCTCATAGGATCTCATTATATAGTGAGAAACAGTAGGTTCTGTTTTATATCACTCATTTCCTTGACAAGTTTGAATAGGAGAGAGAAAACGGAAGAGGAATTTTTGTTTTTCATCTTTTCTGGCCTGCTTGGAAAGGCAGAACTCCGACAAAAGTATACAACCGAACTTCAAGCCTCAGTTCTAGAGTCCCTGACTCTATGTATCAAGAAGACCTGACCATCTGGAGTAGAAAACATAAAAAGTAAATACACAGCCATCTCAATTCTCTAGAGAATACATTTAGATATGAGAACTGAAAGCTCATGATAACTGTTTTATCATAGACAATTTCTGCCTTATGATCAAATTCGGTTGTTCATTCATTCATTGTTGTTCAACAGCATTTAATGAGTGACCACTGTGTGCCAGGCACTGTGCACAGCATTATAAATGTTGTAGAATATTCCAAAACAAATAAACAGTTAAAGCTCAGTGTATACTAGTAATTTAAAAACTAGAAAAAGAAAATGGTATGCATGATTAATGAGGTGAGTGAACATTTGCTTGTGCATGATGGTTAACTTTGGCATTTCCTGATTTTATGGGGCTTGATTCCTTTTGGCATTAACAGGGGTGTGTATTAACAGGTTTTATTTTCCATTTAATTTCTCAAGTATGCGATTTTCAATTAAAAAGAGAAATGAAAAATGTAAAACCCCCAGTTGGAGAGATTTTGTGCCCTCAACAAAAGTATATTTATTTCCTCTTTATGCTATTTATCCTTTTAGAAATTTTTTGAAAACTACATAATATAAAAATAATTTTATAATGTAATACAAAAAATAATTTATTTGGATTCTCTGGCCTTTTTTCTTTCTCAAACAGCTGTTCCAACATAAAGTTATGAAATCATGGCCATCCTTGAGTAGAAGCCTTATAACCAGTAGGGTCATGTCTTTTTTCAATCTAGTGTTTATTTATTTACTTGTGTTTATCGTCCAAAACAAATGTGCCAGGGAAGCAGTAAAGGCCTTAGGGGAAAATGGGTCGGCACAAACATAGGCTATCATTTTGTCAAATGAACACCACATTGCCGGTAGGACCTAACACTTGCAAAAGCTATTCAGTTAGCTAAGACATCATGATGTGAAAACCAGTGTCAGTTATGGGAGTATTTGCCAATTGGCTCATATTTGATAAATGTTAGGTAATGTATATTCGAACTTAATTTTAAACAGAACCTAAATTTTTAATTTATGTGGAAGGGACAGAGTCAATATTGAACTCTTAACATCCTTTTTTTGCCATCAGAGAAACTTCTTTCAGTACATGTTGAATTTGTCTTCAGTATTCAGACCTTGCCCTTAAGCTATCAATTTAGTGGGGTAAAGTCCAAAGAAAAAACTAAAAATAGGGAATAAGGAATGTGTTATTGCTGAGTTTAAAGTTAGAGTTGCTTCCTCTTATGATAAAGTGAATAAATTTCCTCTGCAGAGGGGAAAGCAATATTGTTGGACTTCAAATTATAGATGTTGGATGTTGTTATTTTTGCCAAAGAATGGTGAAAAAACAAACTTCTAGGAATCATAAAAATCTGTAAGAATATTCTCTCACCAATTAAAGATAGCATCTTGGTTGAGAGTGATTTTTTTTTTTTTTTTTTGCAAAACTTCATAGCTTTTCCTGGACTTTTTTTGCATTAAACAAAAAGTTGTTCCCTTTGCATTTTAAATAAGCTAAAAGCACTAACTTGCCCAAAGACTCTCTTGCTAGAGAGCATTAGACGACAGAGATGAGCATCAGTGGGCATGCTTTCTGTCACAGAGCATCAGGCTTTGCTGTGTCTCCACAAAGCCTTCTGATCAGAGAGGCAGAGGTTGAGCTTTTTAGAATAAGAGCATTTACAGTCCTGACGAAGTCATCCTCACTACAGAATAATGGGAACAGTGCATACTCCTCCCCCATCTTCTGTGACCGCTCAGAACTAGTAGCATCCAGTTATGAACTGAAAACGTGAAATACTAAAAGCTGATGAAGGTTCATGCTCCCTTTTTCTCTGTAGCTCCTCTCCCTTTGGAAGGGTAGATTAGAAATTTGTATCTCCCAGTTATGATTAGATTTCAGACTATCTCTCTGTTGAACTTGAAGAGGATTTTTACAATTTTCAGTTTGTGTTTCCCTGTCCTCTGTGATAGCTTGGGTCAGAGGTTGGGCTGCAGGCCTCCCAGCGGTATGAAGAGCAATAATCCAATTTCTAGGCTGAGCCAAAAAAAATAGTAATCTCAAAACAGGGCCTGGATTCAGTACAGGACTCATTTTCGTCAGCCAGGCTTCTTTCCCTTCAGTGGACACTCATTCATCTTGATTCTTCTGATGGCTGTACCTACATGATACCAGTGTTAACATATTTGGAAATAACTTGAGACAGAATAAAATATTCAAAAATATCCAAATGTTTGGACATTATATGGGTCAAATAACTAGGTGGATTAGTCAGGGTTCTCCAGAGAAACAGAACCAGTAGAATGGATGGATAGATAGATTGAGAGATTTATTATAAAAATTGGGTCATGAGATTATGGAGGTTGAGATCTGCCATCTGCAGGTTGCAAACCCAGGAAAGCCAGTGGTGTCATTCAGTCCAAATCCTGGAAACAGGCCTGGAAACAGAGAATCGGATGGTGTCAAGCCCAGTCCCAGGGCCATAGAAGATGAGATGAGATGTCCCAGGCCAAGGCAGACAGGCAGGAAGCAAAAGGAGCAAATTCCTCCTGCCTCTACCCTCTGTTCTCTTCAGGCCCTCAGCAGATGGGATGGTGCCCACCCACTTGGGGAAGGCAGTCTGTGTTACTAAGTTCACAGATTCAAATGCTAATCTCATCCAGAAACATCCTCACAGACATACCCAGAAATAGATAATGTTTAATTGGGCACACTATGGTCAGCCATATTAACACATAAAGTGAACCATCACAACTTGGTGAGTAGAAGAAAATTTCACTTTGCGTCTAGATATTTTACCATTATTTCACACATGGATATAGGTTTAAAAAATTAATATTTGATTTAATCCTAATTCTTTTTTGTACGATCAGCTTCTTGGAAACACTCTCTGGCAGGTATCATAGTAGTTACAAGCGTAGACTCTGGAGTCAAACCATCTGGGTTCAAATATGGATGAGTTATTAATACTTAAGTGAACAACCAAGGACAAGTATATTAATTATCTAACGACGAGTAACAAATTGTTCTACAATTTAATGGCTTAAAAAAGTAAACATTTATTATCTCACACTGGGTCAGGAATTTAGGGGTGTCTTAGGTGGGTGGTTCTGGCTCAGGGTCTCTCATGAGGGTGCATTCAGGATATTGGCTAGGGCTGCAATCATCTTAAGGTTGGCCTAGGGCAGGAGGGTCCTGTCATTTACAGACCTGGCAGATTAGTATTTGTTTCAGGAGGCCTCAGCTCCTTGCCATATTGGCCTCTCCACAGAGGTGCTTAAGTGTCATCATGACATGGCAGCTGGCCTCCCCGAGAATAAGTGACCCAAGAGAGAGTGAGGAGGAAGCTGTCACGCCTCTTATGAACTACTCTGAGCAACACACTCATCCCTTTTGCCACATTCTATTCATCAAGAGCAAATCACTAAGTCCAGCCTGTCAGGTTTGGAAATCTCGTTCCGTGTGCTCAGTCCTTGGTGTGCTCTTGGGTGAGGAATGACCAGACACACCAAAGTAAGACAAGCATGAGGTGAAATTTATCGAGGGGGAGCAAGATAGGACTATAGAGCAAGAGCAAGATATAGGTTTACAGAGCAAGATATATACAGCACATATGATGACTGGACCCCTAGTCACGGCAACAGAGGCCTTGGTTATGGTCTGGGTCTTGTTTTATAGTGTCCAGTTAGGGACCTCCCGGTGGTTCAGACTTCATCATGGAACCACTTTGATGGAGAGTTGGGAGTTACATGACCTGAGTCTTACTGTGCATGCGGATCTCCCATGAGCCTCTGTGAAAGCCCATTTGGGGTGGTGAACTGCCAGGTAGATTTAAGCTAATGATGTGACGATTAGCCTTAGGCTGTCCTAAGTCACTTTCCAGACTCTATTGTACCTATGCGGCTTGGCCCATAGGCTAGAGAGTCCTCTGCCTTCTTTTGCAGTTGGCAGGCCAAGTTCCCATTAATAGATTGGTAGGGCCTTCCCTCCTCCCCCAAGTATGGCAGTGACTCAGGACAGCATTAAGGTGGGGCAGCACCAAGATGGGGCCCTGGGGCCGCCTTGTCCTTCCTCCCAGGTGGGGCAATTGCTCGAGGCAGCACCAAGGCAAGGCACCCACTTTTATCCCTGGGAGACCCAGAATCCCTCGCTATCTACCTAACAAACCCACATTCACGGGGAGGGAAATTAGGCTTCAGCTTTTGAAGGGAGGAGTAGTCAATATCAGAATATTGTCTGAATAATTAATAACAAGCTCAGTCTAGCAGAATCCTCGTAACTGGTTGGAAAAGTTCTCATGTTTCCAAGGGCAATTGGCATTTCTTTTAAAGCAACTTGACTTCAAAGCTGGTTCAAACCTGTGGTGCCCTGAGTCTCCCTCACCTCAGTAAATGGCTTGACCATTCACATGGTAAACCTCTGTGATGTTCCTGATTCCTCATATCTTATGTCCCACCGCCCAGCAAGTCCTGCTAGCTAGCTCTACCTCCAAAATATATATGGCCTATGACCCATTCTCTCAGCCCCAGGGCAACACAGCGCTGCCTTTCTTGACCCCACATTCTATTCTGCACTGAGTAGCAAGAGTGACCTTTTTAAAAACATAAGTAAGATCATGCCATTTCCCTGCTCAAAACCTTGCAATGAATTCCCTCAAAAAAAGCATATAAACTCTTCTCTCTGCAACTCCATCTCCTATGCTCTTGGCCTGGGTCACTCCTCTCCAGCGTTAATAGCCTTCTTGCTACAGCACCAGGCCTCTTTTGACCTCAGGGCACTTGCATTTTCTCTTGCCTCTGCCTAGAACACTCTTTGCTTGGTTTCCTCTCTTATTTCAGTCCAATCCCTACTCACATGTTGTCTCTTCAGAGAATCCTTGATGAGAAACTTAGCAAGGAAGCACCTCAAATCCCACTCTCACTCTACTAATAGGACAACCTCTCTGTGACACCATATTAAGTGTTTGTGGTATTTTTTTATCTGCCTCCCTCACTAGACTGTAAACTCCATGAGACCAGGGAGTTTGCTTTGTTCACTAGTATGTACCCTCAGGATGGTATCTGACACATGGTGAATATTCAATAAATATTTGTTGAATGAATAAATGAACAAGAAGAGTTATGAGTCAATTGGTTAACCCAAAAGTCACAAGATGGAGGCTAGTTTGGTTCACAGATATATTTTGTTAATACGGTGTTATCTGAGAGGTTTTTTTTTTTTTAAATATCAATTAGTTGACAACTTTTATAAACTATAAGGTTTTGTATATAAATTCCAATTTCTGGCTTCTTTTGAAAAATCAAGAGATTTTTGTATTTGGGGTCGCTTAGCAAAAATTGATTTTTATCAGCAGCTGTTTCTTTCAGAAAGGGTTTTACCCCAGACCCGACTTCTCCCTATTGTCTTCCTGACACCAGTGACTTTCTTATATCTGGCTCCCTCCACTCCTCTGTGTTACCTGCCTGGCCCTGTAGGCTTTCAGGACCCTACATTAGGCATATATAGGGCATATATATATTTGTCCCAATTTGTGTAATTTTTGCTAATTTAGAAATGAAATTGGTCCTGCATTGACTCTCCAAGTTGTGTTCATAATAAGAGACACATCTTAGCCTTTTGGTGTCATTCTAGTTACAGAACAATCAACACAGCTTGACAAACTCGGTAGAGTCTTCACTGCTACAGACAGGACAGAAAGATTCAATTGTATTTCAAAATAGTTTTCACTTGTGGAAGGTTTTTTTTTTTTAGACATTTTTTAAAACCCATAGATTTGAAATACTTTTGTTTATTTTCAAAACCTCATGAACATTTGATCCAGATGTTTACCTAAAGTGATTCATTTACCAGTGCAGGACGCACCCAGTTGTTCTAAAAAAGAAAATAACCACATTTAATAATAGATGGTTATCCAGTCTGCAGTCAGATAAAGAGAAATATATATATATACATATATATAAAAAATAGCAAGAACTATGTCTTTTTGCTCATTGGATAGCCAGTGCCTGTTATATTTTAGAGACTGTGGGTGAAGTACTATTACTATTAAGCATCTGCTATGTGTCAGGCACTGTTCTAGGCAGCTGTGGAGCTCGTATTCTGTCTTATACTCTATGGAGCCAGACAGAAAAAAGTAAACAAACAAATAAGTAAATGTTATAATATATGCAGTAGGAGTTCACAAGTGCTATTGATAAAAAGGAAATAGAAAGTAAGGGAGTTGGAGATGCCTGGCCAGTTACTGTGTTTAAGAATGTGATCAGGATAGGTCATGTTGAAAAGACGAGATTTTAGCAAGATCTGCAGGAGGTAAGGAAGTTAACTAAGTGAATCTGTAGAGAAAGAGCCTTCCAAGATAATGAAAGACCTAGAGCAAAAGCCCAAAGCAGGAATGTGCCTGATATGTTCAAGGAACAGGGTGGCTACTCCAGCTGAATTACTGTTCAGTTAAGTACAATGACCACAGTAAAGAACAAGTATATAAATGCACACACTGCTTTTCAAGAGTACTACTTCATAGGGGTAGTCTGGTCTTCTCAGCCAAGGAAAATTTATTACCCAATTTTAATTAACCCATACTTTGTCCATGACCTGAGCATTTGAGACTCTATGACAATATGCAGGTTCAATTTTCTAAGAGGAACTTAAGCTACTAGCCCCAGTTGGCCCCTCAGAGGAGATGCTAACTCTAAGCTACTGTATGTGCATGATGAATTCTTACAAGCTGGCTGCATTTTCGTTACTCCCAACACATTCTCCTGTTTCGTGTATCGAACACTGATGCTTTTCAAAGAAGCAGTCCATGAGAAAAAGAGTAAGAACTGGAATAGATCTTATTCTGCATGTCAGTTACTCTCCACTAAGTAATGCAGTTCAGAGGGCATCTTGTGAAACCCCCTGACAGAGCTTCCTATCTCTCCAATGCAGCTGCTCGCGGAGGACTGGCCATTTGGAGCAGAGATGTGTAAGCTGGTGCCTTTCATACAGAAGGCCTCCGTGGGCATCACTGTGCTGAGTCTATGTGCTCTAAGTATTGACAGGTAGGAGCTTATATTTAAGTCAGGTATATTCTGAACACTATACTACTGATTGCCATGTTACTTAGAAAATATATTATGTAATTCAATAAAACCAAGCTATGCCAACTTGGAAAACAATCCTATTTTCATCTTCAGATATCGAGCCGTTGCTTCTTGGAGTCGAATTAAAGGAATTGGGGTTCCAAAATGGACAGCAGTAGAAATTGTTTTAATTTGGGTGGTCTCTGTGGTTCTGGCTGTCCCTGAAGCCATAGGTTTTGATCTGATTACAACTGAATACAAAGGAAGTTATCTGCGAATCTGTCTGCTTCATCCCACTCAGAAGACAGCCTTCATGCAGGTAAATTTTACTTTTTCTTTTTGATGTCTGCTTTTGCTTAATAAATATTTAGCTATTTTCCCCCTGTTTCCCACTACTTGGGAAGCTATTGATTTATGACTGTCCTTGGCATAAACTAAAAGTATAGGTCCCAGGACTGTGGGGTTAACAGTGACCGATGACCCAAGCTGTAAGAAACTAGGTCACTACTTCTCCAAGAACCCCCTGGATCTCAGGGACACACATGAAAGAACTAATGTGAATTTATAGCTTTTCCATCCAAAGCCCCATAAGGACTGACAACTACTACATATTCTGTGCAAGACAACCCTGCAACCATCAGGACTGGATGGTCCAGGGAATGCTCAAATAGAAGTCACGCTGATATGGGTGGGTTCTGAATGGCAGGCCTGCCCTCTCTGTGTCTTTGATGATAAAGAGAAACCTGTAATTGCAAAGAAGTCTTTATCTTGGGCCATTTATTAAAGAACATTTGATCAGAAACTAGGAAAAGAATGATGATGGTGGTCTCCAAAAGATAGGTCCTAAGTGTGAAAAGCTCTCCCCAACATAATGGGTTAAGAGAAGTGAATGCAAAAGGGTGTGCTCTATCACCAAGGATTATTTTCCATTATATATACATATATATATATTTATATATATATATGAGACTACCTAAAACTTCATGAACTGTGTATTCCATGGTAAGTAAATAAATGAAGGACATGAATGTGAAATTGAGAATGAGATTGCTGTTTGTTTCTTATTAGTAAAAAGGAAAAAAAAGTGCTGCATAGGTTACATAAATTCTTCTCCAACACAGACATATCTGGAACAAAAAAAAAAAAAAAGAAGGATAACAGAGCAGAAAAAGATTAAGAGAAAATGCATAAGTCATAAACAGCTTTGACTTTTTAATTGAGAGGTTAGATTTATATAATATAATACATTGCTGAGTTAAAAGGTTAACCTAGACCTTTTTATGTATGTTTTCCCCATTAAATAAACTTGCTAAAAACTGGAAACTTCACTTAAACACTAGGATATCTTTACATATTCAGATGTCATATTTCACACAAAGAATACACATAAATAATAACTTGCTTATGTGAAGGTAAAACACAGAATTACCAAATATTTCTAATTTTGCCCAACTGCTTAAATTTTTATGTATAATTATAGTGCACTGCCTTAAAGAGTTGAATTACTTTTTGGGAAAAGTTTCTTTCATTGAATATAAGTATTTAATTATTTGTTTAGTAGATGTGACCTGAGAGAGTCTATATGGTATTTAGAAAATGGACCTTCTTTAGATGATAATTGTTCCTTAATCAATATTTTTCAGGTTTAACATTTGATATATAAGATTTTCTTACAGAGGAGTATTAATCATGAAAATTCTTTCTTCTCCATAGTTTTACAAGACAGCTAAAGATTGGTGGCTATTTAGTTTCTATTTCTGCTTGCCATTGGCCATCACTGCATTGTTTTATACCCTGATGACCTGTGAAATGTTGAGAAAGAAAAGTGGCATGCAGATTGCTTTAAATGATCACTTAAAGCAGGTAAGAGAATAAAAATATTTGATGACTCATGTTTACAATTATGAATGTGAAAATTGTTATGATGAAAATAAACTAAAGTTATTATATACCAGCACCTATTTCCTTTTTCTTTCCTCTGCTAGTTTTGAATGTATAAAGAATATTTTTATATTCTCTGTTTAGAGATAGTCTATGTAATCGAAAAGGATCGAGAGAGAACCATTACTTTTTAAAGATGAACCTCTAGTCATTTTAGTTCTAATCCACCTTAACTAGTCAATTTAAAGCCCCGTGCCCTGAGTTTTTACAAATGCCACTGACTTTTTGTCAACACTATTAAATATTCTGCTTTGGAAGAGAGGATGCTACGAGTAGAACGAGCCATCTTTTAAGGGTCTGACTACGGTTTTATTTCAGAGACGAGAAGTGGCCAAAACTGTATTTTGCCTGGTCCTTGTCTTCGCCCTCTGTTGGCTTCCCCTTCACCTCAGCAGGATTTTGAAGCTCACACTTTATGATCAGCACGATCCCAATAGATGTGAACTTTTGAGGTAAGAAAGGCAAAATAGAAATGGTTTGCAAACAGATGCCATTCAGAAGTGTTTCCACAGATCTCGTTCACAGGCAGAGACAGTACCATTTTTCTAACCCTTAGGGAGCTATTAAGACTCTCAGTTTTTCCCTTCAGTCCTATTTTAAAGGGAGGAGTGGGGCGGGGGGTGGGGTGCAGAGAACACTGGGAACAGAGAGCTGGAGTTGTGGAAATGAGAGTGGCAGGACTCAAAATCCTAGGTCTGGTTCTCCTTTGTATTTTGTAAATTCCTCCTTTTCATCCAGCCTCAGCACTTCTAAATGAGATTTTGTTTTAAAAAAGAGAGATGCACCTGGGAGGGGAGCACAGGGCAAAGGCAGTGGAGATGACAGAGACAGAGAATGAGAGAGACAGATGGAGACAAGATCATTATTAGCAAAGACCAGGGATACATTGAAAACCATTACATATGGGTAATATTTTTCTTCACAAAAACACAAAAGTCTGCAATGAATACATGCTCAGATCAGCATATTTTTCACAGACACATTTTGTTGTTGTTTTTTTTTTCTTTTTTGCAGCTTTTTGTTGGTATTGGACTACATTGGCATCAACATGGCCTCCCTGAATTCCTGCATTAATCCAATCGCTCTGTATCTGGTGAGCAAAAGATTCAAAAACTGCTTTAAGGTAAGAGAGTACTCCAAAATTTTAAAAAACTGTTTGTAATTTGGCATCAAATATAACCCTTCAAAACTATTACTATATCTATTCAGAGAGATCTAGTGAATTGTTTTATAGTTTTTCCTTCCATTACAACATGGATAATTTTTTCAAAATACAACATTTGCTTATAAATCACTGTAGTCAATTTTTGCCTATAAATCCTTGGTCAGCCACTCCCTGCTGACTCAGCCAATCAGTTATACTCATGGAATTGCTCTGAAAGTTAATGAAAATGACATGCATTGATGGCTGGCAGATGTCACATAAGAAAACAAGAGCTAAACATGAATTAAATGCACTGTTCCTTGTTTTTGGTAGATTTTGAACTACTTGGACACATTTTAATTGTAACTAAATTATTCCTTTTCTCACATGGACTATGAGAATATCAAGTCAAACAAAGAATATAATTTAGGTTTTACATCTTTCTACCTACTTTGTATAGCAGAGATGTAGTGCTAGATGTGGAATATGTATAATTATTCCTCATTTGGCTGTTTGAATTTTACCATCTACCTACTCATTTACTTCTTCAACAATCTAACATGAAATAAAATACCCCCTCCTCTTATAATAGGGACAAATGATTCATTTGTCCCTAGTATTTCACTATTGGAAAGCCAAGAACTTAGCTTCCTTGCAAACACTAAGACAGTTTATAAAATTCTTTGCCCACTCATAACTCAAATATTAGAGCTGGAAGAAAACTTTCATCAAAATCAACACCTTCTTTTTATAGAACACCTTCATTTTATACAACAGAAAATAGTGGACCTCCCATTTTCTTAAAACATATAGTTTCATAGAAAACAAACAGAATGAACAAAGGATCTTTTTTAAATATAAGAAAAAAATTGGATGAATAAAGCTGAGATGCTTTTGTATACTTTGTAATCTTTCCATGTAACAGTATTGCAAAGACACATGAGAATAACATGTGGCTGAAAAAAATAGCAAAGTAATGTTAAACTCATTGATTCGGAAAGATGTTTATGACACTGTCAAGTGAGAAAAAGCAGGTTATGGAGTATACTTATATATGTAGTACAATCTCATTAAAATACATTATACCAACAATCACAAACACATGCATATATACAATCATGTATGGGGTAAAATTTTTATTTGCATGGGAGAAAAAGTCTTGAATTATATATTTATCAAATATTAAGAGTATTAAGTAATCAAGAGTACATACCAAGAATTAAGAGGAGCTTTCTCATAGTAAGGAATTTTAATTATATAGTTTTTTCTTCATTGTATTTTTTAGTTAAAAAATTAAGTGACTAATGTAATTATGTCTTTTTAAGGAGAAAAATAAAAGAGTATGGAAATAAAGGGCCCAAGAAGTCCCAATGCAGAAAAAGTCAGTACCCTATCGAGTAGGAAAAGTTGTGAAATGTGCTTGATGTAAACATATAATGAGTTACTTTGTTTTGTGCAGTCATGCTTATGCTGCTGGTGCCAGTCATTTGAAGAAAAACAGTCCTTGGAGGAAAAGCAGTCGTGCTTAAAGTTCAAAGCTAATGATCACGGATATGACAACTTCCGTTCCAGTAATAAATATAGTTCATCCTGAAAGAAGGAATATTAACTCAATTTCATTTTCTTTATTTTGGACAGAAGTCATTAAAACAAAATGAGACATTTGCTAAAACAAACAAGAAACTATAACTTTGCACAAAACAATGTAAAAATGTAAAAGTAATTATTTTAACTCTCATAGTTACATTTTATGAGCTATTCACAGCATGAGAAGAAAAGCAGTGGGAATTCAGAAGGCCTCATTCATTGTAAAAGCACTTAATTTTTTAGTTAGCACTTCAGAGCAGCTCTTAATAACTTCCAGTATATTTGTACACCACTTAGGTTTAAAATTGAGCTCACTCAGAAAGCAATGTGAATCTGATACAGAGGAAGAATGTGTCACTGTAAAACAGAATTTTTAAATGAAGTTGAAAGTACTCAATTTGAAATTTTAAGAATCCTCTAAAACAACTTTTTAATTAATAAGGTCACACCCTTGATGGAACTATAATTGGATACAAAATGTGAAAACAGTTTAGCTGGTGTATATTTTTGGATATTAGAAACATTTAAATGATCAGGAGGGTGTATCAGAAGCAAGATCAAGGTTAAGGTATAGAAAATCATTACATTCTTTACATCCAGATAAGATCAAATGTCACAAAGAGAAAGAGAGAGATTTGAAACGTTATCCCAAAAGACTTCTTTGAAATCTACTCACATATTCTGCAAAGAAAATGCTACCTGCAATTGTTTCAGGATGATTAAAATGTTCTTTTTTTTTTCACTATTATCGTTTAAACTCTGTTTAGTTTATTCATCTGTAAATAGTTTGCTACATACACTACATGTAGATGATTAAACAAAGGGCAGGCCCCCGTGTTCATAGCTTTATGGTGGAGAGATGCCAGTGACCTCATAACGGACAGAATGTGAATTGCCTGGTGCAGTGTCCACATGGCAAAGGAGCAGGCAGCGTCCACTCCCACCCGTGCTGTAGTTAAAGTGGTCTCTACCGTATGTATAATAATATAGTTAAAATTCTATTTTTAAAAAAACCACACAAATTAGTCAAGTTATCAGCTACTTGTAAAGCGTATTACTAATTTTTATAGTATTTTTGTAAATAACCAATGGAAAAGTATTCTTGACCTGGTGCTTTTCTATTATTTAGAGGCAAAACTGCTTTTTGAGACTGTCAAGAAGCTCTTAACTTTGTGCATGCATCCTTGCCGAAGTTTTTAATCTCCTTAGCAGAGTACCTTAGGTTAACTTGCAATGAGATGTGTGTGAAAGTATGTACAAGAGAAAATGGAAGAGAGAGGAAATGAGGTGGGGTGGGAGGAAACCCATGGGGCCAGATTCCCATTCTTAGCCTGACGTTCGTCATTGCCCAGTCACATCAATGAAAAAGGTCCTGATTCTGTTCCAGCAAAACACAGTGCAATGTTCTCAGAGTGACTTTAGAAATAAATTGAGCCCAAGAGCTTTAACTCTGTCTTAAAATATAACAGAACTTCTACGTTTTTTTTTCTTTTTGTAAGCCAAGTCACATGTTGGAAACAAGCTAGCAATGTTGTTTTCTGACAGCATCTAATGTCATGATACAGTAAACCAAAACCCAACAACGTGGCCAAAAAGAAAGCACAATAATTAATTCACATGCCTCGGGGATTCTATTTATAATACAAATCACCCACAAACTTGTTTGTTAATTTCTTACTGATGACTTTTTCAGATGCCTGTCACCATGGAAGACATCTCAGACTTTCAATTTTAAATTAACTTTGGGTCACTAATATTTTCATGGTTTGTTAATATATTTTTTATTTCTATTTAAATTTTAGATCAATTTTATTACCATGTACTGAGTTTTTACATCCTAATACTCGTTCCTTCTCCATATCAGTATCACAATCTGTAATCATCTTGCCAAATTTTGGAACTGTGCACAAAGAGTATACATGCACTATTTATAATGCAATTTCATTCTGTAGCTTTTATTTAAAAAAAAAGATTTGATTCAAAATTTTAACATACTGAGAAAGGTCGATAAGAAACAATCATAATTATTTTACGTAACTAAAACCGAGTAGGAAAAGGTGCTACTGTTAAGGCAGATTTCCTGGTATTAAGAACTATTTAATAAAGCAACAGAGAAAAACAGTTTTCACATGGATATTACAGCTTAAAAGATTTATAAGTGATTTTAACCTATTTTATCCTTTATTAACCACAGCTAATATGAGTGTATGTTCAAACATCTTTTAGTACTGGCAGCTTACATATGGGCTAAAGGAATACAGTTTATAGCAAAACATAAGTATGCTGTAGCTAACTTTATAAAATTGTAATATAACTGTGTAAAATAATTATATATTTTGTTTTTCTGTGGTCACTTAAAGTGGCTATAGTTGTTGATTCCTTATCATAAACAGAACCAATAAAAATTTAAATTGCTTTAAAAAAAAGATGAGCTTCGTTTTCACTATGTGGGCACTAATTTATTGTTAAATACTAATTGATTAAGTGTTTAAAGGCAATGCACATTACAAGTGGGCATTATTTATGTTAAACAGACAATTATCAAGGAAGTGTGAAAGTTGTTAAATTAAAATGCCACATTTCTGGTCTCTAGACTGTGTTGTTAGGTTTCATGGTTGTGAGGAACCAGATATACAGACATTCAGATTCCCAAGATTGATTATCTGGTTGATAGTTTCCAACAGCCCCTAAGGCCTTTTTTTCTCTGGTTACCTGCCTATGGAGCATTTCACTGTTTAATCATTATTGTACCTTAGCAAGGTGAAGGGTTGAAATGAAATTTGGAGATTACTCATTTCATTTCACAAGCTCCTTTTGAGTATTTTACTATGTTCAAAGTAGGATGAAATTAATAAAATGCAGGGTTCCTACTTGATAGGAGACAGAGGTGGTAACAAACTTTAATACCAGACGAAATGAAATGAGCACTAAATAACTGCATACTGATGACTGTAAAAGTTCACCTGTCTGTGTCTTTCAGCACATGATCCCTTTCTTTACTGGCCACAAATAATCCAGAATTGGCATTTACTCTTTTCTCATGTAATGTCAAATCCAGCCTAGTGTTCCAGAGTTTTTTATCATTTATCTCTAAACTTTGCTAGATTTCAGCTGCCTAATTACAGCTGGGTACCTAGAGATACAGGTGTTTTGAATCCCAGGGGCTACGTGAGGAGTACAGAAAAGGATGACATAGGAAGTACCCTTTAAGCAGTCACCTGGGAAGCCATCACCTTCTGTTGAACACTTAGTTATAAAGTATCAATAATAATAATATTAATGCCCACACAATTCATTATAGTAAAAGTAGGCATAATAAATACAATTTCGATTGGTGGAAGAAAACCAAGAGATGTGGCAGCCCTAAGATATAAAGATCCAGAAATCCAAAAAATTGTAGAGGCCAAGCTTGGAGAGACAAATGACTCTGAAGTGACTAACTGACTTTCAGTCATTAGTCTCAGAAGTGACACACATTAAAGAATCAACAGATTGAAAAATTGTACCCAAATTAGGAGATCCCATTGAACACTTCCAGGATTCCAGGCTCATCTGACCACAGGAAATAACCCCATCATGTTAGATAGGCAGCATGTACCATGGAAAAAAACACCCAAAGTTAAAAAAAAAAAGGGATATTTTTTATTGTTTCTGCAAACTGGTTGACCTCAAACAAGTCAGTTAATATATTAGAGCCTCAGTTTAAGTATCTATAAAATACAGATATTAATATCTCCATTAATTCTTGTATCCAATCAACAGATTTTTAGGGTAGGGACTATATAATTTTAGTTTATCCACTAAAGTATTGGTATACAAAAATGCAAAAGGCATAGCCCCTACTCTCCAGAAACTCACAATCTAATAGATTAATAAACAAATAAAAGCAGTTAATATGTTATAGGTACTCACATATAGATATGTACATGGTAAGAATCATGGAGTTTAAGAAAACTCATCAGAGAAGTTTGTGCTTGAGTCGAGCATTAAAGGAAGTTTGCCAAGCAGACAGGGGGGTTAATGGCATTGCTGGAAAAATGACTATCGTGTGGGAAAACTAAAAGAGGTGAAACAGTATGGCCAGTTCAGGTGAAGGGCTAACCCTTAGCAAGCTGGGAAGGGGGAGTGATAGGTGGGGCTGAAGAGACAGGTCAGGGAGGTGTCCCATGCAATGGCATTTGCCCTTTACTGTGGGCTAGTGTTTCTCAAATATCTGAGGATCACGTGCCATAGACTTATTTTGGGTGTTTGTATAAAATGCAGATTCTTGGCACCCAACTCTGAAGTATATCATCAGAACCTCTAGGATGGGGCCCAGAAATATTTAATTTAACAAACACTTCAAGTAGCTCTTATGCACCTAAAATTGAAGAAGCACTACCATATAGATATTGGCAAAGCACTGAGCATATTAAACAACCGGTTGCAGGATAAGTTTGGATTAGAGGACTGCAAGACATAAAGCAGAGAGACTGGGTAGGCAGCTTCCACAACTGACAGGTGAAAACATGAGTCTCTGAGAGAAGAGTGTGTAGGGATGTGGAACAGGGCAGATCTGGAAAGCTAGAGTCATCACAGAATACCGACCAGGCAGACATGAGAGGTGAAGCTCAGTTAAGAGGTTTCTGGCTAGCGTGGCCATTAACCTAAACCAGGGGTCAGCAGACTATAGCCAGAGGATCACATCCAGCCTACTTCTCTGTTTTTGTAAATAAAATTTTATTGGAACACAGTCAGGCCCATTTGCTTAGTATATTGACTATGTTTGTCTTTCACTACAACAGCACAATTGATAGCTGTGACAGAAGCCCACAAATGGCCTAAAATATTTACTATCTGGCCTTTATAGAAAAATTTTGCTGACTCCTATCTAAGATATGCCACATTAAGGGAAAAGAGAGCCAGGAATTGTTTTGGAAGACAAAAAAGAGTCCTGGAGATGTAATGAATTCCATCTGGGTTATAATGATTTAGGATACCATAGGGCATCTACAAAGAACATTAGGAGACATCTCTGGGTTAAAGACAAAAATTTGTTCATCATGGTTTAATGATGCTAATTAAAGAAAAGCTGAATGGAAATGTTTGAGAAGAAGTTAGAGTAGAAGAAAAGGAAAGAAGAGATCAAGAGTAAAATGCTGAGGGTCACAAATGCAAGTGGAATGGATGGAGAAGAGAAATTCACAGGAGACTGCAAGGAACAAGGAAGGCTGGTGTCATGAAAGTCGGGAAGGGAACGCAGACACAAAGGAGGAGGCTGAGAATCTCAGTGAAATGAGAACGGAAAAGTGATCTCTGAAATTGGCAATTTTGAGAACACTGGAGACCATATCTAGAGCAGTTTGTATGTATGCATGTGGATGTGTGGCTGTGTGTGTGAGTGAGAGAGAAAGAGGACCACAATATATCTCTATTTTCTCTTCTCCTATTCACTCATTTATACACACACATATATATTATAAATTATATTAATATAAGATATGTCATTTTAGCCATAGAGAAGGATTAAGCCTCTAGTTAAAGATAGTGGATTAAAAATATATGATTTTTCCTCATTCTCCTTCCAAAACTCCACTGAAATGACAGAAAAAGCAAAAATAAAGAGATATAAACCCGAAAGGACAGAGGTAAAAGAGAAGACACCAACCACTTAGAAATATTAACAAAATTGTGTAAGATGAAAACAAGGGACTTATTCAGTGGACTTATTCAGATTTTTGCTTTCTCTACTAAACATCTACTGGGGAGGCGGACTGACGTGTTTCACAACCTAGAATATACTCAGGAATTGGAGGCAGCAGGTACATTTAAAGACAAGGGCCTTCACAAAGTAAGGCCAAAAACAAAAGAAGCGATTGAAAGTCTACCAGATCAGACCCTAGCACCCATCATGGCCCTGTATAACTGGTCACTGTCGCCTACTCAGCTAAAACCAGGTGACTTTTTCTGGAGAGGTTGTGCCACATTGTCTCTGGACTTTGGTCACAGCAAGGACGGCTGAAGATGGAACTGTGGCCCCTTACTGGAATCAAAACAATCAAGCAAAGACCTGCCTTATAAATAGTGAGATCTTCAGCCCTCATCCCTTTGAGCAGTGACTAGCAGGCTTAAATGTCCCAGACAAGAGAATGAAGATTCTGTTTTCGGCAAATAACCAGCCCAAGTGAAAAAAGGTACCTACAAATATCACCATCGGGGTCAAGGAGAGTTCTTACTGCAGTAGGCTCTGTGCCCGCTCCACTCTGCCCACATACATGAAATTTCCAAGTTGCCTCTTAGTGCCACATTTTTAAACGTGAATGAGTAAGCAAAGGCCAGTAGACATTTTAGGAAGCACAGAAGTGAAACAGCCTAAAACAAACAGGAAAAAAAAATAGTGGGGAGATTGAGGAAATAGGAAAATATAGAGAACACAAGGAAAATCAACAAAGTTGTAATTAATCTTCCCAGAGCAATAAGAAAAAAGAAGCAAAACAAGTATGATATATGAACAAAAGGAACATTCAGAGATCAAGAAGGCACTCTTGGAAATTGAAAATAATCTAGGAGAAATATATTTTCCGTATATATATTTCAGAAAATATAAATATATTTCGGAAAATATAAATATATTTTCGGAAACAGTAAGAGTTTCCGAAATCAAAATTGAGGAAAAGTAGAATGTGAAGTTGTTACTCTACCAATTGTGCTTCAGCAAAACTAAGGAAGGAAATTAAGGAATCCAGGAAACAGGTGAATCCAACACAGGAAAGACTCAAAAACTATTCCCAAGATGATAAAGGGGGAAGAAAAAAAAAAAACCTCTTTAGCCTGTCTACAAAGCAATCAGTCTGGTTAAGAGTAGAAGAGCAGAGGAAGAATATCTCCAAGAAAAAAAAATAAAACGTACAGAGGTTTTTAGTTGAATGATAGCTACATAGAAAAGCAAGCCCCTCTCCCAAGAAAAGAAGAAAAGCAAGCAAACAGAAAGTGATTAGACAATTGTTCATCACCCCCAAATTCTTACTTGTGTAAAAATACACACACACACACACACACACACACACACATATATATAATCAAAGTTACATGGCTTGGATATAAGCAAATTTACCTTGTCAAAATAAACACTAAAGATTGTTTTAACCAAAACTCTAATACAAATAAATTGGATGAAAAAGTAGAAGTGAAGTGTACTTGATGGTTATGGGGTAAGAAACCTAAATCTTAATTTTCTATTGTAAAAATCTAATGTTCAATTTGGAAAACAACTGAGGAGTAGCTAGGAAAGTTGATGATATGCTTATCCTACGACAAAAAAAAATTCCACTTACAGAGAAACTGTTCGTGTGACCAGGATACAGATACCAAAATATTCACAGAAGCACTGTTTCAGCCCAAAATGGGAACAACTCAAACTTATCAGCAATAGTTTTTAAATAACTAAATTTTTTGGTATATTCATACAGTGCAATGCTCTTCAACAGGTTTCTCAACTTCAGCACTATTGACATTTTGAGCCAGATTATTCTTTGTCATGGGGGGCTATCCTGTACATTGTAGGATGTTTAGTAGCATCCCTAGCTCCTACCCAGATGACACAAGTAGTATCCCTCCAAGTTGAGACAACCACAATGTTTCTAGACATTTTCAAATGTCTCCTAGAGAGAAAATCACCCCCAGTGAGAACTACTGCACTACAGTATGGGTACATTAATATAAAGTTCAAAATCTGGCAAGACCAAGCTATATTTTACAGGGATGCATACGTAGTTAATAAAAATAAATAAATAAAGGAAAGCAAGGAAGTTATTATACAAACAAGGACAGCTGCTATTTTGGGGAGATAGTGGACAGTTGTGATTTGGAAGAGATGCGTGGGAATCTTGGCCTTGGAGCTGCATTCATAATTATTAGTTATTATATTATTTTATATTGTTATTCTGCATGTAAATATACATGTTAATACATAATATAGTTATGTGCAATATATCGTATTACATATTTACTATAATAATTACAATTTTATAATTATTTTTTAAGTATGCATGTCTTATGCCCTTTCCTACATGTGTTATATTTCACAATTTAAAAGGTAACAATAGGAAGCATATAGCTAACTATATCTAATTGAAAAATCAGGAAATAGCAGTATAAGCATGTTATTTAGAAATAGGAAATGCCTGAAAAGCTAGGAGGAAAAAAATACAAGAAAATTATTGTTTTAGGAGTGTAAAATTCACAGGGGCAAAGGGGGAGGGGAAGGGAGCTGCTCTTACTCTATATGGGCCTTGTTGCAGTAAACTAGGTACACATATTAGTTTAATAAATAAAAACATTAATTTTAAAAACAGAATAGTGGTAGAGTGGGGCATGTACACATATTTCGTGGGTCACAAGCTCTGTAGCCATTCTGGCTGGATTGTTTATGCTGCTTGTTAATCACAATGGTGTTTGCTATATGCTGAGTGTCTGGATTCTTTGGGCTTGGCAAAAGTATATTTATGTTATTTTACTAAATAAGCAACATAGAAGCCTTTTCTAATGTTGACTAAAGATCTGTTGTGCAAACAAATCTCGAAGAGGATTTTAAAACTATAATGTATTCAATATGGTAAGATGACTTACTAAATTAATTCTTAAAAGTTCAAACATTTTGGCAAAATCAAAAGAAACAGGGAAAAAAATAAAACGATGATGGGTAGTTGAAAGTGAATTTTATTTCATCATATTATAGGTGGTACTAGACAAATTATTTTTCAAAAGGGTTAAAACATACACCTAATCAACAATAATTAACAAGCATCCTCCTAGTGTACTTGCAGGCCAGGAAAGTTTCATTTCAGTTGCTTAACCTGACATTTCAGCCAAGTTTGGAAACTCGTTGTATCAGCACAGATTAAAAGATTGCAGAGAAAGCCAAGTTATGAATCTGAGATTAGGTGACTCTGTTCACTTAATCCTATCGGCAGACCAAAAATCAGTCACATGACATGGAGTGTGGTAAGAACACTGATAGGAAAAGTGAAGAGTTGCCTAGAATCTATGGCACTCAGGGAAGGCTTAGCCTCCTTAAGACATTTAAGCTGAAGTCTAATGTGAGTAAGTTAGCCAGTGGGGAGGACAATGACAGAAATGTTTCCCAGGAGAGAGGACAGCAGGTACATAGCTCAGAGATGAGAGAGGACATGACCTCTGAAAATGATGTGTGTGTGTGTGTGTGTGTGTGTGTGTGTGTGGGTGTGTGTGTGAGAGAGAGAAATATATATAGAGAGAGATACATCAGAGGCAAAGAGAAAGTGACAGGCCAGACAACAAAAGCCAATTCAGAAAGGGTCTTGCATCTGAGGTAAGAGGTTCAGATTTGACCTAGGTTGGGATGGAGAGACACTAAAGGCTTTTAATCTAGGGATGTGCATTTAGAAAGGTCAGCATGTTTAAATGCACCAAATCACAAGGAAACGACAACCTGTAATTATTGTGAAGGGTGTGTGTGTGTTGTCAGGGGTGACGGGAGAACATGCATTTGACTAGGAACATTTTAAACTTGAGGAGTGGGTAAAATATTTGTCTTTTTTTTACTACATGAGAGTCTTGAGCAAGTTTACATAATGATGGAGATAAACTACTAGAGATACAGAGGTTGAAGATACAGAAGACAGGGGACATTTGGGAGATGTTTCAGAGAAGAAAGTCCTAAGAAAGTGTGAGGAAGTGGGATTGGAGTCACGGAAGGAGACATTGGGCTTAGATAAGAAAAGGAAGAGAGAGAGAGAAAGAGAAAAGTCTATCATCATACAAAAAATTGTTTGGATTAATCTTGGTTTGAGACTATGTTTCCTAGTCTGCTGCTTCTAAAAAGAATCTTACATTTGCAAAATACATTTTGAAGTACTGAAATTAATTATATTTAAGTTGTTAATTGTACAGAATGGCTTCCTTATCCATAATAAATCATGTTAGGGACAGTAAGGACTATGTTGAGATTATTATCACAGACATTTACTTAATTGCTTTCTATAAACATAGCTGGGCAGCATCTTGAATTTAAACTGTAAATTCTTTGGAAGTTTGTGCTTATGCCTCTGCCTCTTTTGTAAATTGCCGAGGTACCCTACATGGTATTTTGCATAACTGGTGCTAACCACCACCTTATGGTCATTTGAATGCAGATTTAATTTTTTATTATTATTTTGGCTTAGCTAAGCAGGAGAATGCAAAAATTAGTGATTGATGACAAATTTTAAATTCTAGGTCCAGCTATTGGTAGCTGGACAACCCATTAAGCATTCCAGACACATCAGGAGCTTGTGTAGCTTTAAAATGCTTCCATTTCATTTAAAGAGGAAATTTGTTTGGGCTGTCATCAAATTATTTTTTGATTGCCAATATCGGATTGGATACGTGGTCTAGCCTTAAGAGTGTAGGACAGAAAGTTCTCTTCCATGTTCTTCCTTCACATTTAATTCTTCAACCTAATATACGATGGGTCTTCTAGCCCTGGCATCCAACTAAAACACCTGTGTCAAGACCACCTAAAACTCAAGGTCGTCAAACTCACCATGCATTGCTCTGTCCTGGAGACCTCTGAAAAGCAATCAGCACAACTCACCACTCTGTTCCCCTTAAAATACTCTTCTCATGTCGTCCCTGACTCATGTCTGATTTTCCTCCTGCTGCATTAACCTCCCCTGCTTAGACCCTCTGACTTCTTACCCAGCCCCTATCGTCCTCGTGGAGGCGTACCCAGGGGCGTGTTTGTTTCTCCCACTACCACCTCTCCAGAGCTGATCACATCCATTCCCACAGCCCTGGATTAGCGGCTGTGACTCCTCCATATTTATGTTATGAGCCCAGCCCTCTCCTGAAGCTCCAGATTTGTCTTCACAACAGCTTCTTTGGCATCTCCACGTGGGTGTCTCAGAGACACATGAAACCTGACATATTCTAAAATAAAAATCTTGATTTTTTCACTGTACTTGTTTTCTACCCCACCCCCTTGAGGTTATCCCTATTCAGCAAAGGGTCCTACCAGCTACCCAGTGATTCAAAATGGAAACCCAGGGGATTATTCTTGATTCCTTCCTTTTTGCTTCTCACACCTGTGCAATAGGAAGTTCTGCCTCTCGGTTCTACCCCAACATGTCTCTCAAACCCTTGCACTTCCCTCCTTCTCTGTCTCTGCCTAGCTGGGTAAAGCTGCCATCATCTTGATATTGTAACTGTCTGCTGATCTCCCCATTTCCACATTTATAAAATTGTCATGTTTTTAAATGTGTATTGGATCGTGTCACTACCCTCAATTAAATCCCTCAATAAAAAAATCTCCTTGTAATTGGAATAAAATCCAAAATCTTTAACATGACCTATAAAGTCTGCATAAGGTGGACTTTTCCTATCTCTCCAACCACATCTTGCGTCACTCCCCTTTTCTTGTCATCATGTAGGCACAGTGGTCTCCTTGTGGGTCCTCAAAGCCAACACTTTCCTGCCTCAGGGCTTTTGCACGTACACAATGTTTACAAATCTCTTCCTCTCCTCTCTCACTTCTTTCTTTCTTTCTCTCTTTCTCTTTTTCTCTCTTTCTTTCTTTCTTTCATCTCAGCTTAAATGTCCCCTTTGGAGGAGAGGTCACCTTTAAAGGAGATGACATTTAAGCTGAGACTCAAAACAAAAGACCTTCTTATCTAAAGGAGATTTTTTGTTGTTATTTTCTTTTCTTCCTTTTTTTTTTTTTATTTCAGAAGACTAAGGGGGTACAAGTGTTTTTGTTACATGGGTGAATTATATAATGCTGAAGGCAGGGCTTTTAGTGTGCCTGTCACCGGGATAGTGTACGTTGTACCCAATAGGTAGATTTTTATCCCTCCCCCTTCTTAGCGTCCAATATACATTACACCACTTTATGATCATGTGCACCCACCGTCTAGCTCCCTCTTATTAATGTGGACATGTTTTTGTTATTTTCTGACCCCTTCGTGTGCTGCCTTCATAGGCCTTATCACAATTTGTGATTTCTTTATCCTTTGTTTGCTTGCTTGATTTGGGGGAAGAAGGGCAGGTTCTCAGAAAAAAACTCCTTAAGGGCAGGGAGCATGGCTACCTTGCTTGCCTTTACCCACTTGGCACAGTGCTCAAGAAATATTTCTTAAATGAATGAAACATCCCCTATAAAAATTACTTTCTGAATTAATTTTAAGGCAATTGTTTGTTCAGCCTTAAACTGTCTCTTGTTCTGTACAAACAATTTACCTGAAAACTTGTAAAAAATAATTTTTTCCACTAAATTGCTTGGCTTTGTAATTCTTCCCTGAATTTCTTCAATTCTTTTCTTTTATTCATTTACTCCAGTCAGTGAGAAGAGATATTCCTGTAGTGTACTTTTTCATCTTGCCTCAAGCCTGGAGCCTACTCTGCCCAGTGTCCCAGGAAAAATACCATGTCTTACTCACCATAAACATGGTGACACCAACTGAGATCACCTGCATGAGCAAATGAACTTTCCTTTATGGAAATGAATGAAAGATTGACATTATAGTAAAATGAGATTTATTTTTCAATTTTCTTCTGTAAAACAATTGTTTGCCTACTTATGCACCCAGATACCTTGTGTAACAAATAAGCACTCTTGTCTAACAAAACATTTTAAGTTTTCCCTTACCAAGAAAAGTATGAACCAGAAAAGCACCTTAGAGAAAAGAATTAGGCAGTTTCTTTCCAGGACTAGTGCTTGAGAAATTATTTTTTGAATGTTAACTTTAAGTTTTCAATCTGATATAAACCAACATCAATAGTTCAAGGCCCAAGAAATAGAATAAATTCAGATAAACCCCAACACATCCACAACAAATTATAAGCTATTCAGCTCACAACAGCAATCGGGAACAAATAAATGAGGACAATGTCATTCCAAAGAACCCGCCACTGTGTGTCATGATAACCCCCTCTAATGCAAATGACCACTTAGGGGCAACAAGGGAATAGCCTACTTTTCTTATGTCTCATGTCCGTCCCAAAAGGAAGCAAGCATCTCTCGAAAAATAATTCCATGAAATTATCTAGATACAAGCTTTAACTCTATTACTTAGGAAAATTACAAATTAGACAAAAGAATTTCTAGTGTGTCTGTTTCCAAATATTGCAACTCCTAAGAAACTGTGCCAAAAGCAGGGGAAAGCTATAAGACCACGTGTAGCATAAAATCCAAAGGAAAAAACAAAATCAGGCTATTGCATGTTTTTCTTCCTATTCAGAGATTGCTAATATGTGGTGTGCAAATGTAGCTGAGAAAAAGTAATGTGAAGAAATCTTTCCCTTCTATCCAATGTGCAAATATTAATAAGCTGACCTCATGCAGCTATTAACTACCATTTACAGCCAGGGTCTACACATACTCATGCCCTTTAAATTGTGGTACTTGTAAGTTGAGCAATGATGAAAATTTTTCCAACCACCTATTGCATCCCATTTCTACCCCCACACATGCACACATACACACACACATATACATACACATACATGTGTACTTACCTGTAAACAGACTTCCCACCTCCAACTTCATAAATCGTTTTTAAAATCCAACACTTGATTAGAAAATTAAGCCCTTTCTTTCTCTCGGTAGCAGCCTCCTTTATCTAACAGGTTGCAGCATGATTTTGTCTGATTTTCTGAAATAAAAATATCTCTTAAAAATCCTGTAAAGCCCCCAATATGTAAGTAGCAAATTTTCCCTCCTTTCCATTTATTTAACTTGAAGCCCCTCCTTCTGAGATAATCCATGAAATTTTAGAATTATACTTGCATAACAACATATTTGTATCCAAATCACATAAACAATCTTATGCTAACTGGAACTTGTATCATTTAAAATTTTTGTTCTTATTGGCCACACTCAGAGAGTTGTCTCATTTGGCATGCTAAACAGTGCCCTGTGCCGTGAGGTCCTCAATTTGCCTAAATCCCACAGTGATCTGTAGAAGGAAGGTCCTTTTAGCTTCATTTTGCAACTTGGATACTTAGTTCCTTAATGTTAATGTCATTAGAAACCAAGAATTTTCAGTGAAAAAATAGGTACAGATATAAAATCCAAGAAGTTAAATAGAAACTCTGTAATCCTATAAATGAATCAAAAATATCAATATGAGTATACAATGTACTTTCTCTTAAAAATATGTATTTTCTAGTTCTGTCCACTAAAAAGGCCAAGAACCAATGACCAACACAATATCAAAATGTACTTCGGCAAATAACATTTGCCACTGGAAAGAAACATGTCTCCTTGGACAAATGGATGATTCCAGCTCTGGGTCAGGGAATGCACAAGATGAGCCTGAAACCTCTTGTAACACCAGAAAACAAGGAAAATATCAAAGACCACTAGGGTTACATTGAAAGACACAGGTGCCAACTTGAAGGCAGTCCCACTAGCCAACGTGCCATTTGAACAATAAAGAAAATAATGACTGCAATGAATCAAAATATACCACACATGTTAAAAATCAAGAATTCAAAATAATAGAATGAACAAAGGAACAAAAACATCAGTGGTTATATAGCACTTTGTAAATATTTCTATTATAGCACTTATCACATAATTGCCTATGTTTATAGCTGCCAATCAAACAGCAAGTTCCTGAAGTACAATGACCACATTGCATTCATTATTGTTTCACTGAAACAATGTAAAGAACTACAGCTCTGTAGAGAATGTCATTGGTACCTTGTCTAGAAGTCAGTTGGAATATTTCCATCCCCTGCATTTCACTGAATTCTCTCTTATCAAGGTCACCCATGACCACCCAGTTGTTAAATCCAATGGTCAGCCTTCTATCTAATTCTTTCTTAACTTATCAGCGGTGCTTGACACAGATGATCACTCCTTCCTTCTTGAAACACTATCTTCCCTTGGTTTTTGAGATACTACTCTCGCTCCTCCTTCTCAGTTTCCTTTGCTGGGTAGTCTTCATCTTCCTAAACTCTAAACGTTGGAGTACTCCAGGGCTCAGTCCTCAAACCTTTTATCTTCTCTCTCCACACTCCTTAAGTAATTTCATCTGGTGTCTCCCAGCTTTGTATTCCATGTAGATGCTGATGAGCCTCAAAGTTACATTACTTGCTTGAACTTCTTGTAAGAACTTCAGATTCACATAGACAAGTGCTTATTCGATATATCCACTTGGACGTTTAGTGGGTGTCATTAATTTTAGCATGACCAAAACTAAACTCCTGATATTGCCAGCTCTCCTCCAAAACCATCCCTTCTTACAGTTTCCCCATCTCAGTTGATGGAAACTCCATTCTTTTAGTTGCTCAGGACAAAAATCTTGAAGCCATTGAGTTCTCTCTTTCTCTTTCTCTCTCTTGCTTACACAACATGCAACCCATCAGCAAATCCTATTGAATTTATCTTCAAAATACATGTAGAAAAAAAATACATCTAGAATCTGACCACTTTTCTCCAAATTCACTGCTACTACCATGGTCCAAGTCACTACCATCTCTCCCCTGGATTATGCAATAGCCTCTCTGCATCTGCCCTTGTTCTCCTAGAACCTGTCAGTGTAAATGAGATCCTTTCTCTTTTCTGCTTAGACCTTTGCACCCAGCCCCAAAAGCTTTCTATCTATTCGGAATAAAAGCCAAACTACAATTTTTATGTCCCATACTTCACTAAAACCATTGTTATTAAGGTCACCCATGACCACCACATTGTGAAATCCAATGGTCAGTTTTGCATCCCTCAAGGCACTACAAGATCTGGCATCTTGCTACCTCCATGTTCCCAACTCCTGCCTCTCTCTCCTCACTCATTCCACTGTAGCCACCTTGACTTCCTTGCTGTTCTTTGAGCATGCCCATTACACTCCTGCCCAGGGCAGGGCCTTGTGCCTTCTGCCTTTGATTGAGTGTTCTCCCTCACCTCTTTGAGGCATCTATTCAAATGTCAGCTTTCCCAGACCATCCTAAATGAAAAAACAACCACTCTCTGCCTAGTATTTCCTATCTCCCTTTCCTTGTTTTATTTTTTCTCTATAGTGATGTTTATCAGATCTGCCACACTCTAGATTTGCTTATTTTGTATTTCAACTAGAATCTCAGCACCACAAGGGCAAGAAATATGAAGCTTTGGTTCACTGCTCCGACACTAGAACCTAGAACAGTTCCCGGAACATGGTAGATACACAACAAATATTGATTGAGTTAATCCATTCAATTACCAAGTATTTATTATGTACTTATTTGGTTGCGGGCCAATTGTTGTTAAATGTTGTCAAGGGCCACATGACTGGTTGGCCACAGACCCAGAATGAGCACTTGGGTCTCTCTGCTACCTCTCCTATGTTCTCTCCTGCAGGTCATATTGTCTCCTGCTTGGGGACTACTGTTTCTGGTAATTGCTTAGCTGAATAAACAGATTTTCCACAACCTATTTACCTGAAAAGACATGAAGTGACATCCATATGTTATGTCATATTCTTCTAGATTCCTTAAATCAAAAACCAAAAGATAACAGACTATATAGTGAATAAAACTGTACACTTTCAAGTACATCAAAGAGATGAAAAATGATGAAAGTGAATCTTCCTGTTTCTTTGCATTTTAGATATTGGATTATAGATAATTGACCTGGTCCCTTTGAAAGATATGAGACAAAGCAAAGACTCAGAAACAGGAACAAGTTATTTTTTTTCCTGGCAATGTTTTTCAGTTGAACAAGTAAACATGACTATATCTGCCTCCTGAACACTGCATAATATCAACTTTAAAACTTCCCATTGAAAAAAACATACAGGTGACCCTTGAATAGCATGAGTTCACTTACATGCATATTTTCTTCTGCCTCTGCCACCCCTGAGATAGCCAGACCAACCCCTCTACTTCCTCCTCTTCCTCAGCCTGCCCTATGTGAAGATGACAAGGATGAAGACCTTTATGATGATCTGCTTCCACTTAATGAATATTAAATATATTTTCTCTTCCTTATGATTTTCTTAATAACATTTCCTCTAGCTTACTTTATTATAGGAATATAGCATATAATACATAAATATACAAAATATGTGTTAATCAATGGTTTAGGTTATCAGTAAGGTTTCCAGTCATCAGTAGGCTATTAGAAGTTAAAATTTGGGGGAGTTAAAAGTTATATATGGATGTTTTTCTTCGCAAGGGGTTGGTACCCCTAACCCTACATTGTTCAGGGGTGAACTCTGTATCCTTTTATTGCTATTTTAAGCCACTGGATAACTTCAGCTCCAAGAAGTGAGTTATTTCAGTAATGAAAAATATAATTTAGAAACAATAATAATAAGCTCTACTTAAATCAGTCTTTTCTATGAGTAAATCAAAGAACTAATGACATCTTTATAAGGTAACCGAGGTAAGAAAAATTTATTATTATGAATTTATAAAGATAGAAACTGACACACACAAGTTTTTTTATCTACATTATTGGACAAAATGTACATTTTAAATGCAATTTGAATTCTCTACTCCTTCTAGGTACCTGCCGGAGTCCTAGGAACAGGAAATGAGAGTAGAAACATAGGAGACAGTAAAAAAAAAAAAAAAAAAAAATCTCTTCTCTAGAACTTACCTAAGCCTTCATTTCTCTTTAAAAGAAAATAGAAATGTATATTTAAAATAAAAATTTCATGTTATTCTTTGGAATTTAACTGTTGTTCCATAATCAAACTGCACTGATGGGAAAGAAGGTTAAACTTCAACTTTTGAGACTACAAAATTTACTTAAAATAATTTATGGACCAATTTCCCAACACTTATAAAATCCTGTGTTTAATCATGTTTTCTGTTGGTTCACCTTTTTCCCTAATCTCAACAGTTTTTTGTTTATTTGTACCAATTTCCCCATGAAGGAGCATGGATCACTTATTCTTATTTTACCTGTGACTCTTATCAGATGCTCTGGGCTCTCCAAAGGATGTCCCATGGTAGCTGATTTTCAATAGACAGAGCTCATTGTGTCACAAAAATGAAGACGGATCATCAGAGTTCTGAAAATCTGACCTTAATGTTAACAAAGGCTCGTTCTCTCACAACAAATCCCACTAGAGGATCTACTGAAACAATACTCCCTACCTAAAAAAAATTTCATATCTATTTGATAGACTCCACAAAACCTGGTTCAGCAATAGGTATGTGCCAGCTGTCAAAAAGTTTGGTGACTATATGAAAGAAGTCCACTCATTATGAGAATGTGTTAAAAATGGTTCTTCCAGAAAGATTTTATTACAAAAATTGTAGGTATTTCTATCATAAGTTGGGTTAAAAAACTCTAAACCCTTTATGGAATGATTTCTGCCCTCCAAAACCGTCTGAATTATTAGTAGCATTTAGGTTCCTTATGAATTTTATTTAAGGTATTATTAATTTGTTTTGAGCTTCTGTAATTCCAACTGTTTACTAACAGTAGTAAAATCCATTCAATGAAAAAGAAGAAAACCTTCCCTAGAATTGAAAAACTATTTATTGATAGATTCCCTGTTGCTGCACGGAGATTTAGAGATGATATAGTCAGTGATTACCTTAATTCAGACTCCTAGAAATCTGTAATTATCCTACCCAGGAGAGGGAAATCACCACCAAGAGAAAGCAAAACTTTAGGAGCTTGGCTTCTCATCCCATTTCAAACAGAGCAAATCCTCTTATTTCTGATTATTATATTAGGGTTCTAGACAAAAGAGGTCTACTAAAAAAAGTACGAAATTCTCTGATTATTTTACCATTCCCATTCTAATTCTACGGGTAAGACAACTAAGTCCCCAGAACCTGCACAAAGTCCTGTAAATAGTGACTAAACATAGACAATCATCAGAGTATTCTTACTTCCCATACAAAATTCATTTCATTTCACAAATCCCCTTTCCCATAAAAAAAAAAGTCCATTTTGAAATAAGTATAATCTGGATCAAGTCTACCATGTGTTTCTCTGAAGTTCTTTGGCTATGTGTTGTCAATTAACCAAGGACAGTAGAGCAAACATGACTAATTCTGAGGTATTTGTCACTATGGAATCATTTACCAAAGATGAAGCTTAAAAAAGTACTCACTTTCCATCATATGAACTTCTGGCTAGATTCAAAGACTCAATAGGGAAATTCCCCTCAATTGTCCTGGGACCCTAAAAGGAAAAAGCACAGGCACAATCCCATTTCCCAAATCCCTGAGTCTTAATAAAAGCGACCAAATGGTTTCCTTAAGATGGGGGTACAAGATCATATTTTTATCTAAGGAAACAGAAAAGACTTCTCAAGTAAAAAAATGTTGCAAACATGCTATCAAGTCAATACTAGGAGTAAATGTTCACACATACCCACTAGAAGGGCTATAATAAAAAAGACAGGCAAATGAGAAGTGTTGGTGAAGATGTGGAAAAACTGTAACCCTCATGTATTGCTGGTGGTAATGTAAAATGGTGTAGCTGCTTTACATAAAGTAGTTTGGCAGTTTCCTTAAAAGTGTCACTTAAATGATCATGTGACCAAATAATTCTCCTAGATATCTACTCAAGAGAAATGAATACGTATATTCACATAAACACTTGTGTACAAATGTTCATGGCAGCCTTGCTTATAATATCCCCAAACTAGAAATAACCTAAATGTCCATCAACTAGTGAATGAATAAACAAAATGTGATATATCCATGCCATAGAATTCTATTCATCAATAAAAGGGAGCAAAGTACTGATAAATGCTATACCGTACAAGGACCTCAAAAACACTATATTAAATCAAAGCCGGACACAAAATCTAGACACAAAGATCACTTATTATACAATTCCATTTATGTGAAATGTCCAGAAAAGGCAAATCTATACAGGCAAAAAGTAAATCAGTGGTTGCCCAAGGCTGATGTCCAATAGACACAGGAATCTTTCTGGGGTGATAGGAATGTTTTAAGAATGAATTGTGGCAATGGTTGCAAAATTCTATAAATTTTCTAAAGATCATTAAATTGTATACTTAAATCATAAATTTTATTATATGTAAGTTATATCACCATAAAATTGCTTTTAAAAAAAGAATTCAATATTCACAATCAACTAATAAAGTTTGCAGAGAGAGAGATACAGCCTTCAGAAACTCCAAAATAGCACCAGTGATCCAAGTCAAGCTTAAATAAACTTTAAGGCAACTTAGTCTCGGTAAAAGAAAATGTTATACTATCAAAAGATTTCTCATGGAGAATTTTTAAAACAGAGTCCAAGGTGACATCAATGTCCTATTTTCTCTTTATTGTGTGTCTTGCAGAACAGTTCTATATAAATTGGGAATTTGGTCCTGCCAGAAATCAGACCTACGCTAGAGCTTCTTAAAAAGTTGCATGTCTTCTCACACATCTGTATAAGCCCAAGCACAATACTGGGCAGTGATGTAAAATGTTTGTTTGTTTGTTTGTTTGTTTGTTTGTTTAATGTTGTCTGGACTTAGTTTTCAGGCCCCAGTAGAAGCCAGTTAAGTCCTATTTGATTTCCCTTTTCCAATTCCCTTATCCAGCTGCCACACGAGGGCCCTAATTGCCCCAGGGCCAGGTACCAGGCAATTACCTCTGCCCTGGAGGCTGAAATTATCCAAATTATCCAATCTACAGGGAGCCCAGAAACCTAAGTAACCCCACCCTTCAGAGTTGTATGTAACAAAGAGTTCTGCTTGCCATTTATCCAAGTGCCAATATGTTATGTCCCACCATGAAAAGGATCTTTAAGTCATATAAAACAACAGAGCAGATGCTAAATGGCTAACTAAGAAAAGGGGATACCTACATGGATCCTTTTATCACCAGGACTTTAAAATACACTTTTCTCACAACTTCTCATGTGCTAAGCGCTTCATGAAATCACTCTAACTGGTCTGGAAGTGTCTGTCCTTAATTGTCCTTCCAAGGTCAATGTAGCTAAGGGTTCTCTCTAAAGTATTTTTTGATTATTTGTTTATTCTCAAACAAAAGGACAAGTAATCACAGAACTGATTTTTACAAAGAGCCTAACAATGTGTTCTGTTCTTTTATCATTTCTTTTAAACCATCGGTTACTACTGTCCCAGGATTTTTGTTATATTCTAGGAGACTTTTGACAAAATGAGAAATCACTGATAGTGTGGCAGTCCAGCTAACCTCCTCTCTAATACATCTAGAAACATGAAACAGCACTTTCATGCCTATAAAATTCAAAATTGAGTTATAGACTTAAAAACCAACAAGAATAATTTAGTTCCTTGATGACTGACTGGTGTTTTCCTGCTATTTAGAGGGCCTTTGGATAATTTAAAGTAGTCCCCATCCTGCTTTCATCTTTCTTCTGAAGAGCTGAATATTATGGTTACAGGGTACTGGTTGAGGAAGTAGCCTTTAGTGGTTCCAGATTTTCTTTGGTAAACTCTTAAATGCAAAAAGTCAGCAGTGTGACGTACTTTTTAATGAACAGGAATGTGTTGTTTATTCTCTTTTCAAGTTTGCCTGGGAGATACCATCACTCTCCTCTCTCAGAAGGCTGGCTCTTCAGGCTGCTCTCTGTTGCAGGAGATTAAACAGACAAAGCATATAGGCAGTAAGATGTCTTCTTCCTTCCAGTCTCTACCAGCGGATTTCGAATTTGTTCTCAGCTACTTTCAGACTAGCTTTCCAAACATGCACACTAACTCCAGGAGATAAGGGTTGAGACTGAATGCAAGGCCTCTCAAATAGCAAGGAGGACTCAGCAGAAGTTAAAGAAGACGTTAAAAACCCATTCGGATGAGATTTAAACTTACAAAGATTTATTTTCTCCACCAAACAAAATTCGTTCACGTTGCCATAAACAGGAATCATTTGCATTGCTATGGACCTCTGAAGACCCATTTAATTAAGTCATCACATAAAATAGCTGAGAAAAAACTGCCTATACAGATAACTCAAGATTTAAAACAAAGTCCCCTTAAAACAATATCCCTTTCGCTAGTCTGCAAAGTGCTAAAAATTTTTATAGCGAGGTTATAATTTTAAGTATAGTTATTGTCTTTCGAATGTCCTTGCTAAAGGGCACTACTGTCAGACAAGAAGAATATAATATATTAGCATAAATGAGTTTATCAGATTTTCTTATGACGGAGAGCAAGTCCTGAAAGAAAGTGGCCCAGCCCAGCCTGGTTATTCTAAAAACTTCTTTGAGGACAGCAAATATTAAAAGGCCTTATTCCTGTATATATTCATTTACTTGCACAAACACTAGAGCTTAACTATGGCTGGGCCAGATAGAGTCAAAAATTTGGCATTAACCAGCCATGCCTGGCATGGACCCTGAAAAAGTCATGGATATTCTACTTATCCCAACTTTATGTCCACATGAGATTTGAGTCAGTTCACAACAACAACAAAAGGTAAGCCAGAGAAGTTGATAAATTAGAGATAAGAATATATCAAAAGCCTTTTTAAAAAATCAATCCATATCTATATCATTTCTATGAATGGGCATAATTGGTTAGGAGCTGCATGACATACTGGTATGTCATTTTTCAATATCATAAAACAAAAAATCTTAAGACTTCATCAAGGGGAAAAAAGTCTTCATGCATCCTGTATTATGGGAAATTTTTCATATGGAATATATTTAGGAGACGTTGGCTAATATAGGGGACAAATCCTAAACAATCTAAGAGCAACTGCAGAATGAGAGCTTGCACAGTGGTGTCATATATGGATCCTTGAAATTATGCTTCTCCAATATTTGTAAAGGAACAAATTCCCTTAAAGAACTGCCAACAATCTGAATGAAGACATAAATCAGATAAGTATCCCCACGTACCCACTCCTAGCCCCCCAAAAAAGATGTGTGTAAACTTACACAGAAATTTTTTTAAAATGAAAAACATTTGAAAGTATATTTTGACTAACTGCAAATTTTATATGAGCTGTCTTTTACAATGTCATGACTTGAAGTTCATACTCCACCCCGAAATTAATGTAAATTCGTCAAGTTGCCATATGCAAGGATGAATATCAATGTTACTGGTTTAAGAATTCATATTCTATTACTTGGCATGATTAAGCTGTCAGAGCAGTCTTCATTCAAAGAAACAAACCAGAAATCTGTTTGACTAGTCTGCATTAAATATAAAATATAAAAAGAAGAATGATATCAGAGAAAGCAGTTGGCAGGCTGCTCCTGGCAGGGACTCCATAGGCAATACTGCAGAAAATGAGGTAAACAGAAGTTTCCTTGCAAAATCCACTTCACTAGAAAATGATTTCTGTTCTTTTCCTATCAAGTTTCAGTGTATTCTGACTTTGCATGAAGCTCTTAGACTTAGATATTTCATATTAGGAGACCCACACTTTAAGCTTTAGGCTATAGAAGTTCATATTTTTGTCTAGTCACCTTAAGTACACTTGAGCCAAAATCATTTACCTATTTCATTTTAGACATTCATTGCAATCCTCTATTCTAACAGGATATTATTCAAATTCTTTTGAGCTAAAACATAAAAGCTCAATGGAAATCAGAATTTGTCTCTATACTATTTTTTGGACTTTAATTTCCTTTCAATTCAGTTTTAGAAAAATCATAAACTTTAATCCAGTTCATGTAACTATTTTTATTTTTTTTTTAAAGAATGGACCAGGTGAGGTGGCTCACGGCATAATCCTAAGCATTCTAGGAGGCCAAGACAGGAGGATGATTTGAGCTCAGGAGTTCAGAGACCAGCTTGAGCAAGAGTGAGACCCCATCCCTACTAAAAATAGAAAAATTAGCCGGGCACAGTGGCACATGCCTGTAGTCCCAGCTACGGGGGAGGCTGAGGCAGGAGGATCGCTTGAGCCCAGGAGTTTGAGGCTGCAGTGAGCTACTATCATGCCACCATTATCTACCTGGGGCAACAGAGTAAGACTGTCTCAAAAAAAAAAAAAAAATGTTTTTAGCCTCTTCATTATTAGACTCTTTATTGCAAATATAAGTGGAAAAATGCAACTTGAATACTTATATATGTTTATATAACAGCTATTCATATGATTCATATGATCATGGCCTTAAGCAACTGAAATGTAACTGGTTAGAATCGCAGAGCTTAAAAGAGGGATGCAAGTCCTGTGGGCAGTCCCTTGCTACTTCAGAGTTTTAAAAGACTCTATTACACATGAGCACAAGTGCCTAAGACGTGCAAACGTCTGATGAAAATCCCGGCTGCACCTGTAGGCTCCACTTTTACCCAAGCACAGCAGGAATGAGAGATCCTCGTGAGGCCACAACTAAAGGATTAAATTTTACATCCATGCAATATGGCTGCCCTTGAAATCAATACAGAATACCTGCTCTACCAAAATCAGAAAGATGATGGAATTCCACCCAGTATCTGATAAATGTTCCACACATTTGAGAGTTGAGAGAGAATCTAATTCTGGGATCACTGGGTTCCTCCGGGTTCTTCCTTATGAGCTCTCTTGCCTTGGACACCAATACTCTGGTTGCCTACTGACTATTGGGTCATTTAAATTTGGTTCAAGAGTCCACCCTAAATTCCCAGGCATTCAGTCCCACTGGAGTGCACTACAAAATACCATTAGTCGCTCTCCTCGATGATGCTGAAGGAAAAACATCATTTCCCATAAATACCAATCTAATTTTAACTTTTCCCCAGGCCCCTCTTTTGAACATACACACACACACACACACACACACACACGCACACACAACTTCCTTCGATTGACTCATACTGAGGTAATAGAGAGGTACGGAAAATCTTGGAAGGATCATCTCTCAGAATTAATCTCATATGTTGTTTCCCAAGGCAGCTCAGGTCAGCAGGTCAGCAGCTACTGCCCTTGAGGTTAGCCCCAAGGCTTGGTGATTTCTTCCCGCTGTTCTGAGGAAGACAGCATGAGCAGTTGTCTCCTTGCAGCAGTTCTTGTCAACATACAGGGTTTTACATGTGTGCCCAGGTTTTCCAGCTCTCTCCTAAGTTGACTCATCAAGTACCATGTCAACATCATCAAAAACGAAAACTCACACAGTACAGTATCTGTTCCAGTGGGAATTACAGTGGTGCATATCTCTTCTAGAGAAATGATCTATTTAAGATGCAATTAATCCTAGAGTTTTGCGATGCCATGGAATTCCCCCAAATTTTCCAGAAAAATTCCACCGGTAGCAAGGAGAGAGGATGTGCGATCTTCAAGTCTTCACATGAAGCTGTATTTCACTCCAGGGATGATGATGATGATGACAGTGATGATGAAGACAACAACTGTGATGACCACAAAAATAGCTAGTTTTTATTGAGTAATTACTGTATGTTAGGAATTGTGCAAAGCCCTTGGCAAGCATTATCTCATTTAATTCTTACAACCACCTTATCAGCCAGTACAAGTATAATTCTCAAAATGAGACAGAAAAGAGTTCAGTAACGTGCCACTTACAAACTTTCAGCTAAAAAGTTGAGGATTCACAATACAAACCCCCATAGTAGTGAATATTATTGATTTTTCTAATTCTTCATTAAGAAGGTCTAACAGTTCCCTACCATGAATAGCAGTGGGACAAAGTACCCAGAGATTCAGGGGGTCTGTTGAACCAATTAATATTAATTAATTAATTCCCTACCATGAATACCAGTGGGATAAAGTACCCAGAGATTCAGGGGATCTGTTGAACCAATTAATAGACACACCACAGTTAACTAGGCAACCAGAGTGTTACCAAGAAAGCTACTAAAGGGCAGAATTTGAAAAACTAATGCCAAAATAAATTTGCCTGATAAATTCTTTCTCAACTCTCAGATATTTTGTACCTTTATCACATACTGCATGGAAGTTATTTCATGAACGAATTCTCTTTCTGGTACCTATAGAGCAGTTATTATATGTTGGTTACAACGAGAGCCTTATGCTCTGAGGCAGATGTGTCCCAGGGAGTGTCCCACTTCTGGATGGCCACTCAGTTCCCTCTCTCTATGTCCTAGGGCAGGACTGAGGTCCTTCCCTCTCTTACGTCTTAGAGGTAGCCTTTTCTCTGAAACTTGCTCATTGCACTTTCACCAGCATTCTCCAGGCAATGGATGAACTTCAAGTAACTAAGGAACTTGGCCAAAGTTGAAATAGATCTTTATAATTATCTCCTTATGGAACACTGGGTACATGTACAAGTCAGGTCTTAGGAGTATTCCTGGCCACTCTATATTTCCCAAACTAGATATGAAAACTAATTCTAATGGGGTAACTGAGTTACATCTAAAATAGGTTAATAATAAAAGACCACCTTCTCTCAGGTCTCCTTGTTTCTTTACTTGGTCAAAAAGTTCTTCTCTGACTTATTTTAAGGATATATAGGCTGCATTCATAACAGGTCTTTACAAGAAGTATTCATTTGAGCAGTGTGCCAGTGTCTTTTGTAAGGCTTTTTGGTTGAAGCTGTAAGTCTAGTCACTACTCAAGACTTTACATGAGGATCAACCCAGAAATTTTTCATTTAAAATTTCATTCCAGAAATATTTCATCTCTAAGAATTTTGTACACTTCTTCATTCAGAAAATGGAAGCTATGCAACATGTTTCTTTTTTGCATTAATTGCCAGGAACTTTGTATTTAATTTAACGTCCAAATGAGGTGATAAGCTTATTTCAGGTGCTAGTTAGCATCTATTTGAATACTGAAGAATGCTTCAGCAGTTATCAACCCTAATTGCACATTAGAATCTTCTCTTTCAAAAACACCTGATGTCTAGGATGGACCCTTGCCCAAATCTAAGGGTGGGGCCAGGTACTGGAATATTTCGAATGCTCTCCAGGGTGATACAAATGTGGAGGGAGAGTTAAAAAACTTTTCTATGGATGCTGTTAATTTGTTTTGCTTTGTTTTAATTTCAGTTGGCTTATTTGTACACTAATTTATTTACCCTAACTCAGATTCTTTTGGAAGCAAAGAATCATGATACATAAATGCTTAAACCATCAATCTTATAATATTGAACAGATCTACATCTAACAAATTGTTCTCAACCTAGGCTGTCCATCAGTACCATAGGCTGTCCATCAGTACCACTTGGGGAGCTGCTAAAAATTCTGACACCTAGACCATACCCCAAACTAATTAAATCATAATCTCAGAGGATGAGACTGGGGCATTGATCAGGTGACTTCACTGTGAAGCCAAGACTGAAAACTACTGATCCGTATTCTTTCCCCACTTCTTATCAATGTCTTAAAATAAGCACTGTTTATGGAAAAAAATTAAGTCAGGTTTATGTTTTGTTTTTGTAAGCCCTCTTCGCCCTCAGCTGCTTAGCATCTATATAGTGTATCTTGATATTTCAAGCCTACCCCAGGGCACTTGCCCACCTCACCTCCCTTCTCATGGAATGTGTTCCAAACCCAAGAAACTGCTCATTCTTCCAGCCTCTCAAGGTCTGAGTAACAAAGTGCAAGGACACTCATGTACAGAAAACTATTGCTTGTTTTTTGATAAATTAAAAAAATGACAATATAATTTTCTTTCCTTTTTCCCATATTTGTAACCCTTCCTGATACATTCTAAGAGAGGTTTTTGAACAACTCTTCCAGCACACTAAGCTTTAATTGGCTGATCAATTTCACCATTCAGTTCATTTGTTGACTTTTTTTTATCAGTTCTTCACTCAAAATATCTAGTATTCTCATAGCTCAATATCAAACTTATATTAAGAATTATCAGGCCGGGCGAGGTGGCTCACACCTGTAATCCTAGCACTTGGGAGGCCGAGGCGGGCGGATTGTTTGAGCTCAGGAGTTCGAGACCAGCCTGAGCAAGAGCGAGACCCGTCTCTACTAAAAATAGAAAGAAATTATCTGGCCAACTAAAAATATATATAGAAAAAAAAATTAGCCGGGCATGGTGGCGCATGCCTGTAGTCCTAGCTACCTGGGAGGCTGAGGCAGTAGGATCGCTTAAGCCCAGGAGTTTGAGGTTGCTGTGAGCTAGGCTGACGCCACGGCACTCACTCTAGCCCGGGCAACAGAGCGAGACTCTGTCTCAAAAAAAAAAAAAAAAGAATTATCAGTGTCGTTTGACATTCTAAAACTAGGATTGACCCAATTGCACAAAATTTCTTTGAAATTTTGAACTACTGCAAAACATCAACCTTGAACAATTAATTGCTCTTCAAACTCTACCATCTCACAATGCAATGATTTGCCACTGCTTTTATAAAAACGGAGCACAAATCTATGTTTGCCTCAGGTTAAGAAAGAGGTGGGGCCAGGCGCGGTGGCTCACGCCTGTAATCCTAGTCCTCTGGGAGGCCGAGGCGGGTGGATCGCTGGAGGTCAGGAGTTTGAGACCAGCCTGAGCAAGAGCGAAACCCCGTCTCTACTAAAAATAGAAAGAAATTATATGGACAGCTAAAAATATACATAGAAAAAAAATTAGCTGAGCATGGTGGTGCATGCCTATAGTCCCAGCTACTCGGGAGGCTGAGGCAGGAGGATTGCTTGAGTCCAGGAGTTTGAGGTTGCTGTGAACTAGGCTGATGCCACGGCACTCTAGCCCAGGCAATAGAGCGAGACTCTGTCTCAAAAAACAAACAAACAAAAAAAAAACCAAAAAGAAAGAGGTGAGAGCAGGAGAAAAGTGGGTGTGGCTATACAAGGGCAACACAAGGGATCTTTCTGGTGATGGCAATGTCTTGTATCTTGACGGTATCAATGTCGATATCTGGTTGCAATATTGTACTGTAGTTTTGGAAGATATTACCATTGGAGGAAACTGGGTAAAGGGTATGAAGGTTCTCTCTGTATTGTTTCTCATAAATGCATGTGAATCTACAATTATCTCGAAATGAAAAGTTTTTAAAAATCATTCTTGTGGCTTACAAACCCCTGCATGAATTAACACCCGCTTACCACCAGCCTCACTTCCTCCTTACTCTTCACGCTTAAACAATGCTCCATTTTGTCTCAAAGAAATTGTACATATTTCCTCTGTCCTAAATGGGGGCTCAAATGCACCACCACCCCTCCCCCTTTTAATAAGCCATTTTGCTTTCCTTTTCATGTCATTTATTCCAGGAAGTGAGCCATTTCCCATATCATTGGTAGCTACATCAGAAGGAATGCCAGCATCAATCACACTGGGCTTAGAGCTAGGGTTCTCAAGACAACATAGGGTTTAGTTTTGAGTCCAAAATATCTGTCCACGTCTATGACTTCTTTATGGTAAATTTTCCCTCAACAGCCCATGTATCCATTCCTCACATTTCAGCCATTATTTCTCTTATAATATTTTTTCTGTTCCTTTCTCCTTCTTTTGCTCATTATTTCTACTTGAATGTATGCTGGTGTGCTTAATAGTGCCTCACACTTCTCTGAGACTCTGTTAAGGTTTTTTTCATTATTTTTATCTATGTTCTTCAGATTACACAACTTCTATGATCTATCTTAGCTGATTCTTTCTTCTGCTATCTACCACTAAGACACTCTATGAAGTTTTCATTTCAGTTATTGTACTTTTCAACTTCAAAATTTCCATTTGGTTGTTTTTTTTTTTTTAAGTTTTCTTTATTGATATTCTCTTTTTGGTGAGACATTGTCATCATATCTTCCTCTACATGTTTAAAGTATGGTTTCCCTTAGTTCTTTGACCATTTTTATAATGGCTACTTTGAAGTTTTTGTCTGCAAAATCCAACATCTGAGTCTTCTCACAGGCGGTTTCTGTTATTTGCCTTTTTTCCTGTGTATGAGCATTTTAGGTAGTATAGTATAGTAAATCTGGGTACTGATTCCCCCAGACTTCTTATTGTTGTTGTTTGCTAATTTATTTGTTTACTAATGTGGCTGTACTATTTTAGTGAAGTTTATTTCCCCCACAATATGAAGCCTCATACATTGGTCCACAGAGAGCCCTGCCCTGGGCATGGCACAGTCACCTGGGACGACAGTGGTTTTGGCTGGGCTCTGTCTTTCCCTCTGATGTCTTTATTAAGCTGTTTGCCTCTGTTGGTATCGTATCCATGGGTTACGCTCCACTAGTTGCTGACTGATTGCTCTGTTGTTTAGACTACATGTTAGGGCATAAGTTTCTCCACAGTCTGATCCAATTAAATTCAAGCCCCTTTGTATAGGTAGTTACTGGTATAGGTAGTTACTGAGGTCAGTCTTTGAGGTTTGTTCTCTCCTCAGGAGAGCTCTTCTTATTTGTCTTTTGCTCTGGTCCTTTCTGATAAAGTAGCTAGCCTGCAGTTTATTTTGTTGCTCTCATAGAGAAACCACTCTCCTCTTAATTTCTTACTGCCAAAATTTTCACTGTTTTCAAAAGTACCTGTAGACTTGAACTTCCCCATACTCAGTTATAAACAAATCAGTTCCTCTGGGGAGATTGTCAGTGCTCCCTTTTTTATGGCCTACTTCTCTACCTAGGCAAAATCTCTGAACCACTAGAGCTGAAAGTACGATAGTGCCTGCTGCTCTCAAAACGACATCCCTGCTTTGTGATCAGGGCACTAGGCAAGGACTGTAGTCTCTGGTCTTCTTAGCTTGCCTCTCCTCTCCACCCTATGAGCAAGCTGAGCCCAGGGCAATAGAGTCTCAAGTTGTGCCTGATTTGGAACCTCCACCCCATGAGCTGGATAGGGGAAGGGTAGCCTCCAACCTCTCAGCCACTCCTCCCTGGAATTCCCATCTCTGCAACGCAGAGCTAGGGGGAGTGAAAAATGCTGATGACCTGCCCGTCCTGGAAAAGATACTATAGCCCTTAACTTGGACCTGGGGAGAGGGGTCAGGACAAAGTCCTGTCTTTTTGGCTCTATATACCCATACAGAGTGGAGCTTCTTTCATGAGGAGCTGTTAGAGAGGAGGGAAGGGGAACAGGTCATAGCTCCAATGCCACACAAATTCTTTTTTTTCTGAGATAGTAGATTTTCTTGAATAAGTATATCTTCATTTTCTTTATACCTTTAACATCATTTCCAAAGACGGTTGGAAATTTTTTTCTTTTTGGTAATAATTGTTACCAGTTATGGTTGTGTCCCAGGGGAGCCACACTGAGGTTCCCCTAACACTGCCATTATGGAAGCCATTCAAGTTACAGCCATCTTGCTTCATTAGAGAGGTTGTGAATTGTGATTCTCAGAAGAGAAAGACTGAGGTTCTTGATCCTTTTCCTTCCCCGAAGTTTCTTAGACCTGTATACAAACCCCCAGTAACTTTGATGCTATATACCAAGAATATGAGGAGAAGTGGCCTTTGTCAAATCAAAAGTAAGTATATTTTTCTACCTTTCCCACAGAACAATAAGTAGCTACTCTCATTTTATCTACATAACCAAAAATTTTCATTCTGTCCATAACAAGGGAACTTGAGAAGTGATTTGAGTGAGATCGCCACCACTAGACGTAAACTTGCAGGGATTAACTAAACTGCAGTTTTTCTTGCTTAATTTTTTTCAGGTTCCACATTATCAGTCATGTGGTTGATCAGCCCCATGACATTGGTTTAATATCAGTCTTCCCACCCCGAATGTCAGTGCCATGGGGGTAGGAACCATTCTGTCCCTAGCACCTATCGCAGATCATGATGTGTGCTCAATAAATACTAGCTGAATGAACAGACATTGATAGTGAGAATTGGTATCGGGACACTGAGACACTTGATACTTGGGGGAAAATTGGCAATCCTCTTAGTCAACATCTAATCTGAAAGTAGCTTGAAGATTGGGCCATCCCTAGGAGCAAATGCAATCTGAAATATCTGTCAGGAGTCTAACTCGTCATGTGCCTCTGTTTTCCTCTTTCATCCTTTCGCCATCCCTTCATCCCTCCTCTTCCCTCCAAGTAAAACCAAACTATCTTGTTACCAAGTTAATATCAAGGTTAGCCTTGAAAAGGAAAACAATGTTCCATCACAGAAGCCTGGAAAGAACAAAGAAAACTCATCCATTTGCCTTGGCGATAGTGTGGCTCGTATGGATTGATTGTGCATTTAATAAATTCAACTATTTTAAACCATGTGATGGCTGAATCATCTTCTTTTCATCATGAGCTCCCTTCTTGATCCACATCTCAGGACTCCAGATATTGGATTGACCTGAAGTTCCAGGGCCAAGATTATTACTAGATTTGCTGCGTCTGAATTCTGCATGCAGTTCACCCACAGAGCCATTTGTTTACTTCAGTTTTTATCCCACCTGATTGCTGATTGCTTTGGGAAAAAATAGCTCCATCCTGAGGGGGACTGACACACACAAGTTTATCCATGCTGAGCCTATGTCTCAGAGTCATTGCACCTCATCCTCTGAGAATGTAATATGGACCTCTGTTTAGGAATTATTCCACTACTTTCTCAACCCAGAGACTCAGCCCAATTCCCCAGAAAGCTCCTGATTTTATATATATATATATATCAGCAATGTGTGTGTGTGTATATATATATATCATCCCTAGGGTTATTTTTATGTGAGTATATTTCTTAGCATCTGAAAGGGAGGAACTGGAAACCATAAAATAAAAATGAATATTAAAATATTAAACAAGCAGCAAAACATGTAGCCTATATTTTTATTATTAAATTTGGTCACTTCTAAAAATGTCAACTTTTGCCACTTAAAAAAGAAAGAAAGAAAGTGAAGATCTAGATTCTTATGCTACTCACTTAATAAAGCAAGAGGAAAGGAATGAAAACGTTCAAGTTAAATCGTAAAAAGAGAAATGAGAGACAGAGAACACAAGCCAAACGTACCTGCTGTGGAATTCCTGGCGTGATGCTCAAAATAATGCTAAAGTGATTCCGCAGGCAAATCTTTCCCAAAGGATCATGAATCCTGTTTCATTTATCTGAAATATGGAATGTTTCAATTTCTACTCTTATACCAATGCTATCCACATGATATTGAAATAGTCAATTATTGTAACTATTAAGTCAAATTCATCAATGGGCATTACACAAGTAGCTGGGGCATGTCCAAAAGCAGATGACTTGCCAAAATGTCAATTCTAAATTTACAGAAGTTCTAATAATGTCACCAATTAATGTCCACTTCTAAAAAGAAAACTAAAAAAAAAAAAACCATGAATTTAAAATACATAAAGAAGTTTACTGTCTATAAAGATTTTTGCTGTTGAGGAAGATACAATAAAAGTGATTTAACTCTTTTGGAAGCATCACAAATTACAGACTACAAATTACTTCCAAATAAAATAGCTGGCAAAATAATTCTGTCTATCTAAAACAGCCTCCATTCCATGTTTTTAGGATTATTCTGGCATATTTAATCAGTCCAATTTTTTATTGCTTCCATTTCTTTCAGCTCTAAAATCTAAACAATGTTTTCTAAATTTACCCTCCCTATAAATGTCAGTTATTTACATCCTGAAACAACCATAAAGTGACCAAAAAAAAAAATGTTAGTGAAAATTACATTGTAAAAATTTGCTATGGAAAACCTAAATTATCTGCTACCACATAACATGGTGTTTACATTAAAATTACTTTATAATTCAACTGCCTGCACTAACAACTTTACTATTCCAGTAAAATCTTGCCCAGGAAGCAAAAGTGCAAATAACTTGTTTTTTAAAGAAATTTTCCAAAACTGCATTTGTTCAAATAATAGTTTATTAAATTATCTCTTCAGAGTAAATATCCATGTCGGGACACTAGATTCCTGGACTAGTCTCATCAACCTACTTTACTCTTCAAGGCCATTTTGAAATCCCCACCTCATTGCACCCACCAGTTCTAAACTATTTTGTTACAGATTTTCCTCACTCCTAATCAGCTCTCTACCTACTCCACATTCAAAGATGTGCCTTAAACCAGAACCCCCAAATCTCATAAATATCCCACCTTATTCTGAGAAGCTACAAAAACTCTCCAAGACACAGTCTCCCTTAATAAGGTGATAAACAACTCAGCTTTGCTTTATCAACAGGTTATTTTCGTAGTCTTTTCAGCGAGTCATGGAATTGGTAATCGACACTGCAGACTTTCAAATAATCATGCTTTATATTATAAAATGAATGGTAATGAGTATGTCCCTTATTCTCATTTATGCACGAGTTTTATAATTATAACAACTCCCTATTAAATGTTTTATTGGACTAAGTAGGTGAGTCTAACATAAAACCTTGAAGAACATTGTATGAAAAAAATTGTCTAATTACTTTTTACAAGCTATAAAATATGCCATAAAACCATTGGAGGCTCTTTGTGGTTTCAGTCTTGGCTTGTTTTATCTAGTAATCTTCTTCTGTTAATAACTATATTTTAAAATATGCAACTTTATTAACTTTATTAACTCATCATCATGAGCAAAAGTCCATTTGTTTACAAAAGGTAAATAAGGGTATTGGATTCACACCATTATGTAATTCACAGACTACTAAAAACATTTAGACATTTTCTGATGTAATAAATAGAAAAAGACTTTATACTTCTAAAATTGAATGCTAAAAGACTTAACTAGATACTTCTATTCCACAAGTTTGCTCTGTCATATAACTTTATTCTAAAATCAACTCAATTTCTGGAACATGTCTTGTTAATTAGTGTTAAGGCATGCAAAAAACAATTTAAATTTTTATGTACAGAAAATTGATGGAGCAGTTCCTTTTCTTCAGTCTAGAGTTTGAGGGACTAATAAAAAACTTTCCTTTTTCTTGTCCAAGTTCTGAACCACTTGAGAAGTAGATGCAAGTAATGGAACCCAAAAATATCAGCTCTATTATTGATAAAGCTCTTGAAGAACAAGACTTTAAGTCTATTAGTACAGTGGACACCTCTGGCAATGGAGACAAATGGTAGACCTCTCATTTTTAGGGTATACCTCTATGAAGTTTCTAAAATAAAAGTAGCTGATCCTAAAGAGCACCAGCAAAAAGGGATTGAGCCTTCCTCCATCTGAGTGTTGCCCAATTTTTTCTCCCAATATCCCCAGTCAGATAAGTCACTTTACCTACCTTAGTGAGTCCTGAGTGAAGGAGTGGAGAAGACAGGTTACCAGTGGAAAACCTCCCTATGTAAATATAAAACCAGGGGAAGGAGAGTGTCCCCAAATGTATAACACCTATACAGCATGATTTGAGGGGTGACAATAGGTGACTACACTTATGATCTTACAAACTATTTCCCCTGCTGTTTGGAGTAGATTCCTAAACTATCCATCAGCATACATACATTTAAAATAAATTACTATATCTCCAGAAATTTCCTGTTCTCTAGAAAATAAAAGATGGTAAAATATAATTTTTTAAAGGGTAAAATCATGACTCTTAGACAAATATAAAATTAACTTATGTCCAAGAATTTATTTAACTCAATTAATGAGAGAACCAGTAAGGTGCTACAATGGTACAAAAAAGATTTCAAAAAACACATAAATATATGTAGTTTATCAACAGTACTGAAATGAATGGACAAATAGATTCAAAATTGGTTAATATCCATGAGCCAATAAAAATTGATAAAATCATTTGTATTTCTATAGAGAAAAGTTATTTGTGTTAATACCACTTTCCTACAACTTAGAGTTGTACATTCACTTGAATACAAGGAAATGCACAGATGATCCAGAAGGGTTCAGTAGACAAGATATGCAGGAATTATTTTGTACATTTCAAAGTCTTCTACAATATTCCTTGACATACCTACTAATGAGAAAAACCAGTAAACTGTTGGCTCTTGATCTGCATTAACACATTAGCATATACTATTTTGCAATTAAAAATATGAGATGTGAAAAGAAGAACTTTCATAATTTTTTATAAATCACCATTGTTTCCACATTTCCTCTGGATTCAGGTTGTATTAATCCCTAAATGCCTACCAGTATCAGCTGACGTGTGTTTACATGGCCTGGGGGAAGGGGACAGGAAGGCTGAATGTGGGATTCCTTCCTGTGTCTTATCTTCCCATAAGCAATCCTAGAAAAGATTATCTGACTCCTCATCTCAACTCTTCCAAAAATATTCCTAAACCTATTAACTTTATTTCCTGATTTCTCCAGGGCTTTGCTCCTGATGCACAAAACCAAACCTTTACTGCTCAAAAAACCTTGTGTCTTATCAAAATGCCCAGTTATTACAAATGAGAAGTCTTAGCATTCAAGATTACTATCTTTGCTTTTCGTTCAAATCACTATTTTAAAACTGAATTTATCAGCCCTAACTAGCATTCTTTCTTGTCATCTCTGCTACAACACTTGTAATAATTGTGAGGCAATGGATATGTCTGTCAGAAAGGAAGAGGTTTATATAAAAAGATGTATTAGACCTATCTTAAGTGCAAGATTGGATTTAAACTATATATCCCACTTCTAAATCTGCAAAAATTACTATTTGGTGATGACTTTTAAAATCCTAGCCAAAAATATTTAGAACATGACAGAAAGAACTGCAAAGGGAATAAATACATACTAACAGTTTTAAAAAACCTGAAATAAAGTCAGGTTTATTTGTACTTGTTAACTCTTGTGGTGAATATAATGGACACAAACTAGGTCTGCTAATATAAAAGAGAAATTTTATCAATTCAGGTATGACTCAGTTATCTTAGCCTGGTTACACTGCCATTGGCAGAGAAAGAAAATCATCGGATTCCTCCTTGAAAAATATGATTTTAGGCTAGGCTCATTTTTCTCTTTCTAAATGTTTTGTGTTTGGAAACTGTAAGGTTTTTTGGAGTGGCTGGCGCCAGAGAAAGAAAGACGAGCAGAGTTGAAAGGGATAAGTAAAGAGGCTTTATTGGGGCGCTCGCGGGTGGGGGTAACGAGTCCCAAGAGAGAAGGGCCGGGCGAGGTTCCCAGGTCCCGGGAGAGAAAGAGAGAGACCTGAGCAGTCGCATCCCAGAAGTTTTGAGTGGGTTCATATATGTTTTTTAGGTCTGGGGGTGGGAGTTTCCTTGGCGGAAAGATTTATGGCGGAGAGAGCAAGGAATTTTCCGTTGCAGTTTTAGGGCAGGTGTGGAGAAATAGGAGGGGCTGGTGGTATGGGTGGACTCCAGGAACCGTGACGGACTCCAGGAGCTGAGACCCTTGTCACGGTAACCATCAAGTGTGGTTATTCTTTTAACTCAGCTGGGCCTAGCAGGCATTGTTCTCCGCAGGTCTCCTGGGCTTTTTCTTTTTTTCATTAGGGAGGGGAGGGGTGCCGGCCACCAGCCTTACAGAAACACTACCTGAATTAACTATGTTGATGTTAGTAGACCCAGCTTTGATTGCTAATATCACTTAGTAGTTATTTCTCACAATGGTAACTGCTATGATTTACAAAAACCTTCAGACTTTGAATTGCCATTATGTCTAAGGCAGTTTGGGTAAAACAGTTAAGGTAAAACAGGAAGATGGAGTTTATAGTTTGAGGGAAGCAACAGCTGTGGGATGTCTTGAGAAGCAAACTGGGGACAAAACACAAACTTCTGTTGGTCATACATGCAAGCATAGGAGATAAATGACTCAATGAAATGACTCACTTCATTTTCAAGTAAACTTTATAGCTGTGGCTCCTCTACTACTGTGTTAAACATTTAAATTTACCTTCAGTTATAGCCCAAGTCTAGACGTCAAAACTTACATTCTTGCAGCCTGCTACAAAGAAGACTTTAAATGCTTACTTCCAAAAATAACTTTGTTAATTGTTTTCATAAGATATAGATCTGGCAGCAAATTCTTTGAAAGTAAATACTTCATGGATCAAATTATCTAATTAGTTTAGACAAGCTATAAATATGTTGTAATGGGCCAAAACTGTAAAATTGTTAGAGGCACTAAATGGGGGGGGTGATCAAGTTGCTTTGCTTATTATTTTTGCTATTAATAATAGTATTTGTATGTACTGAAATAAGATAAGGTCAAGGAACCCTCAATTCTGAAATGAAAAGAAAAATAAGGCAGTTGTGATAAACACCTTCAAAATATTTTTATTTGTCTATTTTTGTGTTAGCTTTTTTCATTCTTCATTTGTCATCAAAAGCCTCCAAACAAGAGAAAGAAAAACATGAGAAGTATGAAAGGAGGCAGAAAGGCTGATGGAGGAGGGAAAAGAAGGGAAGTAAAGCAGGAAGGAAGTAGATGAGCAGTTGATCATCAGTTGGGGTCATTTGTTGTAAGCAACAGTAACTGACTCCAGCTAGCTTAAGCGAAAAAGGGAATTTACTGGAAGCACATGGGTAGTTCACAGACTAGTGAGTAAAGAAAGCTTAGAATGCAAGGTTTGAAAAGAACAGCAATGAGGGCAGAAACTAATGGATGCCTTCCTCTAGGTGGGCTAACTCAGTCCTGGATACAGTATTAGAGATAAAGAGTAGCACTGACCTAGTTTGGGTTCTTGCCTGCCCCATGGCTAAAGGGGACACAGGTACACTGCACCCATGGGGAGAGTGGAGGAAGGGGAGAAGACAGCAATAGTAGAGAAGTGAGAGTGAGGAGAAAGTAAAGAAGAAAAATAAGCCTGAGCAAAAACAATTAGTGGATTCTTGGAGTATTATATGCATCCAATGAATTAAAGCACAGTTTTTGAGACTTTCACTTCTTTGGGGCGGGGTGAGGGTGGGGAGGGGGTTGATGAGGAAGACTGAAGGATAGCTAGAGGCTGATGTTTCTCAGGAAACAAGTCAATAAATAATTTTTTCAGAATAATTTCTGAATAGTAACCTGAATAAAAGATATACCTTCTCATTTAAAATCCCATCTTGAAATTGATTTACATAAGACTAATTGAGAGCACGGTGTATAGAAAATCAATCTGAATTGCAAATTATATTTCAAAGAAATGTGCTTCTGTTTTGCTCATTTAAACACTGTAATTGAACTAAATGCCAACAAATTTGGAGTTTTTAGAACTCTACCAGTAATAATTTTACTAACAGGTCATTTAATAATATACAAATAAATTATATTGAATACACCTAAAATAGTTTATGCTCTTAAAAAGATTATATCAGCATTTTTATTGCATTATTTATTTATTCATTCTTGTTTTTCTTTTTTCTTCTTTTTTTTTTTTTTTTTTTGAGACAGAGTGTCACTCTGTTGCCCGAGCCAGAGTGCCGTGGCGTCAGCCTAGCTCACAGCAACCTCAAACTCCTGGACTTAAGCGATCCTACTGCCTCAGCCTCCCGAGTAGCTGGGACTACAAGCATGTGCCACCATGCCCGGCTAATTTTTACATATATATTTTTAGCTGTCAGATCATTTCTTTCTATTTTTTAGTAGAGGCGGGGTCTTGCTCTTGCTCAGGCTGGTCTCGAACTCCTGAGCTCAAACAATCCGCCCGCCTCGGCCTCCCAGAGTGCTAGGATTACAGGCGTGAGCCACCGCGCCCGGCCCATTCTTGTTTTTAGAGATTATGCAATGGTAAACTCTAAGATAACGAGGATGAAATTTTCATGCAATCAGAATTAATAGGATCCTCCAAATTAAAAAGGTCTTATGTTATCTTAATATATTAAAAATTCTACTGACAGATGATAAGAACATAAAAATCTACTGAAATTGCATTAAAACCTTTGTTTAACATAGGTTTAAAATATTCTAGAAGAAATTCCAAATATTTGTTTCTTTTCTAAAATTCAGCTTCAAATATTTAAATCTTAGAAAAGAAAGTTTCATGAAGACAGGACCAGAATAATAACAAGACACAGAATGAAAAGGAAAATTACTTTGAGGGAGCTCAGATGGAAGTTACTTCAACAAAGGATGTGTGGGAATTATAGGCAAGCCAAAGGAAGAGGAACTGCAAGTCACTGCCTGCTTCTACTTCCTGGTAATGTGACCTTATTAAAGGTACTTAATCTCTCTGAGCCTCAGTTTACTTACCAGTAAAATGGGAACCATAATAATTCTTACCTCACAGATTTGTTGTGAGGGTTAAATAAGTAAATGTAAAGTGCATATCATGATGCCTGGCACATAGTAAATATTGAGTAGTTATTACAATATTAGTATTACACCACATAGATAAAGATCTATAGTCTGAACAAGAAGAATCAAAAGAAAGACATCACAAATATGAGGTAAAGATATCCAAACTATGGAATTGTACTTTTTTTTTTTTTTTTTTGGAGACAGAGTCTCACTCTGCCATCCCGGCTAGAGCAGAGTGGAGTCATCATAGCTCACTACACCCTCAAACTCCTGGGTGGGCTCAAGCGATCCTCCTGCCTCAGCCTCCCAAGTAGCTGGGACTACAGGTGCACACCAGCAAGCACAGCTAGTTTTTTTATTTTTTTGTAGGGATAGGGTCTCCCTACGTTGTCCAGGCTGGTCTCAAATTCCTGGCTTTACAGGATCGTCCCAAAGTGCTGGGATTGTCCAGTTGCATCCCTAACAGGATTACAGGCATGAGCCACCAGGATTTGTATTTTTTATAACTAGTCAATTAACATTTGTCATCAAGCTTATGTACAATAGAGTCTAAGCACACCAAAGCATCAGTGTAAACTTCCCACCCAGTTCTCCTAATCTTGAACCTAGCAGATGGTGCTAAGATAAACAAGGATGACAGTAACAGGCCTTTCACTGTATAGCCTGACTAATTTTCCTTTAATCATCCAAATGTGGTTATAGGACTTGCTTCCTGGTGGGAACTGAAAACCCCTAGACCTCCTTCCTATTCATTCTATCCAAATTCTGCAAGTGCTGTGCCTCTGACAGTGAAATCTATTTTCATTCTTATTCCTAATTGCTCCCTTTGAAAACTTGCAGTTTCAAAGGCACTGCAGAGAGAAGCCCCTACACAAATGCTCTGCTCAAAAGCAGCAACTACACAAGAGTACTCTGCCTGGGTGGGCAGCCATTTGGCTACTTGGGTGTCAGCTATTTGTTGAGCCCTGTGTTGCAGGCCTGTTCTATACATTAGGCACCTTGGGCCCAGTGCCCAGCGCCAATGAGCTTGTCAAGGCCTACAAAAATATTTGAGACCTGGAAAAAATTTTATGAACTCCAAAATATAACAAGAAAAACAAAAGTTGAAGTAACAAACATTTAAGTGCCTATACAACCTATTCAATTTAATTAATCATTCAACTAAGTTGATATGCATAAAAATTTTGCATTATATTTAGAAAAACTTGCAGATTAGGTTTTAGCACTTCACTACTTCATATAATTTTGTGACAATTCACAATGATTGGTCAAGAAATATTGGCCACTTTTAATTAAATGTGTTATTTATAGCCAAGTAATTTTAAGCTCTTTAAAAACTTTTACAATAAAAATATTTTCATACAGATGCATTGAAATGCATTAGAAATGACATAACAAAGTGATTCCAAAAGTAAGATGCTTATGAACCACTAAGTTCTGCTTAATCGGGGCTGTGGGCTTTGGGAATACAAGACGAAGAGACAGCTTCCAGCCTCCCAAAGTGCTGTCAAGTCTAACAAAAGAGACTGACAAAGTAACAGTCAAAGGATTCCAGATAGAGGTAAGTGCACATCCTGTGTCTGGGCATAAGACTCCCCCCACCCCAACATACACACACACTGTGAGGTGATGGGTACAGGTGGCATTATTCTCAAGGGACACGTACACCGAGCTATCAATCCCACTTCTGAAAACAATTTCGGAATTTTAGTCTAGTTTGGAAATACAATTATAAATTGATATTAATATGAATGTGAGTCAACTATGATCATAAAGCATACAGGAGAGAATAGCAGTTTTCCATGTTTGTTTCTCACCCCAAACACATGAATGATGACCTCCGGTATTTCATTCTTTCATCAATTAATATGTCTTGACTACCTACCATGTAAACCTATTCTGGGAAAACCCATTTGACACTCTCCTGTGATTCTGAGGATGGCCCTGAAAAACCTGGAGAAAGCTAATAGCCCTGCAGACTTCTTTTTAAATATGATGTTCACAAAGCAATGGATTAGAAACTTGCTCTTTAAAGGTTACAAGTGTCGGGTCTCAGTCTGCTCTCGGTTCTTGGTGTGCTCTTGGCCAAAGAATGACCAAACACACCAAAATCAGGATAAGCATGAAACAAAGTTTATTGAGGAAGGACAAGATAGGTTTACAGAGCAAGAACAAAATATAGATTCACAGGGCAAGATATGTTCACCACAGACAACAAACGGACCCCTGACCCCTTGCCGTAACAAAAGGGCTTGGTTATAGTCTGTGGTCTTGTTTTACAGTGTCTGGATTGGGCCCTCCTCATGGTTCAGACATCATCATCGAACCACTTTAATGGACAGGTGGGAGTTATATAACCTGAGTCTTACTGCGTATGTGGATTTCCCATAAGCCTTGCTGAAAGCCCATTTGCTGGGGAGGTTGGTGAACCACAATGTAGATTTAAGCTAATGACATGATAATTAGCTTTAGGGTGTTCTAGCTCACCTTCCAGGCCCTATGGTACCTGTGCTGCTTGGCCCACAGGTTAGGAATCCTCTGCATTCCTTTGCAGTTGGTGCGCTAAGTTTTGATTGGCGGATTGGTAGGGCGTTCCCTCCTCCCACAGGTGTGGCAATTGCTCAGGGTGCCCACCTTTGTACCCAGGAGGGCCAGAGTCCCTTACTATCTACCTTCAGGAAAAAAAGAGAAATCTCATGACTGATATCCCATTAACTGTTAGGTCAGAAAGTAATGTCGACAGTTTATGAGACTAAGAGGAAGAAGTGCAAGATCTGTCTAGTGACCATGGTCAGTAGTCAATTGAGCCCTAAGTGTTCTAAGAACTGAGCTATACTCACTACTCACAGACAGCATGGCAGGGAGGGAGGGTTTCATTGAAAAGAAAAAAAAGGGAGTGAGAAAGCCAGAGAGGAAGAGAAGAAAAGAAATAGAAAAAGGAAGGAAGAGAGGAAAAAGAATAAAAGAGAAGGAGAGGAAGGAAAGAGACAGAAAAGAAAGAGATACAGATATTAGAGCATTTCTGGGAACTTACTGGCTCTGATTTTTCCACTCTTCACCATCTCCCACTTCTTCCCTCCACTGCTAATAGTGCATTTTGTAACCAAAGGCAAGAAGTAATAAATTCTACCTCTCCCCTTCAAATTCCTGCAGATAGTGTGAGAATAAACAAAGTAATAGATATCTAAATGCACTGAATCCCTGGTCTGAGTTCAATCTAAACCCTTTTTTCCCTTACCCTTCTCTTTCCATTTATTTAAAAGATGGATAAAAGTATTTATCATCTATGGTTTTGGGGAGTGAGTGCTATTTGATATGGCAATTCCTATCTTTGAGCCCACAATCATCATGGACAAAGTGGTTAGAGTGGTTTTGTAGAGCAATGCTTGGCAGTCATAAAGCAAATGCATTGTTAAGACAGAACAAGAGGTGCATTAATCTCCTAAATAAATTAGTATTAGATTCAGTATTCTAAATGATATTGGGGGTCAGAAAATTATACCCCAATATGAAGGCCTCAGAAGCCACCTCAAAAGCACAGTTTCAGCAGGGCACCGTAGCTCACGTTTGTAATCCTAGCACTCTGGAAGGCAGAGGCAGGAGCATCCCTTGAGCTCAGGAGTTCGAGACCAGCCTGAGCAAAAGTGAGACCCCATCTCTACTAAAAATAGAAAAAGTAGCCTGGTGTAGTGGCATGAGCATGTAGTCCCAGCTACTTGGGAGGCTGAGGCAGGAAGATGGCTTGAGCCTAGGAGTTTGAGGTTGCAGTGAGCTATGATGATGCCACTGCACTCTAGCCAGGGTGACAGAGCAACACTCTGTCTCAAAAAAAAGAAAAGTTTCTCTCTGACCTTCTCCTGCCCTCCTGTCTCTCCCCTTTCATTCTCCCTGAAGGCAAGTCAAAGAAACTACAACCTGTTTTCCCCAATGCCAGCCATAAAGCCTAAAAATATTACTGTAAGCTTCTACCTGCCTTTCAGTATAACAGCTGGCCACAAAGGAATTAAGACACTCATTCCAGAGAGCTCCTGTCTCATACCCGGGAGGAAGGAATGCTGCACACTGAGGCCAAGAAAAATCTGGACAGGCCTTGCTGAGTTTCCCCATTCAGTCTATTAGCATTTTTTAATCATATTATTGTGCCCAATCATATTTTTATTACAGCTGTCTACACTTCATTGAACCTAAGCATAAAAAGGAATAATTTTCCCTGCATCTTTGGGTCTTCACTCTGAAGGCTCTTAAGTCATGTAAAACTGTGATCAAATAAATTAGTTATTCTTTTCTCTAGTTAACCCGTCTTTGTTAAAGGAATGTCAGCCTTGATTCTTGTGATGGGGAAGAAAGGAATCACCCCCTTTCTGCCCCTACAATGGACAGAAACTAACAGGATATTTACTGTATTTGGCTTGGAAAGAAGGAAACGAAAGTGAATCTACAACTGCAAGAGAAAGAAAGACTCCATTCAGCTTTCTTTTTCACTGTTCCAGTGTCATTTTGAGATTGTCACAAGTCATGTTCATCATCATGACTTTATTAGTCTTCCCAAAAAAGTTCAAGATTAAACAGGATATTACTGAGAATAAAACATTAGAAACATAATCTGCAAGAAAACAGGTGCAAACTAAGCCAATAAACACAGTCAATAGTAATTATCAAAACCAAGTTTCAAGACGCGCTCCACACAAGAGCTTGCATTTGTGCATGAGCCGCTGGAGCCCGAAGGGACCATCCCATTACTTTACTGGCAGATGTGTCCAAAGAACTGGCAAGGTTGTGTCTTATCATCACAATGCTTCTTTCTATTACACGGTTTAAAATGTTTGACAAGCATGTTACAAAGCTATCCAAGGAAATGCTTCCCTTCCAGGGATTAGATTCTTGAAGCCAACCATTAACACTGGCCTTTGTCAGGGATTCAGCCCACATTAGCAACAGAAAGCTTCTTACAGACAGAGAAGGCTCTTAAGGACCCTCTAAAGGGAACACTGAGTGCTTTGTCATTGCTTCTTCACACGTTGCTAATGGACGTTTCACTGGGGGAAAGCGGGTAGTTCTTTGTCCCCAGCAATTTGGCTTTCCTTTTTTTTTTTTTTAAATAACATTTATTTCCCATCTTTATCAAATTAAGACAGTAGTCTAATCAGATCACAAGGAGACTAATGACTCGATTTCTAATTAAATGGAAAGAAGTTACCCAGTTGGAAAAATGGTCCTTTTCTCAAGCGTATACTCATACCAAAAAGCCTTTGGCCAAATTACTGCCAGGAAAAAAAAAAAAAAATACTCAAAGCTACAGAAAATGGGAATTTGGCACCGGATGAATATTTTTTCCCATAATAGGACAATGCTACAGAATGGATTCTTGCAGCAACTTTCCGTTTTTTTGAGTAATTTATTACCATGCAGTAGCTTGACTCTTTTACTTGATTTCTAATTTATTTTCATGGAGTCTTGCTTTTAATTAAAAACTAATCTTAATAATTTGTTTATGCTTTCAGATCTTTTCATTTTTTAATTTCATTCATTTCTCAATTTCCAGAAACTGCTGACTGCACAAAGAAACTTCATGGTCCTCGAAAACTTTTCCCCCTTGAGAAGGACACAATTACATCTAAGCTGGAAGTCAATTAATCCTAACATATTTTTCCCCACATTCAAATACATAAGCAGAATAAAATAGCACAGTTTATTCTCTGAATCACATGTTCTATTATTGCCCCTTGTTCCAATCTGAAGGCATATTATGTACCTAATCTGACACTAGACATGAAATAAATAATGGCCCCAACTTCCAAATTATGGGGATATTTGGAGCTTTAATACGAGACCTCTCATCTGACATGATGACACAATTGTGATTTATACATGGCTGTTAATTGAAAAAAATCATTTAATGGAGGAGATATATGTGTATATACACATTAATGCATTATATTTTAGCTTCATATTGTTGAACATTCTCCAGTCTTCTGACACAGAACCAAGTTCTTCTGAATTGTTGAATCTGGGTTTGCTGATGGGACTTTTTCTCCACACAGCTCCCGTAAAGGTTTCTCTATGCTTTCAGGGTTATTTTAAAAATTCTTTTAAGTGAAACTGGAACTTACAAGTGCTTGCAAAGCAAATTTAATGCAGAATCCTGCATTTTAAATTAAAAACATTTTTCCCCGGTATCTTACAATTACCTCACCAACCTCTAATTCAATATAATTTTTAAATCACTTTATTTTTTGGTGTCTTTCCAATATACCGAACTTATATTCCACAGAAAATCTCTTTCTTTTCACATTTTATCAGTTTAAATATTTAATTAGATTATCTAATTACAATAACAAGTCCATCTGGAATAAACACTTTAAGGAACTTGCACAACTGACTCTTGCTAGCATACCATTCAACTGGTGGGAAGAGAAGTGTGTGGATATGCCAGAGAGTAGCCTGTTTGCTACGAGTGCTTAACATGCCGTGAGCAGTGGTCAGTGTGTTTACAGAGGTGACAGAGAGTGGCAGCTGAGCTACAAAGTCATGTAAGTGGAAGGTGGTTAAGCAGTTAGGACATCTTTCATGTATTATACAAGATATCAGGATACTGTCCAAAAATGACTATTTTCAGTTAAGACTGCTAATAGAAAGTCATTGTTTTTGGAAAAGAATGTTTAAAATTCCCTTCTACTCCCACCATACCCAGAAGAATCCTCACTGAGCAACAGGTATGAAAGGACAGCCACAGACCAAAGACATTTGAGTTTGAGGCAGGGACAGGGAGCAGCGAGCAGTCGTTCCTGGCACCCAAAAATCTTCCCACTGGAATGATTTAGAATATACCAGAGAGAAGCCATCATCTGCAAGAATCAACTATCAAATACTTGATTTAAGGGGATTTTTCACAATTGTGATACTAAAGAATGGGAATAAATAGCAACATATAAAAAGAACTTTACAACATGACCAAATGGAATTATCCCAGGTATGCAAGATTTAACAACTGAAAGTCAATTAATGTAATGTACCACATGAATGGGATAAAGGACAAACCACATGATCTTTTCAATAGACACAAACAGCATTTAACAAATCCTAGTATCTACACATGATAAAAACTGTTAACAAGCAAAAAAAGAATAGAAAGGAACTTAATAAAGGTCATCTGCAAAAAACTTACAGCTATCATCAGAGTTACTGGTAGAAGATAAATGCTTTCCCTGAGGACTGGAAACAAAGCAAATTGTCCACTCTCACCATTTCTGTTCAATGTTGTACTGGTGCTTCTAAGCACAGCAATGAGACAAGAAAAAAAAATTAAAGGTATATATATATATATATATATATATTAGAAAAAAATAAACAATTTGCCTCTATTTGAGGATGTCATCATCCTATATGTATAAAATTCTAAGGAATCTGTATTTTAAAAAAAAACTGAACCACTAGAACTTATAAACAAATTTAGGAAAGTCACAAATTAAAATGTCAACAAACACCAATTATATTTTTTTACATATTATTGACAAACATTCTAAAAATAAAATTTAAAAAAAACTTCATTGGCAGCAGAATCAAAAAGAATAAAATATTTAGGAATAAATCTAAAAAGTATGAGTTGTACACAAAACCACAAGACATTACTGAGAGAAATTTTAAAGTATCTAAATAAAAAACCACTTTATGTTCATTGACTGAATGACTCAATATTGCTAAAATGATAATGCTTTCCAAATCAATCTACAAATTCAATATAATCCTGATCAAAATCCCAGCAGGATTTTTTTTGTGTAAATTGATAAACTGATCCTAAAATATATATGGCGATGCCAAGCATTTGTTTTGAAATTGTTTCCAAAACAGTTGTTTTGAATAGCCAAACCAATCTTGAAAAGAAAGAACAACGTTGGAGAAAATTAGAATTATCCAATTTCAAAATTTGCTATAAGGTTACTATATAAGAAAACAGGATTATATTGGCATAAGATACACATATAGATCCAAGGAACAAAATTGAAATTCCAGAAATAAACCCTTATATTTATGGTCAATTTATTTTCAACAAAGATGTCAAGGCGACTCAATGGGAGAAGAAAGAGTGTTTTCAACAAATGCTGCTGAGACAACAGGATATCCATATTTTAAAAAAGGAAAAAGAGAAAAAGCATTTAGATTCTTACCCTATATCATAAAAAGAAATTAACTCAAAATAGTCTGCAGATCTAAATATAAGAACCAAAACTATAAAACTTTCAGAAAAAAAGAAACTTCCTAAAAAAATTATTGTAGGCTTGAGTTAGACAAAAATTTCTTAGCTATGACATCAAAAGCACAATCCATTAAAAATTTATAAATTTTATTTCATCTAAATTAAAATGCTTTGCTCTTCAAAACATGTCATTAAGAAAATAAAAAGACAAGCCACAGAATGGGAGCAAGTATTTATAAACCACACATCTTATAAAGGACTTGTATCCAGAATATATAAAGAATACTTAGAACTTAATAAAAAGACAACTGAATTTAAAAATGAGCAAATTTTTTGAATAAATATTTCACAAAAAAATGATATAAGGTTAATAAGCACGTGAGAAAAAGTAGTCAATATCATTCGTCTTTAGGGAAATTGAAGTTAAAACCACAAAGAGATACCATTTCACACAGAACGGCTATCATCAAAAAGACAAGATAGGCGATGGGGAGGATGTGGAGAAACTGAAACCCTTATACATTGCTGGTGGGAACCTAAAATGGTGCAGCCACTTTGGAAAATAATTTGGCAATTCCTTAAAAAGTTAAACCTAAACTTCCCATTCAATCTAGCAATTCCCAAGATAAACGAACACCTACGTCCACATAAAATTTGTACTCAAACATTCATAGCAACCTTATTCATAATGTCTCCCAACAGGAAATGACCTAAGTGTGTATCAACTGGTGAATCAATTTCTACAATGCAGCATTTTGTAGGAAATCAAAATATTTTACCCTAGAATATATTTCTTTGACATATTTTGAGATGGCTTTCAGAGAGCCAGCAAACAGAAGTGGCCCTGCAAAGCGGTCTTTTGTGGGGAAAATTTGCATCTATAGAGAACCTGCACTGATGCAGCCAGGCCTTCTCTTGTCCTGAAAATTAACTGGAGTCTGACACCTTTAAAGGTCTGAAAGAAACAGTCACCATCTATTCTGTTCTGAGGGCTGCTATCTATCTGTGTTTCATCTATATAACAAGACCACCTTTGCCAGCTAAGCCTCCTCTTCTCTCCCTCCCATAACCTGCTTTGCCAGGATCCAAGCCCCCATGCTTTCTGCAACCTCAGGATGGTATAAGCTTCTCCACCCCACTGGGGGGCTGGGCAGTCACTCTGTGATACTCTCCATGTGCATGTTAATAAATTTGAATGCCTTTCCTTTTATTAATCTGCCTTTTGTGAATTGATTTTTCAGCGAAACATCCGAGGGTGAAGAGGAAGTTTTCCCTTTGGCCTCTACGATATCATACGATGGAATTACAAGAGACAACCTCCTGTTACATGCTACAACATAGTGGAAGTTCAGAAATATTAAGCCAAGTAAAAGGAGCCAGACACAGAAGATCATATATTGCATGATTCAAGTTATATGTATTTCTGAGAAAAATGCAAATCTATAAAGATGGAAAACAGATCAGAGTTTGCCTGGGGCTGGGAATGGGAGTGGGAATTGACTGCTAAGGGACCAAGGGGAACTTTGTCCCTCAACAGGTTCTCAGAAAAATCAACTCGAAAAAGTCAGGTTCATTGGAGAAAAGGCATACAAATTTATTTAACATGATAATGGGAGCCTTCAGAATGAATTCTGTTGTGGGGCTATAAATGATTACTAGGGAAGATTCGATGGGCTTGAAGAAAATACAGTGGTTTGGCACAAAGTCTGTTGGGCCCACACCGTGGACAATGGTTTGTGACAAATGTCTGTCCAGGTTTGTTGACAGACTTTAGTCTTCCTGCCTGCCATATGGGTTCAATTAATGAAAACTCCGAAAAAAGACCAGAGGTAGTTGCTTTCTTCTTTGGTAGATCTGGATTTTAAGCAGATAAGGATAAGGGGATTTCAGAGAATCCTATGCTATGGGGGAGATGGGGGTTGGGGGGTGTTAGATCAGAGAGAACTTGAGACTCTTTTTTTTTCAGTTCAGCATGTATAAAGCACCATATTTTGTTTTTGTTTTTTTTTTAAAAAACTAACATTTACTTAGCATTTACTAAGTGTAAAGCACTTTTTAAATCACTTTGCATAAATTATCTTATCTAGTATTCCCCAAAACATTAAGAATGGTGTTCATTCTGATATAGAATCAAGGTCTTCTGAATTTTGGAATTTGGTTTTGTTGATTGGACCTGTTCTCTGCACAGCTCCCATAAAGACTTATTTATGATTTTAGGGTTATTTTCCCCAACTTCTTCCCCCAAAACATTATGAATGAACACCATTCATAATGTTTTGTGGAAGATTAAATAAGATCATTTATTAATATCCCCATTTTATGTACAGAGTTCCACTTAATGGAAGAGTAAATAATCCTATTCTATGGAATTAAATAATCCCATTTAAAAGCCTCATTTTATGGAAGACTTTTAGATTCCATTTTGAAAGATTAAATAAGATAATTTATTAATATCCCCATTTTATGTATGAAGAAATTGAATCAGATAGGGGTTAAATGATTTGCCCAGCAGCATGTGGTAAATAACTGGTGGAGCCAGGACCCCGGCAGCCTGGCTTCAGATTCCCATTTCTAAAGCACTGCACGTCCTGTCTGCCAATAACATAGTCTGCCTCATTACTTCATCTGAATTGTTTGAATTAATGAGATTTGGAGCATTTTCTAAATTTTCCTGTATTTCTGATAACATAGGCTTTTCAACACCTGATATATTTAAGTCTATTTGAAATTGCTGATAGTGAACCATTCATGATCTTAAAAATGGTAATTTCATGTAATCAATCTGAGATAACTTTATTAAATAAAAGTGTCTGAAACAAGAGCCCATAGTCAGGTACATGCTACTTTAGATTTCAAAACTTTCCCATAAACAGATTCATATATTATCTTCCTATTAGTAGCAATTCATAAAGCCTTCAGGCTTTTATACAACGACTGCAAATGGTTCAATCTATTCAAATCTACTACCCTACTATTACTGCCTATGTGACCTCCTATTTTTCAAGTCTTGGCAATTTTCTCTTTTCAGATATCTTCATTAGTATTTCTGAAGACATCTCATTTGCCTCTTTTCATGTTTTTTAACAGAAGCAGATGAGTGATTGCTAATCATAATACAATAAAGACTGCAGTAGTACCCCCTTATCTACAAGGGATACATTCCAAGACCCAGTGGATGCCTGAAACCTCAGAAAGCACCAAACCCTATATATACTATTTTTTTCCTATACATACATACCTATGACAAAGTTTAGTTTACTTATTAGGCACTGTAAAAGATTAACAACAACAATAATACAACAATTATAATAACACTCAGAATGGCACGCAATTTAAAACTTATGAATTGTTTGTGTCTGGAATTTTCCATTTAATACTTTTGGACCGCAGTTGACCATGAGTAACTGAAACCATAGAAAGCAAAACTGTGGAAGCGGGAGACTACTTACTGTACAACATTAAGAGTCTTCACTTTTGATGACTCTCAGTGAAATATTATTTGATCACCATTGTTTCTTGAAAATGTCAGCTGCTACTTTATAAGCATAGACCTATGCGTCTATTCTCTCAGTTCTGGATTTGTTTTTGTGAAATTCTAGATCCATGGTAGGTAAACCTATTTTGTTATGCTCCTCCGTAGACACATAGAGAAGTGTTGTCCTGTGTTCTATTATTAATAAACAGTTCAAAATCCTTCCCTAAACAAACAAAAAAGAAGATAAGTTTTTCTCTCAAATACCCTCATATTTTTGGAAAAAGCTTTTCAAACTTTTCATTTCATATTCCCATGACACTTCCCAAACCACCTCAGTATATACAACATAAAAAAAATTCCACTTTAAAAATATGCCAGCTTTTTCTCTAGTTATATATTATCTGTTACTTGTTCATCCCAAAATTATATGATAGATAGAAAGATTAAATATTGTCCAAACAGGATCAGACCTTTGTTAGCACCACTACTCGCCCCTAGCTCAAGATGTAGACTCTTTGAAAGAGGGGCTAGTCTTAGGTTGCCTCTGTTGGGGGAACGCTTGCAGTCACCTGCTATTTGCTCTGTGGAACAGCTAGTTTTATCCTGTGGATTTGTTCTCTAGCCTAACCTACCTTTCTTTCCTCTCCATGTTGTCCTTCTAAGATTGGAGGTTCCCTCTAGACCCGTGTTGTACAATACTGTAGCCACCAGCCACCTGTGGCTAGTGAGCACTTACAACGTGGTTGATCAAGATTGATACGTGCTGTGTGTGTAAAACACTCAGGCTTTCAAATACTTAGTATAAAAAAGAATGTAAACTATTCCATTCCTGGTTTTTATAGTGATGATTTGTTAAATTGGTAATATTTGGGATAGCTTGGGTTAAATAAAATATATTATTAAAATTAATTTCATCTGTTTCTTTTTACTTTTTAGTATGACTACTGGAAAGTTGTTCAAAATTACTATGCAATTTTTGTAGGATATATTTTGTGTTATATTTCTATTGGACAGCGCTGCTATCATCTGGAACATAAGCCTCTCTCTTCCCTTTCTCTCCATTTGTGGGGAGGCTCCTCATATGCCCCTGTCCAGCCCCTGCTCCCAGCATCCCAGGCTCAGCCTACCCTGCTGCAACTCACCTAGAAGGAAATTTTGACAGTATGTGTAAAAATAACAAGTATTTTTTTATATATTTAATGAAAAAATTATATAACATCTCAAAGTGATCCTGCAATTCATCTAAAGGGCAGGAATAGTTAAGGATAATTTTTAAAGGAAGAGGAACTTTCTAGAAACTCATAAGGTTTTGACAGGCTTAAAAATTATAATAAATGAAAATTATTTCGTGCAATGTTGGGTACACAGTAAGCAAGCATTCAATATATATTAGCTATTAGTATTAATTAGTATTGCTGTTTCTTAACAAAGCATATAAAAGTATAACAATTAAAATCTTATAGAACTGGAAAGGATGAATTTGTAGATGGTTGGTATAGATCTATGAACAATATATATTATATATTCAATATATAATATCATTTAGATCTTATTATAAATCAATAAGTGAAAGACTAGATTGATTACCTAATAGTCTTCAGACAACTAGCTAGCTATTTTGGAGAAAATGAATTCCACATTGATGACACATTAAAATTTTTTTAATATTTATTTTAAGAAAGAAAAACATTGGTGAGTATTTATCCGATCTCTAACATAGGAGGATATTCCAAGCTTAACAGTAATGAAAAAAGTAAAGGAAAATAGTGATAAAATTTTGTTGTATAAAAAACTAAAGCAAACTATAAAATATAGGGGAAAAATTAACACAAGTTATAAAAAGTTAATTATTTTACTTTTAAAAGGGCATATACATCAATAAGAAATGTACTAGGAACAAAATAGAACTAAATAGAAAAACAGACAAAACATAAACTTGTGGGAAAATTTTGAACTCTACTAGTACAAATGATAAAAATACATTAAAAGTATTAATACTCAACGCTAGCAATGGTACAATGAAATAGTGTTTTGTACAGTGCAGATGGCATTTCAAGGGCTATAACCTTTCTTAAAAACAATTTGTTAATATATATCAAGAGCTTTATATCCCTGATTTTAAGATTCTATCTTAAGGAAATTATCTAAATTTCCCTCACTACAGGAAAGGTTAAATAAAGTTTGATATAGCTATAGGATGGAATATTACATAGCCATTAAGAGAAATATATATGAAGAGTGTTCAAAAACACTAAAATGCTTATAATGTTACAATATAATAAAAAGAAGAAGAAAAAGAAGAATTAAAGAGCAGGCTTTTCCTTGTCTTGTGTAGTAATCATTAACATACCAAGTAGTTTCTGTGTTAGCTGACACTAGTCACAAGTGATATTAGCCCAGTTGAAATCAAACATGCTACCAGAAGAATTTCATGGAAATGTCAAGCAACCAAATGAAGGGCAGAGCACAGCTCTGTCAAAGTGGTGGCTGGAACCAGAGACCAAAGGGTATCAGACACCCTGTCCCCTATCTCTGTGGTTCTGAAGTCACCTTCAAATTACCTCTTTCCACATCAGAGAATATAGCCATCTGGTACCTCCAGGGTCTAATAATTCACAGCTTTGCCTGAGGAGAAGGACTGGCTCCAGTTATAACATTCTAAGGAAAAGCACCCATTGATCTACTTTGGGTCATCTGTCTCAACCCCTGGACAAACTATTGTGGCCAGGAAGACAGGTTTCTGAGATTGACAAACACAACTTGAAATACGTGATTGACAAAGCAAGACAGCTGTTCTGCAAAAGAACAGGGGCGCTGGACAGATAATAGATTATTTGTAGCCATTTAAAACCTCTTAAATAGGCCGGGTGCGGTGGCTCACGCCTGTAATCCTAGCTCTCTGGGAGGCCGAGGCGGGCGGATCCTTTGAGCTCAGGAGTTCAAGACCAGCCTGAGCAAGAGCGAGACCCGCGTCTCTACTAAAAATAGAAAGAAATTATATGGACAGCTAAAAATATATATATAGAAAAAATTAGCCGGGCATGGTGGCGCATGCCTGTAGTCCCAGCTACTCGGGAGGCTGAGGCAGGAGGATCGCTTAAGCCCAGGAGTTTGAGGTTGCTGTGAGCTAGGCTGATGCCACGGCACTCTAGCCCAGGCAACAGAGCGAGACTCTGTCTCAAAAAAAAAAAAAAAAAAAAAAACCTCTTAAATAGGAAAATTTCAGAAATCAAGCTTTCTGAAAGTTTTGAATATGACAAAAACAACATATGTAAAAAAGGAAACATATCACTATGATCTTTTTAAACTCTGTATTAAAATACAAGTCCAGGGGTGAAAGTTATAACAAAATGACTACTCCTTAAGGAAATAGACATGATTCCATTTAGTCTTCCCAGCAACTCCACAAGGTGATACTATTATTATTTCTAACTGACAGATAAACAAACTGAGTCATAGTTTACTAAGTTTCTTAGTTACCAGTTGCTATTCCAGAAGAAATAAGTATTCTATTATTTCCATTTTACAGTTAAAGAAATTGAGGCTTAGAAAGGTTGAATAACTAATGCAGGGTAAGTAGTAGAGAATAGATTCTAAATTAGCTCTATCTGGCTCCAAGCTTATTAGAGTGAACTCTGAAGTACTGTTGCCAAAGAACCCTTTCCCTAAATGGTGGGGACATGGCGGGGGGTGCGGCAGGGGGGCTGCAAATGGGGAGGTGGGCACGAAACAGTCACCATCTCTCTTTATTTCTGACTTAGCTGAATCTCAAATAGCAGAATGCATTTTATGATAAAAGAAGATACAAGGAAATAAGTGACCTCTAATATTTGCAAACCATATGTCTGACCAAGGGTAATTTCCAAAATATATAAGGAACTCCTACAACTCAATAGCAAAAAACCCTAATAACCCCATTTAAAAAATAGGCTAAGGACTTAAGTAGACATTTCTCCAAAAAAGATATACAAATGGTCAATAGGTATATGGAAAGATGCACAATGTCACTAGTTCTCAGGGAAATACAAATCAGAATCACAGTGAAATATCACCTCACACCTGTTATGATGGCTATTACAAAAAAAAGACAACAAATGTTGTTGAGGATGTGGAGAAAATGGAACCCTTGTGGTGAGAATGATCCGGCAATCCCACTTCTGTGTACATGTCCAAAAGATTTGAAATTAGGATTTCGAAATGACATTTGCAGCACTAGTTCATTGCAGCACTAGTCACAATAGCTGAGATGTGGAAACAACCTAAACGTCCATCAATGGATGAATGGATTTTAAAATGTGGTATATACATATTATACACTGAAATATTATTTAACTTTTAAAAAGATGGAAATCCTGCAACATGCTACAACATGGATAAACCTAGAGGACATTATGCTAACTGAAATAAGCCAGGCACGGAAGGACAAATACTACATGATTCTACTTATATGAGGCATCTAAAATAGAAAAACTCATACAAGCGAAAAATAGAATCGTAGTTGATGGGGGCTGGAGGTCAGGGGGAAATGGGAAATTGCTAATCAACAGGTACAAAATTTTAATTATATGAGATCAATGAGGTCTAGAGACCTGCTATGCAACATCACACCTATAGATAATAATACTGTATTGTACACTTAAAATGTTAGCACAATAAAACAAAATAAAGCAGTCAGAATGCAAATTAATATTGCATTCTTTCTAAACAGATTGGAGTAGACCAACCCAAGCCAAAAATGCATTTATTCCTTCAACAAATGGTTGAGAGTTGACTAAGTACCAGTCAACAGCCAGTAAGATTTCAAAGGTAAGTAAGACATGATCCCTGTATTCTTATATTTCAACATAAAATCAAGCAGATAAGCAAAGAATACAGTGTAATGCGATGAGTGTAATATTAGGAGGTATGTATAATGTGGTGGTAGCACATATACATGTTTGGGTGCTGAACTCTGCATTAGGGCAGAATGCAGACAGGGAAAGCTGCTAAAAGGAGGAGAGAGGTAAGTTGGGTTACCTAAGGATAGAAGCACCCAAAGTGTATGTAAAGGTGTGAAGAAATGAACTGCTGGCTGCTTGGGGGACTATAAGCAGTTTGGTGTGGAGCAATCATAGCATGCAAGGGAGAGAATGATAGAGGATATGACTAAAGGGGCCCAAATAGGATGGGAAGGGATGTGTTTCATTTTATTCTATGTAAAATAAAAGTTTTAAATTTATTCCAGCAGTGATTTAAGCATGGAATTTTAAGCAGAAGATTAAAACACCCAATCAGATTTACACTGAAGTTGCATATATGCCCTGAAAATTTTGAGTGTAAGGAAAAGTTCATGGTACGTTTTCTCCTTAGATTTGGTGATCAGAAAGAAGTAATTAATAACAACTGAACTTCACACAAGAGCTCTTGCTTCTACTTGGTATCTAAGTTTATTTGTATACTACTGTGCTTCTATATTTAAACTTGTATACAGATGTCAGTGATAACTGATTAGCTATCGTCCTTTGATTATTTATTCAGAATGTTATTTTATTGAGTATCTTCTTTCTCAGTTATCCACAGTTGAGATGATTATAAAAGGTTTGCACTTAATTGAAGAAAAAAAACAACTTCTATAGAAAAGTCTGAATGGCTTCAGATGTCAAATTTTTAAATGCAAATTTTTAATCAAGTATGTATAAACTGATATGTCTTAGGAGCAAAAAGAAAAGGCTGAGTGCCTGATTTTCTGCTTCCTTGTATCTCCACATAGTAGATACTCACTAAATATTTATTAAGTAAATGAATGAAACACAAGCAGGTCTTCTCAAAGATTTATTGAAAATTGTCGGGGTGTTAGAAATTGTTACTGGCAGTACAAAGATATACAAGACATAGTTCCTAAATCTTAAATTATCACACAAACAGTTATTGTAGTATTAATGTAATAAATGCAATAACAGGGCACCATGGTGCATAGAGTCTGGCTAGGGAGCCCTGGGCATGAAAAGATCGGGAAAGCTTCCTGGAGGAGTAGAGGCATTGAGTCTTAAAGAGGCTGGGCACAGGTGGGTGGGGTTTTGTGCGTGAGAGGTGTCCATTTCTCTCAACATTCCAAGAACAAAGATTTATAATAAAATTTCCTTTGGAAGATGGTATACATTTCACCTGTCAATGCCTGGAGACCATCCTATGCACCCTTCAAGGTATCTCTACCTTATCCCTATCCCACCACAACACCCACAGAAGTTTTAGGTAACCACAAAGAAATTGCTGAAGTTGATGAGATTTAATATGAAAGTTAAACTCATACAACACAAGCAAGGCCACTGGCCTGGAAAAGGCCTTTCTTCTGTGTGTACTCCTCCTCCACGTCTCCTGCAGAAGACAGAGTTTCATTGGATCAAAGAATCAAAGAATCCTGGAGCAACCGAGAAAAAGAGTTTCCTTTTGTTTTTGTTCAAAACAGTTCCAGTAAACCAGCCCGAGGCTGCAAATCTCCAAGTCATAAATAATTGCTACGGTGTGCAGTGAAATACTAGTGCCTGGGGCAGCCACTAATGTCGGAGTAAGGGGAAGACCGAAGTCTGCAAAAGTGTGGTGATAAACTTATCTGAGGATCCAAAAAGTTTGTTGTGGATACCTTACTGAGAGAGGATTCGCCTAGGGAAAAGGACCAGGGCTTCGGATGAGACACAGGTGGAATGAATCCTGCCTCTCCTGCAAATCATTATGTGGCCTTGAGCAAATCACTCAACCTTCTTGAACTTCAGCGTCCACATATGCAAAATGGGGATAAGAAAACCTTTCGTGCAGAGTTATTCTGAAATTTAGTGACTTTAAGCCTCTAGCACAGTGCCTAGCACAGAGTAGGTACTTAATAATTGATAGTTACTATCACTGTGTCACCATCCTAACTAACACCATAGTATTACCTGAGGAATTCTAATTGTTCAGTGTGTGTAATTTTGGAGACGAAGGTAGCAGTCCCAGAATCTTCCCTGATCACTGTAACACACCCAGACTCGCTGTCTGAAGCCAGACCTATGCCCCCTTCCTGATCATATATTAATAAAACATGGAGCTAAATCTTATAGGAGATTCTCTCAAACTCATGCGTATCCCCTCTCACCCTCTCAAACACTAACACTCCCACGCCTCACCCTGCTTGTTTGATTAGATAAAACACAGGGCTTTCCTAAGACCCTTCTCCCCAACCAAACCGGCCACATCACAGCTTAATGGTTTAGCCAGCAGATCTATTTATAGGACTACCAGCAATTCAGTTTATTAGAAGAACAAAAATTGTAACAAGAAAAAAGGTAGAAAAAGATACTTGCAATCAAAAATTAGTTTTTAAATATTTTGTTTGGTTTTATGTTTGTTTTTTGTTTCACTGAATATAGAATTAATAGAGTCAAAGCATCTTCAAGGAAAAACTGCATTAACAGGAAGACTAGACACACTTTAGATTACATATTAAAACAGAATTCAGGTCCTTTTATGGAGAAGTAGCTTCAATATTTACTTCAGTTCATCTTTTGCCCATTAAATATTTCTGTATTTCTAAAGTACCATGTGCTGAGGCATATGTATTTATCTTTGGGTGATATTTTCTGTAACTTGATACATCACATAGACTCTCTTTCCACATCATTAACTATTTCTATGAACAGACCCTCAAACTGTAAAATAAATGTTTGAGGGGTTTTTTTTCCTGCTCTATTTCACATACAGAAAAATTCAAACTTTTTTCTTCCAATCAATTAGAAACAATTTTGGAAAGAAGAAAAAGCACATATTCATATTACACTTATGAATATAAAATAAGGGAAGAGTTTGTTTTACTCACCTATTTAATATTGCAGTAAACCAAGTTATATAATTCAGATTAAAAATTTATGTCAGGTCTATATGAGTCAGTTATCTACACTGATGAAATTAAGTAGGTAATTGTCAGATCTCACCATCACTTTGTATATTGAAAGCAATCTAAACACTATGCTTCATAATTTCAACTTTTACTGTTAATATAAGCTTCATGCCTTGTTCTTAAGGATAAAACATTGCATCAAAGGTTTACTTTGCAAAGTGAAGGCTTTTTAATGATTACATTAACATTTCTCTTGTCCTTAGGAACATTTCACAATGCTATGGATTGTGGCAGAGAGGGCTTAGCTGTTCTTCAGAGCTCCACGTTCTCCTTCCTACTGTGGAGTTATTGCTGGCAAGTGGTTGCACCAGAGACTGCATTTCCTAATCCCCTCCTTCTTTCACCAACACATGGGCACATAACTGACTTGTCCCAGTGGAATGGGAGCAGCAACAATGTATGTCTCTTCCTTTTCAAGGTAGTTAAAAAGCAGGTAGCCTTCCCTACCCACACCCACTCCCTTTCCCTGTTAGATGTCAACACCCAAGGCAACCTGAGATGCTAAATGGTGAAGATGACAGATCCCTCCCAAGCAACCTAGACCCTACATTGTATGAGGCAAAGCTTCCCATCTCCAACCACAGCCAGAACATCTGCATTGGAGTGCTACGTGAAAAAGAAGAAACAGTTTATCCTGTGAAATGAGTGCAGTGTGGTGATTTGTATTTCACAGCAGCTAGCATTACCATAACGAATACATGGAAGCTAACGAACAATGTCAAAGCAGCCAGCCAGGGCCTCAGACAGAGCTTCTTATTGTGTGGTGTCTTAGCAGACTCATCATGATACAGGTTTTGACCCTCTGTATTGTGGGTTCAAAGTTGACTTTGCTCAAGTGACATGATTCACATTAACCAAACTCACAGGATATTAATTTATAAATCTGAATGCCAATATATAATATTAATTTACTAAGGCATCTATACTCATCATGCTGCCTGGAGTACCGAGGACAACTACTCCTATAGAAATAGTCACCAATCTTAGCTTTTAGGGTGCTTCTTTTTTCCGCTAGATTCTATGCAGCTCACAATCCTTCTGTTAACAAAATTATTTTAAACAGTCAAGTGACAGCACAAATAACTAGATAAATGTTACATCATTATCTCCCCGTAAATATACCTGGCTCACTTAGTAAAGGCTTTCAAACCATTTCTTAAGGTGAATTGCTCCACAAATGACTACATGAATCTGCTTTATATGAATATTTACTAGTTTTACTCTAAAGAATTGACCTTTTCTATCATTTGGGGGGCCACCTTGACTGTGCTGAAAAATAGATACATATGACCTAAGGTCATAGAAGAAAAGAACTGGGAATGAAGAAAAGTATGGAACAATTAGGTACTAAGAGAGGAAGAGCCCTGAAGAGAGATGTACACATCAAACTAAAAGGATATTTCCCATGATGTCAGTATCTAGATTGCTGGCCAAGAAAACTGAGGTTATTGGATTATTTACAGAATCACTGTGCTTATGTTTGCAATCCATAAACATATTGCAACATCATCCATTTTGCATGCCTGAAGTAAATGAACCTCTAGAATGTACTTAGGAAACACCTGCCTCATCTGTTATCCTTTCCTCAGAGTTAAAACTTAAGTAAAAAATGTCCCATCAAAAAGTAAAATTTATTGTGCGAGGGGATAAGAAGGTCAGTTTTAAGTGGACAGGTTTTTCGGGATAGAAGAAAAAGAGAAACATTAATGTGAACAAAAATTGTTCTTACTATTAAATCTGTGTGATTCCAAGAGAATAGAACATATCTATTGAGGAACTTGGAGTGTGCTTGAACTCAATTCAACATAAGAAATGTCTTACTATAAATCAAAGGTTACAGACTGTGACATACGTTTTGCATTCTGGGTTTTTAACAAAATTCTATACAGGGACTCTCTTGTAGTACACCACGGCATAAACACCTCCTCTATCATTGTCCTTCATTGTGTTCCTCTGGTCTACCACATAAGATGTAAACCCCCCAGCACAAGGACTGCATTCTTCTTCTTTCACACTTTCTAGCCAAGAGTCTCCATTATAGGGTGTGCTGGGGAGGTAAGCAAGACAACCTACTAGAATGCAGGAATAAAATATTAGCACTTCGATTGACTTAATCTCATTCTTCTACTGATGAAATATGTTTTATAAAGCAACATACTATTTTATTTATAAAATATCTATTTTGTGTGTGCATACACAAATTTCTTGATCTATAAGGGTGCATGACTAAAAAATGTATGGACCACTGCCTTATGGAAAATAGCATAAGAAATAAAAAAGAAAATAATTATAAAAATAACGTGCTTATGGGGCTGTTTCCATGCCCATGGTGTAGCTGCAGAGAAAATGAAATGGAGGCCATGGAGATTGAATTCATTCTTTCATTCCGCAGTTTTGCACTGGGTACCCACCGTATGCCAGAAGCTGTGCTGGGAAGTAGCCACCAGAGAAGTGACTGGTTGGTAAAAATAGTGCAAAGTGACAGTAAATCCATGACTATTTTTCCCATCTGGGATTGTCCTTCTCTTTCCTGAAAAGTGCTCTGATCCCTTATCTTCGAGTAACAACATCCCTGGAGGAACACAAGCATTCCTGTACAGCTGAGAAAAAGTGGCTTACACAGTGGTCACTTCAGTGAATACTTCTTGACATACCGAGTATGGGATTACCAAGCCTGTAAACAAAGATGAATTAATTCAAATGATTCCCGTGTTGCTCAAGTACATGTACTTTTCACACATATGGGCCAGGATCCTAAGAGATTAAAGGTACATCCATATACACTGGCCATCAGAGCAAAAAACAATTTCTCACTATATCCTAACCACCACGCTAATAGACATCTAAAGAGCCCTGACACTGTATTCTCTTGTAATCACATAATTAAATAGATATACACAAATAGAATAAGATTGTGACACAAGACCAAAATTATAGTGATCCTTAAGTTTAATTTACATGGGGTGGGGGGCAGTTCATAATTGACAAATTACAAACATAGGGCATACATATGATTTAGACTAATGTGATGCAAAAAGGAAAGATCTGACATGTGTTTGGTTTTTCTTTTCTATTTTTTCCCCCTTTAAGAATGTTCACATGCTTGCTGAGTCATGTGATTTTCTGTCTTGCAGACATCTGGCTGAATACATCATGATATTGTAATGCATGTTGTGTCTCTCAAAGCTATGTTTCTGTAAAATTCAATCCCTGTTTAAACAAAAATGACCTTCTTTCCATATTAAAATTAAGATCCAAAAAAAATGGTTTCAGAGTATTATGGCCACCAACATTTCCCATGTCTGTAAGAAAGGAACTTTAGCAAGATTAGACCCTTCTTCAAAAGCCCCACACTATCCAAGGAAAGGCTATTTGTATGTAGACCACAATGAGAAGACATGCGGTTGAATTGATTCCATGGTAAATGGAGGAGAGGAATCTGTCAACTGCTCAAGCTCTATTCCAGACAGCCAATGAATGAGGACTCACCCAGAAGAGTAGTGCATTTCTTGGCTCACAAAATCTGCCAGAAACAGTTCCTGCTGTGGAGCACTAGAAAAAGAGAAAATTTTGAATGTCACTGGCTTCCCTCCATCGTTCTTTACTCAGCATAACAGCAATTTTCAATAAATTCTTCATTGCCTAACAGTCTTCTTCCATCTGATGCCTAGAAATTGGATTCCATCTGATTCAGATTGCTGTGTTAAAATTTAAAGATATCATGAAATCTTATTATATAATCAAAAATTAAGCTATTAAATGTAAAAGAATGCATTAATGAAAACATAAACCAATTTTTAAAAATGTAAAGAAAAAATTTCAACATACCCCAATGTATGTGTATGTGTACAAGATATTGAGTGTGTCTGATGAAAATAATATGATATAGAATATACCTAAATTTAGTTAGTCTTAAACTCTCAGTCACAAATAAAAAACTCTAGTAGTCTAGCAACATGGTCTTAAAGAAAGGAAAGATAGAAGCAAGCCAGTTTAGGAGCTGATTAAGTATTCAGCAGAGAATTTTCTATGGCTCTGTCAAAAAGCTCTGTCCGTGCATTTAACTCTCTGGACAAAAGGCTGTTGAAATCACACAAAGGATCTTCCCAATTCAAATGCTACAGATGAAATGATATTCACACAGAAGCATGCCAGATCTTCAAAGCTTCATAACGGCCTCATCTATGCATTTTATGACTTGAACTTGCAAGCATAGTAAGAAACTGACATAAAACAAGCATAAAGAAATCTCTTTAAGAATAGAATTCCTATTTTTACTTTACATATTTATTTCAAGGCGCACATTCAGGAAGAAGGCGAACGCTAGGTCAGACACAAAGAAGAGATGTGAGCAGGTTATTCTTCCCCAATGTAAAAATAGCATCATTTGTATGAGGCCTAAAAAGCCTCATTATGTGAAAAGTGGGCAAACACTTTTGTAGTAGGACATTTGTAAAAAGAGACTGGCAGTTTAGTGGAATGGTCTGAAAACTTGCATTCAAAGCAGCCACATATTCAAATTTGGATAAGGCTGAGAAGAAAGCAAAATGACTCCATGTGTTTAATGGCTCTTTGATAAAACTTCTTTACTTTCATGGGCCAATGGGTACAATGGCTTTAATCAGTATGAACAACAGAGAAAAAGAAAAGCAGGAGGCCAGTTTGCCTCCTCATAGTAGGTGTGGATTCCGTGATCTTCCTGTCGTGATTCTGTGCTCAAACCATAGTAGAATCATAGAAGGCTCCAATTAGAAAGAGCTTGGTGACATTTAAGGGAGAGGTTTTCAGACTATGTTCTACACACTTCTCAGCTCCACAGGGAGGAGAGGAGTAAAGTGAGAGGAAAGGTAGAGAAGCAGAATCTTGGCCTGGATTCTGGACCAGACCATCAAGAAGTTACAAATTCCCCAGTATTTTAAAGGAGGAAATAGAGACTTTGAGAAGCTACTTTCCCAAAATCATAAAGCTAGGTAGACGCAGAACGAATGCCTGGACTTGGGTCCTTTGTCCAAGCTCTTCCCAGTGAAGACTCTGTGTGATGAAGAAGCCACTTCCATTCAAAGGCCTTAGGACTTAGGAAGCCACAGGCATTAAGGCTCCAGTGAGGACATCTTGTCCAACTGCCAGCGCAGACATCCTTTCCACCGTGTTCATGACGATGGTCCCTCAGTCTCCACTAGAGTATTTCTAGAGACAGGAAGACTGCTTCCTCATGAAACAGCATATTTTTCTAGAGTGGGGACGCCTCAAATCTAAAAGCATTTTCAGATATCGGAAAAAGCTCTGGTACTTGGAACTCTTCTCCTTTAGTCTGAAATCTCATTTTATGGACCAGGCAAAAAGATAAACAACATAAAACCATCACAAATGTGATTCTTCAGTATTTGTATTTAACACATTTAGGCAGAGTCTTCTGTACTCCATAAAGTTTAACATAATAGTTAGGAATGCCTTCAGTTGCTGGTCACCAAAAGTATAACCAACAGTGGTAAACCATAAATACAACTGTTTGATTTTTTTTAATTAAGTGGTTTGGAGATAGTACCAAGATGGGATCAGTGGCTCAGCGAGGCTTTTAAACTGGCTCCTTAGCCCCTTTGCTCTGCCATTTTCAGGTTGTCAGCAATGTCTCATCTCATCTCGTTAGTAATACCTACCATGTTCTGTCTAAAGGACAACAGGTTTACAAAACCTCTTGGGAGAGCCCAAGAGGAAGAATTTTTCCAAGTATCTCAAATACTGTAGAGGTGAAAGGGTACTCTGACTTACAAAATTAAATGCTGAATTCCCTTGGTAGATATATCCCTTTAGAAGAAATAAAATAATCCAGCTAGACTGCTCAATGACAATGGTCCTATGTTGGATCATTCGGCTCACCTTTTACTCTGATTTTAAATAATACATCTTTCCACAATGAATGTCCTCAAGTGAAAGAAGGCAATTAGTAGTTCAGAAGACTGTGTTTTCCAATGTGATAAAAATAAAGAAAACAGCAGTAGCTTTCAACTACAAAGAGCTCAGTTCATATCGGGGCTCTGCTATCTGTGAGCTGTGTGAACATGGTGCTTTATTCAACATTTTTGAACTTCAGTTTCTTCATCAATAAAATGGGGACATTCATGAATGAGTAAGAGAAACTATATAATGATTCAAGCAAAGGGGAAGAATTTACTAAATGGTTTAGGAGGAAGGAAGGAGTAAATATGTATCTTTCCTTTTTTATTTTTATTTTTATTTTTTGAGACACTCACCCTATCACCTGGGCTAGAGTACAGTGGCGTCATAGCTCACTGCAACCTCAAACTCCTAGGTTCAAACGATCCTCCCGCCTCAGTCTCCCAAAGTGCTGGGATTACAGGCATGAGCCATGGCACCAAGCCTATTTTTCCATTATTAATTGATATTCTGATTTTTAAGTGAGTGCCATGTGAAGTTAGTATTAATCCATTAAAAATCATCTCTGAAATTGGCAAATTTTGGTTTGGGGTCTAAGGCCTTGCATTAAGCTCCAGTATTCCAATCAATAAACTACCAGTGCATTCTCTGCTCAAGCAGCCAAAAGCATCTCAAATAACAGCTTCAGACTTAAAATTCTGGGCATCACATCCAATAGCTTTAGCAAGTGCTTCATGTTCTTGGGTCGAATGACACCAACAAGGTCCCTGCCTTCTAGCAGTTATCCTCTGAGATAGTCAGTACAGACACACCCAAAAGAGGCAGGGAGACAGTAAAATAAAGCCAAGATGCAAGGAGCCAGGCTACAACATGATGTAAATTCAGGTAGAATATTCCTCCTCTCCCGTTAGAGTCTTATTTTGCCTGCCAAAGGCAGAGTACAGATTAAGAGTCTCATTGTCTTCCTGCATCTTGTTACTTAGTATGGTCACAGAAAAACAAACTCTTCTGAAAATCCCTGAATATCATTCAACATGATTCAAGCATATGGGAGTTATTATTAAGTGTGACAGAGCACAAAATAGTTTTTCCTTAAGCTAAAGAACTTCACCAGACATCATCCAGGTTAAAACAACATACCTTTTGATTGAAGCTACAAAGAGCATATTTTGTTTGCTATCCAGCTGGCAAGAGGCAGGTGCAGCCTGCCCATCATTGGGAAGAATGTGAGGGAAAAAACATCATTCAGACTGCACCACTCCTGCAAACAGCTATCAACCAAAAGAATCAAAATTACTTACACAAAGGATAGAATTCCAAAATGAAAATGACTTTTCGGCATGAATCCAATATTCTAATAGTGAAAGCATTTATCAAAATAACATTTTTCTTCAAATGCTTTCTCTTCATGAGTGGAACAGTAACTGATGGCTTTGCAAAAAAAGAATGGAAGGATCCTTACAGGATCTAATGGCACTATAACTCAGGTACTGCGTAGCCAACAAGAATTTTTGGTGTTCAGGTATTTTATTTTTGTTCTGAACTTGAACAAACAATTCAAGTTCCTGTAATCCATTCTTTTTGTAGTGTCAGCAGGTTAGGTCTTCTAAGTTTTTTTTTTTTTTTTCCTTGACAACTTGTTAACCAAGTATTCTGAGTATGAAGATGTCCCTGGCCCAAGCCATTTGTTCTCCCTGAATTCATTCCCTGGGAAAGCACACTATGATTTGCAGCTTGACACCATAGCTCTTCTGCTTCTGCCACGTTTCCCGAATCCCTGCCAGAGAGCTGTCAATACTAAATAGAGAATGTGTACTGTGAAATGTATCGCAGGAGGATGCTGTTGCGATACTAGCAGCACCACACTAACCTCATATGTAGAGAACAGTGGCACCAATTGTTTCTAGATCTCAGATGTTCGGCTCCAAGTACCACCCTCACCACAGCATCCCGGCTCTTAGCCTGGCAGTCAGCTGGTTGCTTCTTGAGGATCAAGATTAGAGCAGGGAGTTACTCTCCTGAGAACTTTAGGTGCACAATAAAGAGAGGAAAGCAAAGCCAAAAAGCTAAAAGCAAGGAGGAAATCAGTGTCCGATAAGCCTGAAGAGTTGTCAGATTGCAGGAGCTGGAAGTATATATCAAAGGAAGTTTGCAACATGGCGTCCAAGGTCCTGACGGTTCTCCCCATCACTCCAACCATTTCTTAGACCTCTTTGTCCTTCTCACCTCCAGGGCTTCAAATGTGGAACTCTCCCTGGCCAGATGTGCGTGGGCTGTCATTCTCCCTCTGGAATATTCTCTCCCAGAGAGAGAACTTGCCTTCCCCTCATCAGCCACTTTGCCTAATCGATTTCAACGGATCCTTCAGATACTAGTTTAAGTATCAGTTTCTCAAAGAGATTTTCACATATTTTACGTGTGCTCATCACTCTCTGTGCTTATCTCAGGCTATGATTTACACCTGCCTTCTCTCCTACATCGTGCGCTCCATGTGGCTGGGACTGCATCTATTTTACTCAATAGTATATGCCCATCCTCTAACTCAGCATGTGGCACTTAGTAAATGCTGATAACTACTTATGGAATGAATGAAACTTGTAAGAACTCAGTGAAGTAATATATGTCAAGTACTTTAGATGAAGCTTGGCATATGAAATTCTCTCATCAACTTTTTTGATATTTTTGTTATTAATAATTATAAGCTAGTACTAGGAGAGTGCTGTGCAGCAGGCCGGGAAAGCCACCAGTTCAGATTGCTTCAGAAGCTCCAGGAGGAATTTATTCAGAATAGAAGCAAACAATAATCTTGACCATATGTAAAATTCAATTGAGAGACATTTTTACAGAGCTGTTGGAGTCTAGAAGACTTAGGCTTACATTCAGAAAACTAAGAAAACATTTTTAAAAAGCAAATCTTAGCTCCTGGAATAGTGAAAAGACATAAAATGAAAGAAATGTAATTCTTGTATATTTTTATATGGCTTAGAAATGAACATGATCACGTTTTTAAAAACCACTAAATAAAAAGTCAACCAAAGACTATTACAACTATATTGTAAGATTCAATGAGGATTGGAGAAAAGAGACTAACAGACTAACATCATAATTCATCATCACCGAATCAATCCAGTCTAAAATTAAAGAAGGAGATCAGTATACGCACATTATTTTGAAAATGGATACAAATACTAGAATAAACTGTTAAAAGTTGAGCAGAGTGGTAGACGGGGAGCAGAAAGCTCTTTTGTGAGGACTATTAGCAGTAATAATTAGCATGCTTTATTTTGACAAAAATAAAAATTAATTTTATTTAAATTTAAAATGATTTAAACTCACTTTATTGAAACATTTAAGTAAAAAAATCGTAACATCTATTTATTATCTTATAGATCAAGATTTAAGGAAATAGCACATAAGATAGAATTTGTATTTCATTCACTGATCTAAGCCATTTCAATTAAGGCTGAATTTGACCAGAGTTCTGGGTGACTGATAGAAATCCAGATTTCATCAAAGTAACATCAGGCCAAACGCGATGATGATTTTAGTGATCACGTGTTACAAATCAGCTTCTCTTAAAATGAAGACTTATGTAATAGACATTTGTCACACTTTGTAGTTGTCCAATGTTTTGAATGCCTTACTATGTTGAGGAATTTCCCACATTATGGGAACTTTCTTCTCAAGGGAGCAGCCAGATACTCACTTTTCTTCCCTTCCTATATAGCTGGGGTCCAAGCGTGTTACTTGGGCTTTGCCAGCTTTCACAAGATGGCAATTTAGGAAAAAGCAGTACGAGGGTACGGACGCTACATTGTGCAGAAAGACTGTTTCTAGACAGATGATAGTGAAGAAGGTGAGGTCAGGCCTCTAGGACCAGAACCAGGTACCATCATGAGCTTTACCCAGTGGCAGGTACACTGGGGTCTTGGAGGAATCTCCCCAAAGGTAGCTTGGATGTTGTCCTTTCCTACCTAGCCACTAAGATCTCATCCTTCTGGAAAGCCTGTGAACTTTCTAATATCTTTTTATAAATTCCTGATCACTTAAATTAGATGAATCTATTGCTTGCAGTTAATGACTTTGACTCATACAGCCTTTATTGGTAGCTTCTTTTAACATTTTATTATAATAAATTTTAACATACAGAAAATATGCAGATTATGATGTTCTCATATGCCTCTATCTGCCAATCTCCAAACTCAATTCATGACCAATCCTGCCCTACCCATATTTCCATCCATCCTCTCATGTGATCATATCATATATATCATGCATACATATTTTTGTATATATCTCTAATAGATGAGGATTCACTTTTTGGTATAAGCACAATACTGTTAGCACACCCCCCAAAAGTAATAATAGTGTCTTAATATAATAAAATATCCAACTAGTATTTGAATTTATCATGATTTTTGTGGGGTTATTCTTTTTATTTTCTTTTTAAAACAGGAAACAAATGTCTATCCATGGCAGTTGGTTGATATGTATTATAAATCTCACTTAATCCATAGGGTCATCCTCTGTCTCTTTTTATTTTCTTGCAATTTAAGTTGAAAAAACTGTTTGTCATGGAGAATTTCTCAAAGTCTGGATTTTACTGATTGCATCCCTATGGTGTAGTTTAATGTGTTCCTCTATCTTCTCCAATCTCTATAAATAGGTAGATGCTTTGAAGATTAATTAATTAATCTTAATTAATGTTTAAAAGCAAAACTGCTTCCTGGGTCATATTATATTCTTCCATCAGGAGGCTCATAATTTCTGATTGTCTTCTTTTTGTGTGTTATCAGCTGTTAATGACCAATGCCTAGATCCAGTAGTTCCTTAGTGGTTACAAAATGCTGACCTTCATTTTTTATCACTCTTTCTTTGTATAGTGGCTGGAATACCCCTATATAAAAAGAAACTTTCTCTTATATACTATTTGGTTACAGCTCATATAAGAAAGGCAAAATAAATGCTTGATTATTTCTCTTTATTTTCCAGTTTGCCAGTAATGAATTGGTTCCCTAGTATCTTTTAATGGTGACCAAATAAGAATTTAAATTTTAGCATTAATATGAACACATGGATTTAAACATTTTGATGTGTTTCAGATAATTGTATTCATCATTCATACTGGTATTCAAATTGTACCTTTTTTGACCAATGAGAGTCTATTCAAGTTGGCTCTTGAGTACTTTTAACATAGATTTTGTTTTTATCTCTGATGGCTATTATTTTCTGTAGTAGTTTTTCCTTCATGTCATGTCATCAACAAATAGAGGTGACTTTGCCTCTTCCTTTCACTTCTAATTGCTTTCATTTTTCTAATTTTCTTGGCTAATAACACCAACACAGTATTAAATAATAATTGACATAGTAGGTAACCTTGTTCTATTCTCAACTCTCCTGGGAAAGTCTCTTATGTTTCCCTACTAAGTAGCAGGTTGGCTCTTGGTCTAAAGCATATGTTTTACCATTTTAAGGAAATAGCCATCCATTCCTAATAATATTTTACTAAGTGTTTTCAACACAAAAAGGGATTTTCTCAAATTTGGCTTCTTATTTTCAGTCACTGGTATCTCCAGTGAGAATCCTGAATTGTATATTTCAACTTTATTAGAGAAATGTTCTTGGTTTGCCTTTTCTGCATGTTTAATTAGTTCTGACTATAAAAAAATTTCCTCCCTCTACATTACCTAACACACTGTATAAAAAGACGAATTCTATGATGTCATTTATTTATTTTAAAAATCGCATTTTTTAAATTTTAATCGTTTTACAGACAGGGTCTCACTCTGTCACCTAGGCTGGTGTGCAGTGGCGTCATCATAGGTCACTGCAGCCTCGATCTCCTGGGCTCAAGCAATCCTCCCACCTCAGCCGCCCGAGTACCCAGGACAACAGATGCATCTCCCCACACCAACTAATTTATTTTTTGATTTTTTTGTAGAGATGGGGGTCTCACTAGGTTGCCCAGGCTAATATTGAACTCCCGACCTCAAGCAATCCTCCCGCCTTAGCCTCCCAAAGGGCTGGGATTACAGGCGTGAGTCACCGTACACTGCCTCCATGATCATCTTTACTGATCAACAACGGTTCTGGGTCAGCTAGCTTCCAAGATTCCGATCCTGCCATTCATCAGGTGTCTAGCCGATATTGACTGATTATTTGGTTTCCATAAGCAATTATCACACATGAAAGCCAACACCTCTTTTCCTTTTTTTGCCCTCCCCCCCTTTTTTTTTTGGTTTGAGACAGAGTCTCACTCTGTCACCCCAGCTAGAGTGCAGTCAAGTCGTCATATCTCACTGCAACCTAAAACTCCTAGGCTCAAGCAATCCTCCTGCCTTCTCAGTCTCTCACATACCTGGAACTACAGCACTCACCACCATGCCCCAGCTAATTTTTTCTATTTTTAGTGGAGACAGGGTCTCACTCTTGCTCAGGCTGGTCTTGAACTCTTGGCCTCAAGCAATCCTCCTGCCTCGGCCTCCCAGAGTGCTAGGATTACAGGCATAAGCCACCACGCCCAGCCCTCTCTTCTTTGACAAAGGCCAAGTTTTGAAGAAATATATTAGACTTGATCAGAAATTATCTTTTTAAAAATCTAAGCAAAATATTCAAAAGGATTTAAAAACAGATTTTTACCTATTTAAATACTGAAAGTTAGAAAATTACAGAAAGGAATTACTTTGGAAGAAGATCTTATAAAGAAGAAATATAGAAGCCAATGGAAAATATGCATGGACAATGAAAATAAAAGATATGGTAGCTTCAGTGAGATGTATCTGGATAGAGAATAATCATCCTGAGTTCAAATCATAATCTCCATTTACATTTTTGCACACAATAATATTTATTGTGTCTAACGGAAATCATCCTTTTTAAGTTACAATTAGGACTAGAGGGTCATAATTTCACCACTGACTCCTCTATTTAGGTTAATATTATGTCCATGTAACTATACATGGGCCTGTGGCTGTGTAGAAATGGCCCATTTCAGCAAGTATTTTAAGATCATTCAGGCTCTCTGTGTTTTGCCTTCTGAAACTACCTCACAGAGAATGTCAATGCACACCCATTCCCAGAATCCAAACTTATAATTAAAAAGGCAAAGGAGATGCTAAACAAATTCTCAAATAAAATTGTGAGGTTTCAGGTAATTATACAACAAGAGTTTTTCTTTGATTTGTACATCAGAAACCATTGTTCTACATTTCTAAAAACAGAATTTTCTGCCTTTTGGCACATTCAATCAAAACATTGAAGTGTTTGAATATAGCTAGAGCCAGAGGCTTCTCTGATTTAGAAAACTGCCCCTTGATTATGCACATTCATTTGTTTATCCTCACCTGATTCATTTAAATACTTGATTTATCTCTACCCACTTCCCTGAAGCAATGCAAGTTAGCTAGATGATTTTTTTAATTTGAGTAGAAAGAGAATGAGCTTGCCACATATCTCCCCTTGTTTCCATTTATGAGATGTGCTTGCTTAATAAAGTACAAATGCTGGGGAAGATGACAGGTGCAAACCGTGGGGCAATTTGGCCAAATCTGAACTGCAAAGGGAAGGTGTGAAAAGGTGGATGAATGAATAAACTGGATGGGCAATTTGGGGTGAGTGTTTTGGGGACACCACCTGCTAAACACTGAAACCGATGGAAACATTGCTCATGTGGCGAATGAAGGGTAACTGCAGAGAAGAATTAAGAATTGTAGATGAGTCCACTGGACGGAGACAGTTAACACAGGGAATACACTGAAGTTACCAAAGTGAGGACAACTGTCTTGTTAGCACTTAATTAGGATGATAGGTATATCCCTGGTACCCTATCAGGCCTCTTTCTTACTTTTAAATTCTAAGAGTTGGGTTATTAGGCATGGTCTCTTTAATTACCTTTATATTCACTTGTCCAATAAAACTGATAACAGTCATAGTGTCCTTCAGACTCAAAACATTAACTCTACCACTGGTGCAAATGAGTGTGAGGGGGAGGACCCCGTTCACCTCTAATAGGGCTTTTCAGCCAAGCCCGTCAACTCGACAGCCTGCTGTTGCCGCAAGCCCTGATGATCGGTAACAGTTACATGATTCTGGGAAGGAAGACTTTACTTTTTGCCTCTTGTGCCCATGCCCATTAGAAAGCCCAATCCCACCCAATCCATGTGTAAACTAAACTACTCAAGAGACATCTGGGAAAAGAATCTCTGTTCAGACCTGGATTCGGTATCCAACATACAGTTTGCTCCGTCTTACATCCCTTAAATCAAAGCCATCAATTCTTTTGGCAGTCAGCATTGTGGGGCTTCACTAGCTGCCACTTGAGTCTGGAATCCTAGATCCAGAAGGGATCTTATGGAATAATCTAATTTAAACCTCATCCTCGTCAAGTACTCAAGCAAGTACTGTCCTCCTCAATCCCATAAAACGGAAGATGATTTATGCTAAATAAAAACAAAGACTCCATGTATTTCTGCCAGCATTAGTGTCTGTAGTTTAACCTTGACTTGCTTATAGATCAGTTACGAGTAATACAAAAAGCACCAAGCTCCCTATGAGATGCCATGGGGAATTAAAATGAAGACATAATTCCTGACCTCAAGAAATTTACTATAGAATGATAGAGGCAAAGTAAACACAGGAAGTTAGGCATAACCAGTTGTAAAAAGAACTTGCCACCCTCAGTGCTGAACTCACTTGCTGTACTGAGATATCCCAGTGCATGTCTGTGGCCAAGTTGCTAGATTCAGCTTCTTTGCCCAGCCTCTGTTGACTGGTGTCCCAGTTGGATGACCCGGCACGCTTATTCTTCAGGATCAGTCCTGCCCCACCCTGCAGCCACACCTGGCACTGAAGAATTGTTGAGACAGAGAAAAAAAAAACAAACCAATGCCTTGGATCTGAGAAATTCCAGGCAAGGGATCAAAGAGGAGCTGAGACAGCAGAGTTTTTACCTCGTGTTATTTCCCCAGTGGAGAAGAATAAACAGCACCTGTCACACCATAAGGTATTTATTCATTGACATTTCAATCTTCTATTTTCATTTAATGCTATCCTAATTGGTTTAAGGATCCTAGGAAGTTCTCCCACTTCCAATATTTTAATCATTTTTATATATTTCTTTTAGACTTTTAAAAGTCTTTCTCTCCACTCTAAATGTGAGACAACACATTTTTATAGCAGAAAAATAAAGTCCCAGCTCTTGTGTACCACAATTACAATTCTTGATTGCTTGACTCATTGAATTATATTATGTTTTTGTTAAAGCCCAAGAATAAATGCCTACCTGTAAATGAAGGAAATAGCACATTCATCAATTAGGCTTCTGCCTACAATTCTGTGGGGGAAGGGAGACTATCATTTCATCAGATCAAATAAGATGAATAACTTGTTTCCAATAACCATTACAAAAAAACATGTTCCATATGCTTGGTTGGAAACTTAAAACTTCAGTTCAAACAAGTGTTAGCACGTCATTAAAGGTAAGTATATTAATATGTTTTCCATGTTGAAGTCACTATAAAATATGTCACTGAAAAGATCTTTCAGATCCTTAACTATCCTGTCTGATGTCTGTAGAGTGGCTATTTTATCCATTAAACCTCTTTCTACTATAAGTAATGTATATTTACTTTTATTTTAGAACACAAAGAATACTCCAGGATCCTCTTAGCCTACAAGTGGGAAATATAATGTAAAATCTGGGTATGCTAATTGACCTAAATTCTCAAATTTTAGAACCCCTTGTTGCAGGGAGTGGTCTTCTGTTCAAATTCTGGTCTCGTATCAGTGAAATTTCACTTGGAGTTAAGGGAGTACTGGGATGAGTATCCATATTCAGGACAATTGTATCAGTCAGGGTCTCAAGAAGAAATAGATGTCACCACTCTCCTCCCAGATTGCTCAAGTGAAGAGACTTTAATAAAGGGAATATTTACAGAGCTGAGGGCAGGGTTAAAGGAACCAACAAGGGATATTGAGGCACTAGTAAGCAACAAAAGGGAGTCTTTTGTTAAATCTTTCATTAAAGAAGAAAAGGGAGGAAATAGTGTTATCAGAACACAAAGAAAACTGGACCCACAAAGGAGGGTCTGTTGGGCAAAGGCCATATTTCAGCTACTGACAAAGATGTGGTATCAAAGCAGGGAGACGGTGGAGATGAAATGCCCTAATTATCTTCCCTCCTGCCCTTTGATCTCCTGCCAGGTTTCTCATTGGCTGAACCTAGTCAGAACCTAGAATCAAGCATCCGTCTCCTGGGCACAAAGGAGGGCAGAGAATAGATTAGGGGAAGGCAAAGAGAAAAGAACCAGCACCACTACCAAGGACCAGCAAAACCCAAGAGAAGGCAAAAATTATTAGGTTATTAAGTATGAAATGTTCGATTTCCTTAAGTACTAAGTTTGACAGTTTATATCTCTGACATTTCACTTTGACATTGCTTGTTTTATTTTTATTGTGAAGGTACATCCTCAGTCTTTCAAATGCACAGTTTGGCTTGTGATTATCTCTCAAAGATTTTTTAGAGTCATTTTTGTGAAACCATAGATACATCAAAAATTCGTGTTATTTTTGAATATGAGATCTGTCATGGAACCAAGGCAACACAGACAACTCGAAATACCAATGAAGTGTTTGGGAAGGATGTGGCTGATGAACACACAGTATGTCTATGGTTTGAGATGTTTCATTCTGGTGATTTTAATCTTGAAAATGAGCCACATCGGTGACCTGAGATGAAAGTGGATAATGATGAGCTGAAAGCTGTTGTGGAAGTAAATCCATCTCAACCTACTGTGAATTATTAGCAAGGTTTGACATTACTATTGCAATAATATTGGGCCATTTGAAACAAATGGGCAAGGTAAAGAAGCTGGATAGAAGGGTCCCGGGTGAATTAAATGAGCGTCAGAAGAGAAATCATCTCGAAGCTTGCCTATCTTTGCTGTCACGACATAAATGCAGAACCATTTCTACACTGTGATAAAAAATGGATTATTTTAGACAATCGAGTTTGGCACAATGGTTGGATAAAGATGAAGTGCCGAAACACAGTCCAAAACCAAATATTCAACAAAAAAAGCTAATGATGTCTGTCTGGTGGTCCAGTGCTGGTGTTATCCACTACAGCTTCATGAAACCTGGTCAATCGATTATAGAAGATGTCTACTGCACCCAATTGGATGAAATGATGAGGACACTTATATTAAGCAGCCAAGATTGGTCAACAGAAGTAGGCCAATCCTCTTGCAAACAAGGCTGCTCAGATTACAGAGGTTGGACTTGGAAGCTCTGTGTCCTCCACTGTATTCACCAGACCTTGCACCAACTGACTAGCGCTTCTTCCACCCTTTGGACCACTTCTTGCAAGGAAAAATATTCAATTCTCAACAAGCTGTGCAAAATGCCTTTCGTGATTTCATCTCCACTCCCTCTCCAGGCTTCTTCGCTGCTGGCATAAACAAGCTACCGTTAAGATGGCAAAACTGTGTCGACAGTTTAGGCGCATACTTTGATTAATTGTACTGCTTATTGTTTGGGATATAATCAACTACACTTTTGATTCAAGTCTTTCAGCTGTCTTCTCCAAACTCCTGGAAATTTATGAGTAAATTCCTGAAAGAACTATATATTCCTTCAGTTTTCTCTAGAAAACTTATGAACCCATGATTCTGGCCTGTATACGCTGGGATAAAATAGCCACAGACGGTGGACAGAGAGTATTTGACGATTTTGATCAGGATCCACAGAAACAGAAACAGACCACAAATCTAGTCCATTGGAGGCTGAACGTGGAGCTCAGAGCCTTTGGGAACAACGACCAACCAAGGACCTGGATGAAGATGTATCAGCCAGAGTACTTTAGTGACCTACTGAAACCCAGAGCAACACTTTTATATCTTTCCTTGGGCTCTGAAAACCACCATGGGATGAACTGTCAGCATTTCAAACCAAACATGTGCCAAAAGCAAACTTACCATTTCTCCCTCTGCCCAGACTCTCCCATGCCACCCCCACCCGAGCCTGACCCCAGACTTACACACACACCACCAACCAAAAGCTATTCTTCTCTCTGTCTTCCTTATTTCTGATAACAGCCATTATAACACCCAAGGGATTTATTGTCGTACCATCTTCGATACCTCTAGATTCCAGGGACATCTGGAGCCTGACACCTGTAAGAGCCAACCTGCCCCTCCATGAGCACCCGGGAGTAACCACCGATCACTGTACTTTGTGCACCCCATTGTCCTGGAGAATTTTGGTTCTTCTCATTTTAAAATTTCCTTTGCAGGCCGGGTGCGGTGGCTCACGCCTGTAATCCTAGCACTCTGGGAGGCCAAGGCGGGTGGATCGCTCAAGGTCAGGAGTTCGAGACCAGCCTGAGCAATGAGCGAGACCCTGTCTCTACTAAAAAATAGAAAGAAATTAGCTGGCCAACTAAAATCTATATAGAAAAAATTAGCCGGGCATGGTGGCGCATGCCTGTAGTCCCAGCTACTTGGGAGGCTGAGGCAGTAGGATCGCTTAAGCCCAGGAGTTTGAGGTTGCTGTGAGCTAGGCTGACGCCACGGCACTCACTCTAGCCCGGGCAACAGAGTGAGACTCTGTCTCAAAAAAAAAAAAAAAAATTTCCTTTGCAACCTTATCTGGATCCCATGGCTCATGCTGTATCCGTTAATGCAACACTCTGCCTCTCTGACACCTTGACTCAAGCTAGTGAGGATATCATTTACACCTGCCGTCTGGACTGCTCTCTGTTTTCAGCGTCTCCATGGTAATAAATACCTGCCTAACTCTTCCTGAACCCTGGGCTGACCCATAAACTGGCCTTATGTGACTGGCCTTCCACCAAGTTTGCTCCAGGCCCAGATAAGCAGAGCTGGTTGGTTAATCAGCTCCCAAATTCCAAAGATTCTTACGTAAGCAAATTTCTAATTTAAAATAATTTTAAAATAAAATTTTATGTTTCCTTTTCTCTGATATTATCATGTAAATGGTAGAATCTACAGTTACTATGTAAATCAAATGAATTTTGCCCTTGGATTTGCTGTCAAACTTCCCTCTGTAAGGCAGGTATAGCAAGGATATGAGACCTTCCCCTGGGTGAACAGTGGTCAACCTGAGCTGAACATTGGCACCATCTGAGAAGTACAGAAAAATATACCAATACCTGGGACCCAGCACAAACAGGTTCTGATTCCATTGTGTTGAGTGTGGTCTAGGCAAAGGGATTTTTAAAAAAACTCTCCCCATCCCAGATGATTCTAGTATGCAGTCAAGGCTAAGAACTACTGCTGTGGGCTCAGCAAGCATCTCCACCCCTTCTGCAGTAGGCATGATGAATTATAAGAATGCAGGTGATCATAATGACAATCAAATAAGATCACATGTCAACTTACATAGTGCCCGGAATATAGTAGGTGCTCAACAAATGTGTTTTCCTATGCTCCTACGTCCTTCCAGATTTCCTTCTAAAAATGCCTCTGGGGTTTTAAGTCTCTCTGGAAGAGGCCACATTCTTTTTAGGAGACAGCTACATTATCAAACCATTATTTGATAATGTTTTTTGCCTAGTGGTCAAGCAAAAACCAACCACTAGAAGGGAAAATTCTGTAGAAGTTAGAGGAAGAGTGATAGCATGGATGAGAAAAGGTTTGTTCATAGGGATAATGGATAAATAGCAAAAATCAGGGTTGCCTGATTCAGATTCCTAACTTAATTGTCAGTCTTTTCAAAGAGCCTAAACTGTGATGTACAGAGATTTTTTCCTTGGTATTCAGTTTATTTCTCAAAAGTTCCACCATCATGGACTCAGAATTGGTCATTAATGGAAGCATTTTTAAAGTGTCATTTTAAAAGTACCAGAAAATCCTTTTTTTATATCTTTCCCACCTACCTGCTAAAGCCACCCCTCATCCCTCAGTGCCCGGGGTCAAATGCCATGTCTTCAAGAAATCCTCCTGGATCCTCTGGGGTGAAATTCGTCTCTCTCTCCACCTTACCATTGTAACTCTTCGTTTATGAGCACAGTGTAACTTATCATTAGAGATATTTAGGTGTGTGACTCTCTCTGAAAGATGATCCTAGAAGGCAGAGACCAGAATTGTTCATCTTGATATCCACCACCATGTACAAAACAGTGCCTGACCCTTAATGAGGCCCAGATAACTGTTTGTGGAGTTTAGGAGTATGATGATCTATATTCCACATGTGGTTTTTTATAATGTGATATACATATTCCTAAAATTCACTGTGCTGTGCAATCTCTTGCAATATAAACCACAGGGCTTCTGAGAAAATATGGGGTTAGGTGCACAACATTTGTCAGTGACACATAAAACCAAGATAAGAACCTGGTAAAAACAGTAGCACAGTTTTACACACATTAAGTGGTTAAGCAATACTACAATGAATATGACACTTTACTTGAAAAAGACCCTGACATTTGCTTGTAGAAGTGGGTGTCTGGGAGGATTGCAGGTCGTGAGTCGCTGTGAAGTGGTGAAGGAGAGAAGGTTGTAGCAGAAGTTGAGGATGGGAGTGAATCATAACACACCGAATGACCTAAGAGAGCTGGTAGACATTTGAGGTGTGTGGCTTGAGTTTTGTGTCTTCCTATGCTGCTAAGGCCAGGTGGGTGTAGTTTTCTGTGTTTACCTAGTGTTTCTGAGGATGAAATTGCACATGCACAAATGTGAACTTCACATCATGTTCAAGTCATTCCGTAATACATCAATTATGTTGGAGCAAATTCACATTTTCAAAGTAAGTGTTACAGCAGAACTGACTTACCATATTATACATGCAGTGTGAAATATTATTCATTTAGATCTGAAAATAGGCAGAAAACTTTACATCAAAACACATTCTTTCATGATTCCAAAGAAAGCTAAAGGAAAATGATAGCACGAGGTTACAAGCCAAAAATAAAGGCTATGATCTCTTTTTAGGATGTAATTAATGTAGGCAAATCACTTAGGCTCACTCCGTTCTTCTTTTACACTCTCTAAAATGGAGATAATATGTTGTCTTCTTACTAGACAAGTGCAGTGTGAAGACTCGATAATATTCCACAGACCACTGAAGATGAAAGAGCTTCTGATAAACTCTGAGGAATGAGCTTTTATAAACTTCATACAGTTATATTCTTTGCATATCAAAGACTGAGCTTTGTCAACTGGTATGTTTATAATGTCTATAAAAAGATTAGTAGTTGAGTGAAAGTCAACATTTTTATACAAAGTGTGCGGGTCCAGTGGTGTATAGTTTAGAGACAAATCACTTCTAGTTAATTTGTGCATGTCCAGCTATAGCCAGCCAGGCAAAATAAGCCCTGACTTGTTCCTGTGGCCCTAATAAAACTAACGAGAGAGAAGGTGGCATTGTATGTTGCTGACAATACGTGTATGTGGCAGCTTCTTGCGTTTTGAGTTTCTACTGCTTTTAACACCATTTTTAAATAAATATAAAAATTATGCTTGACAGACAAACTGACATAATAGAGGTAAAGTGGGGATATAAAAAGGTGATCCCAAATCAATACATGCTGGCGTGGATGCGGAAAGACAGGAACACTCATACACTGCTGGTGGGACTGTAAACTAGTACAACCCCTATGGAAAGTAATATGGAGATTCCTTAAACAGATTCAAGTAGACCTTCCATACAATCCAGCAATCCCATTATTGGGCATCTACCCAGAAGAACAAAAGTCATTCTATAATAAAGATACTTGCACCCGAATGTTTATAGCAACACAATTCACAATCGCTAAGAGGTGGAAACAACCCAAATGTCCATCAATTCATGAATGGATTAGTAAAATGTGGTATCTGTATACCATGTTGTATTACTCAGCTATAAGAAATAACGATGATACGACATCTCTTTGGTTCTCCTGGGGAGAGTTGGAACCCATTCTATTAAGTGAAGTATCCCAAGAATGGAAAAATAAGCACCACATGTACTCACCAGAAAATTGGTTTCC
>CM052445.1:40001131-40033722 GCA_028533085.1 Varecia variegata | reverse complement strand
GGGAGGGGATGGGTGTATATCTACATGATGAGTGTGATGCGCACTGTCTGGGGAATGGACACGCTTAAAGATTTGACTTGGGGAGATGGGGGTGGGGGAGAGGATGGGTGTATACCTACATGATGAGTGCGATGTGCACTGTCTGGGGAATGGACAGTCTTGAAGCTCAGACTTGGGGGATTGGGAGGGGCATGGGCAATATATTTAACCAGAACGGTTGTACCCCCATAATAAGCTATAATTAATAAATAAATAAATAAATAAAAAGGTGATTTGAGGAGAGAGATAAAATCTAATGCTGAAAACATCTGTGTCTGGGAAAGCCAATAAGCAAATAAACTGAAATGCTCATCGGGTAAGACTCCCACTCTCCACCTGCGTCTCTGAGCTGGAACCTAACTCACCCCTGCACCTTCACTTCTCCTACAGCCCCTGACCAGGAGCCTGATTTTTCTCACGGTGCCCACACTGCAGGACCTGGATGTCCAGGGGCACGTCCACTCCCCACTGGAGTGGAATTCCTTCTGCGTCAAGTAAATATCCCCGTTCTTTTGAGAATAATGAAACCTGGTACCACCAGCCTCTTTTACTCCTCATCCCTGTCTTCACTGACCCTCCTGACATGAAATCCACAATGAATTAAAGACTTTGGTGCCTGAGCCAAAAATATTCCCCTCTACTCCAGCTTTTGCATTGTCCCAGGGAACTTGAACAAGCAAGTGGAAAATCCATTGGTACCATCGCCTCAGAGCCCTAACCTCAATTTCAATGACACCCAGCTGAATTTCCACACTCAATTCCAAACTCAAACAGAATTTCCTAAAACCCAAAACCACTTCTGCAAGGTTAAACTCTTTCTCAGTTTCCCATGGCTGCTGTAACAAATTACTGCAAACTAACTTGGTGATTTACAACAGTAAAACTTTTTTTCTCTTACAGGTCTGGAGCCCAGAAGTCCAAAATCAGTATCACTTGCCTTTTTCAGAATCTAGTGGCCTATGGAGGCGTGTATACATACAGACATACCTCAGAGATACTGCAGGTTTGGTTCCAGACCATTGCAATAAAGCAAATATTGCAATAAAATGAGTCACACGAATTTTTTGATCCATATAAAAGTTATGCTTACACTATACTGTAGTCTATTAAGTGTACAATAGCATTATGTCTACAAAAATGCTTATACCATAATTTTAAAATATTTTATTGTTAAAAATGCTAATGATCATCTGAGCCTTCAGCAAGTCGTAATCTGTTTGCTGGTGGAGGGTCTTGCCTCAGTGGTGATGGCTGCTGACTGATCGGGGTGGTGGCTGCTGAAGACTGGGGTGGCTGTGACAATTTCTTAAAATAAGATAACAATGAAGTTTGCCATAGCAACTGACTCTTCTTTGCACAAAAGATTTCTCTGTAGCATGTGATGCTGTTTGGTTACATTTTACCCACAGTAGAACTTCTTTCAAAATTGAGTCAATCCTCTCAAACCTTGCTGCTGCTTTATCAACTGAGTTGATATAATCTTTAGCTCCTTTGTTGTCATTTCAACAATGTTCATAGCATCTTCACCAGGAGTACATTCCATCTCAAGAAATCACTTTCTTTCCTCATCCATAAGAAGCAACTCCTCATCCATCAGGTTTGATTATGAGATAGCAGCAATTTAGTCACATCTTCAGGATCCACTTCTAATTTTAGTTCTCTTCCTATTTCCACCACATCTGCAGTTACTTCCTCCACTGATGTCTGGAACCCCTCAAAGTTATCCATGAGGGTTGGACTAAACTTCTTCCAAACTCCTGTTAATGTTATTATTTTGACCTCTTCTTATGATGAATCACGAATGTTCTTAATGACCTCTAGAATGGTGAATCCTTTCCAGAGGGTTTTCAACTTACTTTGCCCAGGCCTGTCAGTGGAATCACCATCTATGGCAGCTATAGCCTTATGAAATGTATTTCTTAAATAATAAGATTTGAAAGTTGAAATGACTCCTGGATCCATGGTCTGCAGAATACATACTGTGTTAGTAGGCAAGAAAATAACATTCACCTCTGTAAATCTCCATCACAGTTCTTGAGTAACCAGATATATTTTCAATGCATGGTAATATTTTGAAAGAAATCTTTGTTTCTGAGCAGGAGGTCTCAACACTGGGCTTAAAATAATTCAGTAAACCATGCTATAAACAGATGTGCTGCCATCCTAGCTTTGTTGTTCCATTTATAAATCATAGGCAGAATAGATTTACCATAATTCTTAAGGGCCCCAGGATTTTTGAAATGGCAGGTGAGTATTGATTGGCTTTAACTTGAAGTTACTAGCTGCGTTAGCCCTTAACAAGAGAGTCAGCCTGTCTTTTAAAGCTTTGAAGCCAGGCATTGACTTATCTTCTCTGGCTATGAAAGTCCTAGATGGCATTTTCTTCCAATAGAAGGCTACTTTGTCCATATTAAAAATCTGTTGGTTAGTGTAGCCACCTTCACCAATGATCTCAGCTAGATCCTCTGGGTAACTTGTTGCAGCTTCTTCATGAGCATTTGCTGCTTCACCTTGCACTTTTATGTTATGGAGGTGGCTTCTTTCCTTAAACCTCATGAACCAACTTCAAGCTTCAAACTTTTCTTCTGCAGCTTCCTCAATTCTCTCAGCCTTCATAGAATTGAAGAAAGTTTGAAACTTGCTCTGGATTAGACTTTGGCTTAAGGAAATATTCTGGCTGGTTTGACCTTCTATCCAGACCACTCAAACTCCTCCTCATTTGTCAAGGTCCAATATACAGCTTATCTTCTCCAGAAAAACTCTCCCTAATACAAAGCCACACACATACACCCATTTCTAGATCCTAGGCAGAGTTACATGGTGCATGTGTCTATCTTGGCTCTTATCACACTGATTGGCTTTTCATTTGGTTAGCTTTTTAAAAAACTTTAATACATATTTCTATTCAAGCAAATAGACAAAGAAGAAATTACAAAACCATTCAAATTTCCCTAAGTAGAAATTATCTTAATTATCCACATTATGGAAGGAGTTAGTAGAGGATGAATGTGGGCGAGATTCACATACTAGATCAAAGTATGCACTGACTGGGTAACTTCTGAGGTCCTTCCAATAAAATATTCTGTAATTCTAACATACATATCACATTTTAAACTACTTGATGTGCTAAAATCCAGTAGTTTGTAAAATATTTTCTTAAAAATAAAATTCTCACGGCTGGGCACAGTGGCTCATGTCTACAATCCTAGCACTCTGGGAGACCAAGGAGAGACGATCATTTGAGGTCAGGAGTTCAAGACCAGCCTGAGCAAGAGCGAGACCCCTGCCTCTACTAAAAATAGAAAAAATTAGCCGGGCATGGTGGCGCATGCCTGTAGTCCCAGCTACTTGGGAGGCTGAGGCAGAAGGATCGCTTGAGCTCAGGAGTTTGAGGTTGCTGTGAGGTAGGCTGATGCCATGGCACTCTAGCCCTGGCAACAGAATGAGACTCAATCGCAAAAAAATAAATAAATACATAAAAATAAAATAAAATTCTCACTTGGTGTGATGGCTTATGCCTGTAGTCCCAGCCACTCGGGAGGCTGAGGCGGGAGGATCACCTGAGCCCAGGAATTTGAGACAAGCGTGGGCAACATAGTGAGACCTCCATCTCTAAAATTTTTTTTTTTAATTAAATGAAAAATTTTTTTAAAAACAAGTCTCAGCAAGCACCAGAGCCATTGTTTCAGCTACCTTTGGAATTTCTTCACGGGTGCATTGGAAGATCCTGGTCCTATATGCTGTATCTATAAAGATATTTTCTTTGAATATCTGTGAAGCTATCCTGCAATCTTGCTCAGGATAAGCATGCTGAAGCATATGTGGAAGGAGCAAACAGACCGTGAAATCTTGGTGAGTTCATATACAGCCCAATGCGGGTCAGCTGGCTCTGTGGGGCAGCTCTCCTCCCAGCCACGACTCCAGGACGCTTACATATGTAACACATGGTCTCCACAGTCACCACAAGAAGAGGAAATGAGAACACAGGGGATTGTGCAGGGAGGTTTATGAAAAGGCCCAGAGGGAATACGTGTCACATGTGGTCACCAAGTGACCCTCACAATGTCACATGGTCCAGCCTAACTACCACAGGGGCTGGGAAACGTAGTCATCCTGAGGGCCCGGGAAGAGGGAATGGAGATTGGGAAACATCTAGCCATCTGTTGTACATATTTTTAGTCTGTTTAATTGCCCCCCTACATGGTAGAATTATCAGAATCAGCTCTGATTCCTCATTTTATAAGAAGCATTTAATGAAGTTCATGAGTCCACTTAGACTAAAATGACCCAAAGCTCAAGCTTAATAAAAATCAGTTATTTATTGGTTCCCTCCTAGAATTATATTCCTGATATAATTCTATAGTGCATGGTAATAAGTACTAACATAATTATAACACCTTAGTAAAGTAAGAAATTCTTTAAAAATTATAATTGTGTTGCATTAATAGCCACCTTCAATTAATTGTGTTAATGGCTACTTTCAAATTATGTGTAAACAACAAAACAGAAAGCATCTTCTGAGATACTGACACCTTAAACAATATATCTCTTTAGAAAGAGTCTCTGTTATACTTTTCTTCTTAGTATAACTTTATAGCACCAATTATTTCAGGCAAGTAGCCGGTCAGAGGTCAGTGTCGCTTGTGTTATCCATGCTGACTGATGAAGTGCCACGAAGCAGTTTGCTTCTTCAGCAATAAAAAACTTGCAGATTTGGACTACAATTTAATGTTAAGTTTGCCTCTTAAGACGAGTGTCAGGAAGGTAACTTCAGTTTCTTTTACTATCCTGAGGAAATGACTTGAGGCAAAAGACATTAATGGCTGTTCTATTCTCAGATTAGAAGAAAGTGGAGGACCACATGAATACCACATGAGATCAACCAGTCACTTCCCGAGACTCTGGTTTAGATTCATAAATAATAGAATGGGAAATAACTGTATTTTTTCATATATTGGCTATGATCAGGAATCTACTAGGAGGTTATTTCTTCCTGAAAGGTGTGAAGGTTATAATTGTCCTGCATTCCAATCACTGAAAATTGAGTGTTTCATTTGTCGTATATTCATTCATTCTATTTTTCTGAGATATATATTCTGCACTTCCTAAACAAAGTTTGAAGTATTATATTAGTTCTTAAAATTTTATATGAATACACCTTTCAGAAGTTATTAATTCTGATATTTTAAACTACTATATAGAGTCAATAATATGTTCATATTCTATTTTTCATATGATGTCTTACAGATTTTATGCTAAGTTATAGTGATAATAGCAAACAATTATATAATGCTTTCTAAGTATTATACCTATTCTTCTAGATAGCCCTGTGGATTATGAAATTATTCTTGTTTTACAGATGAGGAAATTGAGGAACAAAGAAAGTAGTTAAGTGATTTGTCCAAAGCCACAAAGTTATAATTTTTGAAACTGGCATCTAAAACTAGGTTGTCTGGCTCCAGAGTCTATGCTTTTAAGCACTATACTATAGAGACCATTTATATATTATAATACAGAATATCTTATTAACATTATTAAAAGAAACATAGGTTTCTTTGTTGCCAATTCTAGATCTCAATCGTGCTTCCAAATCAGCTCAAATTGCTTTTGTGTCAAAACCTATCTACTCTCACCCCTCCTTGCAAACGCTCTAATTTTACAGCTCTTGTTTTCCCTGCACTTTAGTTGATTTTGGTGATTAAAGAGAACTGTTCATCTGCAACAAAAGCAAAAACATTTCTGCCGATAGCAAGAAGTGACAGCTGAAACAGCATTTAAAGTACATCTTGAATAAATGTTCAAAAGCTTAGCCTTAGGGCAATTTCCTGTTTTACTGGAAAATCTACTTTGCTAGTGTCTGATAAAATTGTATGAACAGTGGAAGCTTAATTCTCCAAGGCATGTTCTATGAACCGTTTGACAGCTTATCTGATGAAATCCACTCTACTACCGGGTTCAGAGAGACCATGGTTCCCTCGCAGAGGAAGCCCCATCTGAATGACTCTTGTAGCCTTGGGGCCAATGTTATTAGTTCCTAAATGAACTGATTAGTGTTTCATTGACTTCTTTCCCAGCAACTGTACATATGCTTGATATGCCAAAGGTTTCCCATCTTGTATAATCAATCCACTGTTGAAAATGACTTCCGTGTGTGGAAATGTTATTAGAGCCATTTAAGACTTTGAGCCATCCAGGTGATTCAATAAATTTAGACAAAATTAAATCACTGCTTACAGGAGACTGGATGAAGTGTCAGTCCAGGCTCACAAGTAAATGTTCCACTTTCTGCAAACCAGGGCAGGAATAAGCCACTCTTCATAAATGGAAAGCCAAGTGGGTGGGCCCATTGCCTCAGATCTGCCACGAGGTGACAGAAAAGAGTATGATAAAAGAAAAATTTGTCCTATCTAAAATACTCCCCATTGCACAAGTTAATGGTACATTAAGATTAATAACTCTCAAAATTCAAGCATAATCCCTAAGATTTCCTTCCCCCGATCCAAAGATCTATGCCAGGTATACTAGCTTATTCTGGGCTGCACTAACTGTCAAAGCTTATGGTTATACATCTAACCAGTATCAGACACTTTGCACTCCAGGGAGTTACCACAAGTATTGTGCATGTGTGTGTATGTCTCAGATGTTGATCAGTACGAAATATTTATGACCTGATATAAATCTTATTCTTCCAAAATGATTGAAAATGTATCCTTTGGGTTAAAGCACCCCAGCACCAAGCTGGACAACCAAACAGTATCATTTTGGGGTCCCCATAGAATGGTTCTTGGGGATTCTCACAGAATTATTTTCAAGGTCCCAATAGATTTGCTGTTCGCTCACTTGGGCTTTGGTGTGCTGTCATACCATAAGGGAAAAACATGAAAATTTTGACTACATTTACTACATAGATGCTGTAGAGATTATGGTTCCTCCCATCACACAGTGTCTGCTTTCTGAGAAAAGCCAGGGATACTTCTCCGGGGTCTCAACATTGTTCTACGTTTGCATCACAGGTTAGTTTTTGTCTTGTGAACACTGTGAAGGATGAAATTGTTCTTTCTCTTCTGGACAATGTATAGCCAAAATTGCATCTCACCCCTTGAAAATGCAACACAGATTCTGATGAGCACTGTTTGTGCTAATCTCATCCCTGCCTCCATTTCACATTTTTAATCTCATTTACCCTTGGGATGCTTTTCCTCTTCCATTTCTTTGACCAGGAGTGGTATCTAGTTTCAGGGTGAGCATTTTTGAGCTGCATGAAATTTCTCTAGAGCATGTCAGGGTATAAACAAGTGAATTATTAAATGTCCTAAGATTAAGCTTACCCATTGTTCACGCTACAAGGTGATTCTTGTGATGGGAGACAAGGGTGAGACTGAGAATGAAAATATAGATTTTGATGCCTATGAAGATCTGATATAGTCAGCAACACACAGAATTCCTCCTCATTTGCTGGCTCTGCAACACCAAGGAAATTACTTAACTTCCCTGAGTCTTCATTTCCATATTTTTTTAAATGAGAAAAATGTCTCATAAATTTTTATAAGTATTAGATGAAATAATTGATTCATTTATTCCACCAGTAGAGTAGAGTAGCTACTATACTATGTATAATAAACTGCTCTTCATGTTGGAGATAGAACAAAAAACAAAATAGGAAAGATCCCAACTCTTCAGAAGCACACATTCTTGGCCAGGCATGGCAGTGTGTGCCTGTAGTCCCAGCTACTTGTGAAGCTGAGGCAGGAGGATTGCTTAAGCACAGAAGTTTGAGGCTGCCATGAGCTATGATGAGGTCACTACACTCCAGCCTGGGCAACAGAGTGAGATCCTGTCTCAAAAAAAAAAAAAAGAAAGAAAGAAAAAAAAAAAAAAAAAACAGAAGTGTACATTCTCATGGAGAGAGACAGAAAGTAAACAAGTAAGCCAATAAAGAAACAAGATAATTTCAAATGGTAGTAAATGCTATGAATGCGGTGATGGAGAAGTTGGTTATGTGAGTCTTGTTGGGAAGTTAGCACTGAGCTGAGACCTAAGTGATGGGTGGCATCATTTACATGAGGCAGAAGAAAGAGCATTTCAAAGTGGTGATTCAGGGAAAGGCATCAGCAAATTGAAAGGCTGGGAGATGAACATACACTTGTTGCCCTGGAAGAGCAGAAAGGCAGCCACTGGGGCTGAGCATGGTGAGTGTGGACAGAAGTCCAGAGAAGGAGAGGAGATATATATGGCACTTGCTGGGTGCTTAGCACATAGTCAGGCTTCAGGTATGGTAGATGTCAATGACCGTGTTGCACTATTTTTAAGCAAAGGCTGGAAAACAGAGATTGCTTAAAGTTACGTTTGCCACTCTTGGGGATAAAAATTAAAACTGCCCTTAGTTCTGCCAAGAGCCAAGCTATAAAGCAGAAAGCACAGAAGTGCGGCGATGTTAGGTCCCTGCAGAGGGAGGCAGGGTTTGTTCTCTGAGCATGATGTCATCAGTGCACCCCTGGAGTCCACTACAAAGTCCTGACATTCCAAGAGCCAGACTCGTGGTCAGAGTACGAAACTAGGACTGAGAGCTCACGTGGGCGCTTCCTCCATCACACTCGTTCAGCGGGAATTAATTCACCAATATGGAGTCAACTGAACTCCATTTCCCCTTCTGCAAAAAGTAATAAAAGAGAACAATGATACAGTCTCCCCTTTTCAGGTATTTTATAATTACTAAGGAGACAAGACATATGCACAAGAAATAATGAAAAATGACTGCAGTGCAATGGGAACCATCGCTACTCTCTGCGAAGTGAATAAAACGCTGCATGTGCCATGCTGTACTACCTCTCACTAACTCTGTGCATAATAATCCTTTAGAAAGGCAATTGCTATTTATTACATTAATTAACACAATCATAAGGGAGCTTTTAGAGACTATGTAGTCTTTTGATCATTTTTAACCATTTAAACCACAGCCACCATCCTAAACAGCCTCAAATTCTCAAGTGGCCTTTGTTTGTTAAATAAGAAAAGTCTAGTGGCCTCATCTATGTAGCTGAACTGCCAGAAGCACCTAGAATTAGGTCAGATTATTTCTTTCTGCCATCTATAGGATGGGCTTTCCCAAGGGTGGATATGCTCTGTGTTAGAAGACTTCTGATCTCAACCCAGAAAAACAAAATAAAAAGTAAAGTGTCACTACTCATGTATGGTTATATTGCAGGCTACAGAAGCTTAGTAGAGTACAGTCTCAACTCTGTTCCCTCAACAGTGTTTTAGGAGCCCCCAAAACATTTGTTGCTGATGTTTAGTAGAATCTGATGTTCTGCAACTGAGTTCTTTCCACCAGCCATCATAGTTCACTGTGTCGTGGAAAAAGATGACAGAATCCCCCTCAATTCCTAGAGTAGACACAAATGTGGAAGGAAGGATCTGATTTATTTTCCACTCTAGGGAAAATTTATAGATAAGATAACAAGTAGCAGAGACAGTACAAAAAACAAAAACCAACAGGCCTCTCTGCCAATGTGACTTCTTGATATCTATGTGAGTTTTTATGAGATAAGAACCATCTGGCATGTGCTGGACAGTTGGGTTTGGGGTTAGGGGCTTGTTTCTTTTTGTTATCATTATTGTTGCTCATTTTATGTAGAAAAATAACAGTCAGAGTCATCCTTGAGATCTTGCTTTTAACATTTGCCTCTAAAACCTTAGAACTTTCACATACAGGACATAAAACTGATTTATCATGTTGTTCCAAAAAGAATGAAACCTTTGTTGATTAGCATTCTGTAGAGAGTTGGATGGATTTTCTTTGGTTACTTAAAGCTATTGATACTACCTTAAAAAGAAAACCAAAACTAGACTTTAAAAACTTCATGTGATCCGGTGATTCACCTAGAACAACAAATACATTTGGTTGGCTTTTTAATAAAATGTTGAGAAGCTACCACCAGCAGATTAATATTCGTAGAAGGCTGAAAATTCTTAAAAATACAAAATATTTCTTTTAGTTATAATTTGCTGTAGTAATAAAAAAAGAGTTATTTCTTCCAAACACACAACATGCTTTGCAAAGAGGAGCCTTTCTAATAGGACTTAATCGAAATCAAAACCCGGCATTTGCCGCACAGATTTCCCCCTGCAGCTCAACCTGATGTCAGCGCTAGGATTCAGTAACACTGATGGGCTTCCATAGTTTACATGACAAATGCTTTCTTTTCAAAGCACAGATAAAAAACGGAAGACGGAATAAACAAGCTTTTTCAGAGTTCACAAGTTTCTCCCATTCCACTCTGCTCTTTAGCCAAGAACATCAATACCGGCTCTGAGGACGTGTTTCTAGAACTTCATATTTCCTTCATTTAAAAACAACTCAGAGCAATTGCACATGAACTTACAGCATTTGGCTTTTAAGCAGCCTTCTCATAGTAAGCTCAAAATCTCCCCCACAGACTAAACCAAAAGTTTGCGGCACAAACTTGGGCAAGATTCAAAATATAAATCACAGGTGGCTGCCGAGTTCATGTAAGCACTTGAAGGCTCCCAAGAACACATGCACAGAAACCTGCCTCGTCCCGGGCAGGGAAAAAGCCCAGCTCCAGTCAGTGTGTCGGTCCCGTTTCTTTCGGTACCACTCAGTCCGCCCTAAGAAAAGCTGCCTCCTTCCTCTTCATAGAGTGGCAGCAGACAATGAAGTTCACTAAAGAAATATCACACATTACATGTTCTTGTTCAGTATCATAAAATTAGGAGCCATATTTTATGATATTCCACAATATTAAAGTGTTTTAAACAACCGTGGCAACATTTCATGCCCTTTTTATGCCATTCATTACTCTAGAGGCAATTCCCAGAATTGGGAAGCTGAGGCAAAAACATTCCTTAGTATCATGGGCCATCCATAAAATTAACACCCATCACAGTCTTTGCCTATCCTTGCACAATTCACATTTCCTTTAACAACATTTACATGTAGAAGATGGATTCAGTTAAGATAATTGAAGAAACCAACTCTAGCCCCATGAGCTGTGCATGTAGAAATATGAAACAGATGCATTAACTTGCAGTCAGTTGTATTTCAAGGGAAAGGATGGGTAGGTTTGAGGCAGACTTCCTAATTAAGGGCTAACAAACCCAAACCAAAGATGAAACAAAGATCATCTCAAAGATGATCCCTTTGTGAGATAACAAAAATGAGGAATTGAGCAGTGTGGGCAGCATGTGAGTTATAAAAAATGATGAATTTAGATGATGATGATGCTTCTGCTCAAAGACAAAGTGGAACAGACCAGAGAATGGAGAATGCAATTTTAAATGAAAGGGAAAATGGAAAATAAAAATCAGGTTCTTTTTGAAATATTTTCTCTTCTTCTTAACTGAGTAACAATTTGAATAAGTTATTGCATTGATTATAAGTGCCTTGAAGACAGGAATATATGTCTTTACCACTTTTTGAAAAAATCAATAATAGCAGGAACTCAATGAATGTTAGATAATAATAATTGAAAGAAGCAGAGAAGGATGCAGAAATAAAAAGGTAAGAAAAGCATTAAGTACTATTACTAGGGGCCTTATTTCTTTTTTTTTTTATTTTAGATTCCAGATTTTATTTTTTAAGAAGGATCAGAATTTACTTTTATTATTTTTTTTTTATTTCAGCATACTACAGGGGTACAAATGTTTAGGTTACATATATTGCCTTTGCCCCACCCGAGTCAGAGCTTCCAGCGTGTCCATCCCCCAGACAGTGCACACTGCAGCCATTAGGTGTGAATATACCATCCCCTCCTCCCCCCCTACCTGCCCAACACTCGATGAATGTTACTACTATATGTGCACTTAACTGTTGATAAGTTAACACCAATTTGACGGTGAGTACATGTGGTGATTGTCTTTCCATTCTTGTGATACTTCACTTAGTAGAATGGGCTCCAGCTCTATCCAGGATAATACAAGAGCTGCTAGATCACCACTGTTTTTTGTCGCTGAGTAGTAGTCCATGGTATACATATACCACATTTTATTAATCTACTCATGTATTGATGGGCATTTGGGTTGTTTCCACATCTCTGCAATTGTGAATTGTGCTGCTATAAACATTCGAGTATAGATGTCTTTTTTATAGAATATCTTTTTTCCTTTGGGAAGATGCCCAGTAATGGGATTGCTGGATGAAATGGTAGTTCTACTTGTGGCTTTTTGAGGTATCTCCATATTACTTTTCACTACTTTTCACTCGTAGTGGTCCCACTACCAGTTTGCAGTCCCACCAGCAATGTATGAGTGTTCCTATCTCTCTGCATCCATGCCAACATTTATTGTTTTGGGCCTTTTTGATAAAGGCCATTCTCCCCGGAGATAAGTGATATCTCATTGTGGTTTTGATTTGCATTTTCCTAATGATTAGAGATGCTGAGCATTTTTTCATATGTTTCTTGGAGGCCTTATTTCTGATCTTGCAACATGAAGTAAACAGGCAAAAATGGGATGCATGGAATTTGAGTGTTCTCTTCATTGAAGTATTTTACCTTAATTCCTACGTCAAAACCACTCTCTATAATACAGAAAGCTGTCTAAATCAGAGCAGAGATTTTAAAGTACACATTTCAAGTGCAGCTTTGCAAATTGGCCAAGAGTCACAGTTCCTGCTCCACAGAATTTGGATCACGGTCAGAGCTTGCAGGCACAAGGGAAGGTAGGTGGTGGAAGCTCCATTCTGCTGGGCTCTGCAAAACTTCCCAAGTTCTCTACCGACACCCCAGCTCTTTCTTTTCCAGGCCTTTCCTGTCCACCAAATTTCTGCAAAGCGGACAGAAGGAGCTGTGTCCATCACCTTTGGAGGCCTTTCACTCCTCCAAATACACTTGACACACTACTTAGAAAATAATCAGAAGGAACTTTTGACCCCTGCAAGAAAAAGAAAATCCCCATTCACGGGGCCTGCAAATGAACACAAATGGAATCACTGTGGCTGCTCGTACTTAAAGAGGATTTGGCATTGTAACCTTCAAGAAGGTAGAATTAGTTTGGGTTCTGCTTAAACACAGATAAGTGCACTTTTGCATAGTGAGTCTGGATGTTTTTGATGGTAATAATCACTCTGAGTGATTTGGTTAAGCTAGAATAATAATTCTATTCAATGAAGCATTACTCACGCCAGAAGAGACGAGGCTGATCAAAAGATTCTAAAAGTCAGAATCTGGTTCAGCAGAGGGCCTGACAGATCCTGCAAGTCCAGGCAGGCATGGTTCAAGATAGATAGCCTGTTAATACAGGAGGAAGAATGGAAGGCTGTAGATCCATGTAAGACACCTGAAACGCATTCTGTGAAAACAAGAGGATAATGGACGGGGTTGACACACTCAAGCAGGGATTTCCAGCTATAGGGACTGGATTAAGCAAGTGCATCTATCTCCAGCCCCCCTCAAGCCCTAACATTTAGAATGAAGGATAAAAATGATACCAATTAATAAGAACAAAAAGAATTATAGGTGAGACTATAGGAAACAATGTATGTCAATAATAGTTTAGAAGATGGAAATAAAAAAGATTAGTTTCAACTAACTTATTGGAGCCCAGAAAATAGAGTCCTACCTGCCAGAAGTCAATTCCCACCTCAGTTCCCCAGCCAGTCAGTCTGGGACACAAGATGGGGCAGGTAAAACAGGACTCAAGTCTTAATAAGAAACAGACTTCCAAAGCCCCTTCTCAGCCCTTGCAGCCAGGTGACTATCCCCTTCAACACAGACACAAGACAGGAGGTTTATTCTTTGGTGAAGGTGGACCAGGAAGGCTCTGGTGGGAGCAAGGATGAAGCACCTCCCTGAAAACAGGGGAATTGAATTACATTTTACATTGAATGTTTCAATGTTCTGCTGTGTGAGTGAACAAAAATCCCCAAGTCTGGGCTTGCCTTCTGCGCCAGAGGAGGGAGGAAGGAGAATAATTCATAGGGACTAGTAGGTAAAAATTATCATATGGGCAGAGGTCTCTGTCTTCCTAGAGATCTTAACAATGGAGCAACTACACCCTGTTTTTCTTTTTTTTTTTTTTGGTATATAAAAATTTATTGGGCAGGTGCGGTGGCTCATGCCCGTAATCCTAGCACTCTGGGAGGCCAAGGCGGGAGGATCACTCAAGGTCAGGAGTTTGAGACCAGCCTGAGCAAGAGCGAGAACCTGTCTCTATTAAAAATAGAAAGAAATTATCTGGACAGCTAAAAATATATATAGAAGAAAAGTAGCCGGGCATGGTGGCACATGCCTGCAGTTCCAGCTACTTGGGAGGCTGAGGCAGAAGGATTGTTTGAGCCCAGGAGTTTGAGGTTGCTGTGAGCTAGTCTGACGCCATGGCACTCTAGCCCAGGCAACAGAGTGAGACTCTGTCTCAAAAAAAAAAAAAAAAAAAAAATTATTGATCAAGTAGAATCACATTAGAAAAATAAAAGTATAATAATCTGTTACAGCATATCTATGGATAAAAAAATAGCCTTGTTCTTAAGAAATAAAAGTCTACAGTATTTCTGCTCTATTTCCTGGAACAGTGCTATAGTTTGGGTGTTTATTCCCTTAAAATTTCATGTTGCAATTTTATCCCCAGTGTTGGAGATAGGGCGAATAAACTATGCCTGCCCTCCAGGGTGAGTGAATTATCGCCCTTAGTAGTTCCCACCAGGAGAGAGCTGGTTGTTAAAGAGCCTGGCAGCTCCCTTGCTTATCTCTCACCACGTGATCTCTGCACACCCTGGCTCCCTTCGGCTTCCGCCATGAGTGGAAGCAGCCTGGGGCCCTCACCCAATGCAGGTGCCGGTGCCATGCTTCTTGTACAGTCTGCAGAACCATGAGCCAAAGAAACCTCTTTTGTGTATAAATTACCAGCCTCAGGCATTCCTTTACAGCAACATGCAACAGAATAAGATAGATTATAAAGAATTGGTATCATTTTTTCTCAAATGTTTGGAAGAATTCACCAGTGATATCATCTGGGCTTAATGCTTCCTTTGTTAGAAAGTTATTAATCATTAATTCAATTTATCTTATAGATATTGGCTCTTTTGAATTATTTATTTCTCCTCATGTGAGTTTTGGTAGTTTCTGTCTTTCACGGAATTTGTCCATTTTATATTAGTTATCAAATTTGTGAACAGAGAGTTCTTTTAATGTTCAGAGGATCAGTAGATGTAGCCTCCCTTTATTTCTGATTTTTGTAACATGTGCTTTCTCTCTGTTCTTTGTGGTTAGTCTGCCTTTCGTTTACCAATTATGTTGCTCTTTTGGTTTTAATAATTTTCTTCAATGTTTCCCTCTATTAAATTACATTAATTTTGGCTCTAATTTTTATTTATGTTTTTCATTCCTTTAATTTTAGTCTGTCTTTATATTTAAAGTGGGTTTTTTTGTAGACAATATATAATTGTGTCTTGTTTCTTTTACGCATTCCATTAATCTCTTCTAATTGATGTATTTAGACAACTGGTGTTTAAAGTAATATTGTTGGATTAATATCTACCATATTTGTAATTTTTTTCTATTCTTTTGACTTTATTTTTTTATTTCCCTCTTTTTCTGCCTTTTAATTGAGTATTTTGTATGATTCCATTTCTCTCCTATCTTATCACATTAACTATACTTCTTTAAAAATTATGTTAGTGGTAATTCTCAAGTTTGTAGTACATAATACATTTACCCTAAATTTAAGTCCACTTTCAAAAAACACATACCACTTCATAGGTAGTAAAGGTACCTTATAACATTTTCATTTTTTTTCCTATCCTTTATAATATTGCTATCATTAGTTTCACTTTTCCATAGCTATAATTACATTCAGTATGTTGTTGCTATTATTATATTAAACAATCATCTGCTAGGTAAATTGAGAATAATAAAAACAAAATATATTATTTTACTTTCATTTATTCTTTCTCTAATGCTCATTATTTCTTTATATAATTTCAAGTTTCCAACTAATATTATTTTCTGTCTCTCTGAATAACTTTAACGTTTATTTTAAGGCAGGTCTACTGGTGGCAAATTCCCTTCATTTTTGTTTGGAAAATCCTTATTTCTCCCTTAGTTTTTAAGAATAATCATTCTGAGTACAGAATTCTAAAAGAGCTCTATAAAGAGAATTACAAAACACTGAGGAAAGAAATCGCAGATGAACAAACAAACAGATAAACATATCATGCTTGGCCGGGCGCTGTGGCTCACGCCTGTAATCCTAGCACTTGGGAGGCCGAGGCGGGCGGATTGTTTGAGCTCAGGAGTTCGAGACCAGCCTGAACAAGAGTGAGACCCCGTCTCTACTAAAAATAGAAAGAAATTATCTGGCCAACTAAAAATATATATAGAAAAAATTAGCCGGGCATAGTGGCACATGCCTTGTAGTCCCAGCTACTCGGGAGGCTGAGGCAGTAAGATCACTTAAGCCCAGGAGTTTGAGGTTGCTGTGAGCTAGGAGGACGCCACGGCACTCACTCTAGCCCGGGCAACAGAGTGAGACTCTGTCTCAAAAAAAAAAAAAAAAACAACAACATATCATGCTCATGGATCACTAGAATCAACATTGTTAAAATGTCCATACTATCCAAAGTGATGTACAGACTAAATGCAATCCCCATCAAAATATCAATGTCGTATTTCACAGATCTAGAAATAATAATCTATGTTTTGTTTGGAACCAGAAAAGAGCCTGAATAGCCAAAGCAATCTTAAGCAGAAGGAACAAATCTGGAGGCATCACATTACCAGACTTTAAACAGTACTACAAGGCTATAGTAACCAAAACAGTATGGTATTGGCACAGAAATAAAGGCATAGACCAATGGAAAAGAACAGAAAACTCAGATATAAAACAATCCACATAGAGCCAACTGATCTTCGACAAAGCAGACAACAATATACACTGGAGAAAAACACCCCTATTCAATAAATGGTTCTGGGAAAATTGGATAGCCATATGCAGAAGAATGACATAGGATCCATATCTCTCACCACTCACAAAAATTAATTCAAGATGGATAAAAGACTTACATGTAAGGTATGAAACCATAAGAATTCTAGAAGAAAATGTTGAAAAAACTATCCTAGATATCAACCTAGGCAAAGAATTTATGAAGAAGACCCCAATGGCAATCACAGCAACCATAAAAATAAATAAATGGGACTTTATTAAATTAAAAAGCTTCTGCACAGCCAAGGAAATAATAAAGAGAACAAATAGACAACCCACAGAATGGAAGAAAATATTTGCAAGCTATATATTTGATAAAGGGCTAATAACCAGAATCTACAAAGAACTCAAGCAAATCAGCAAGCAAATATCAAACAATCCCATCAAAAAGTGGGCAACAGACATGACCAGAAGCTTTTCAAAAGAAGATAGACAAATGACCTATAAACATATGAAAAAAAGCTTTACATCACTAATCATCAGGGAAATGCAAATTAAAACCACAAGGAGTTATCATCTTACCCAAGTTAGAATGGCTTTTATTAAAAAGTCCAAAAACAATAGATTCTGGCATAGATGCAGAGAGAAAGGAATGCTTATATACTGTTGCTGGGACTACAAATTAGTACAACCTCTATGGAAAATACTATGGAAATTACTCAAAGAACTAAAAGTAGACCTACTATTTGATCCAGAAATCCAACTAATGAGTATTTACCCAAAGGAAAAGAAGTCATTTTATCACAAAGACACCTACACTCTAATGATTATTGCAGCACGATTCATAATTGCAAAGATGTGCAATCAACCCTACTGCTCATCAATTCATGAGTGGATTAACAAAATATGGTATACGTATACCATGGAATACTACTCGGCCATGAAGAAGGATGACTTAATGCCTTTTGCAACGATATGTATGGAACTGGAGACCATTCTCCTAAATGAAGTATCTAAAGAATGGAAAAACAAACACCACATGTACTCGCTATTAAATTGGAACTAACCAATGACCATACATGTGCATAGAGGGAAGCAAAACTCAACAAAAATCAAGGGGCAGGAGAGGATGGGTGAAAGCCTACCTAATGGGTACAAGGCATACTAACTGAGTGACAGGCACACTTATAACCATGACTCAAGCATTATAAAAGCTATTCATGTAACGAAAAATATTTATACCCCTGTAATACTTTGAAATAAAAAAATAAACTCTAACAGAAAAAGTAGACAACCTGTAAGAACAGATAGGTAATGTAAGTAGAAATTGAAAATTCTAAGAAAGAATTCAAAGGAAATGCTAGAAATTAAAAACACTGTAATATGAATGAGGAATGTCTTTCACGGACTCATAGAGTAGATATCATTGTGGGAAAAATTGGTGTGCTTGAAGATATGTCAGTAGAAACTACTCAAACTGAAATGCTAAAGGAAAAATATAATGGAAAAAGTAGAAGAATATACAAGAATCATGGGACAATTTCAAAAGGTATGGTGTACATATAATGGAAATAAAAGAAAGAAAAGACAGAAAGAAGCAAAACTACTCTTGAAGTAATAATGACCAAGAGTTTTCCAAAATTAATGGCAGATATCAGATTACAGATTCAGGAGGCTCAGAGACACAAAGCAGGATACATACAAAAAGAACTAGCATATCATGTTCAAATTGCAGAAAGCCAAAGAGTAAATCTTGAAAGAATTCAAAGCAATGTAATATCCTACCTATAGAAGAACAAGGATAAGAATTATACTGAACTTCCCTTCAGAAACCATGTAAGCAAGAAGAAATCGGAGTTTGTGTTGAAATAAGAAAACTTCAATTTAGAATTCCATCCATCCCATTTTTCTTAGTCCACAATAAAATAAAACAAGGGAAAAAACCAAAATCTAATAATGAAAACTTTCCAACATTCAATTTTTAAAACCACTTTATTATGGGGCATTTCAAACATACAAAGGTGGAGAGAATAGCCTCATAAACACATTACCCACACTCAAAGGTTATTAACTTCAGCGATAATTTATGGCTTATTGTGCTTCATGCTTACCCCTTCCTTCCCTGGCACGTCCTTCTTTCCCTTTTTGTTTTGGAGCAAACTCCACACACCACATCATTTCATCCACACAGTTGAGTGTGTATCTCTAAAAAATAAGAAATATTTTAAAACTTCATAGATTTAGAACTAACATATAGATGCATGCATTTATCAAAGATTATTGGTTGAGTTTGCTATACTCATTTCTTTTTTCAAAAATCATCGTGGATACCAGGCTCCTCCGGTAATACGCTGTGGTACAGACGGCTCCTTATTGTGCTTTGCCTCCTCTGTATACTTCTCGTGTCTCTCCTGAGAAACCTCATCCTGCCTCTATTCTAACTTCAAGACTGTCCATTTTCAACCCCCTCCCATTGAATAATTTAAATGAACCCCATAAAAAGATCTCTACGCCCCTTCCTAGCAAGAAGTAGCTACAGAAGAAAGATCTCCGCCCATTTTCTCAACTTCTGAGTTCATTTTAAAGAGAAATTTAATTTTAACAACAGAAAGGGGGGAATCTTAGGGCAGCCTTGAATCGCCTAATTTTCTAACAACAGCTAAAGATCAATTACTGAGCTCTCTCTACTCTCTATTTTGCTTCTCTCCCAAACTAGCAGGCAACCTGCTGGAAAAGACAAGGATGCTTGCTTCCCAATCTTTCTAATTTTTAATTTTTTCCTCTTTCTCAGACCTTGCCCTTTCTTTTCTTACGTGTATAAAAAGGATGGAATGTTAGGTTTGAAGAATTCACTCTTCTCAAACTTCCATCAAAACGTCCTATAGAACCCACCCCTCTCCCCTTCCTAGGGGTGTATTAGGAGCCTAGCTTTTTCCAGACCCCTAGGGAGATACAGGAATGAAATGCAAAAGGGGAACTTACTTTTCTTATCCTTCCTGATAAGGACGACCCTCATCCCTCCCAGTTGTTCCCTAGGGAGATAAAGGGATGGAATGCAAGAGGGGAACTTACTTTCCTTATCCCTCCCAGTTGTTTGAAAAGTGTTTACTCCTCCCAGAAAAACTCTATAAAGCCAAGGCTCTTCCCTTTTCTCTCATGGACACCTTTTTCCAGCCTCCAACCATCTGCACCCAGATGCTCAAAACAAATAAACATTTTGCTACCAAAAATAAAAAAAATAAGAAATAAATCTTACAGTCAGGACATGTTGGTATTGGAAAGCCATTTAAAGATACCATCTAAATGCCCTTGGTTAACCGATGTAATAACTTAAAGTCAAGGTACTGAAGTGACTCTCTAAAGGTGAAGTGCTAGTTGGAGGTGAAGTCTAGACTAGTACCCAGGTCTGTTGACTCTTAGAATCAATGAGTTTCAAAGAAATATATATATTTATAGCTGTATGGATTGTAGACCTCAGTAGAATATGCTACTTCCTAAGGTGACTTTGTATTGTGTAAAATCAGCTAAACTGGAACTATGCTTCCCAGAATACCCTTCCCCACATGGTTTGGGTTATGATTGGCCACGAGAGGAATTTGTGTGCAATTTAGAATGTGGAAGGAAAGCAGCAGCCGTGTGTACATTGAGAAGATCAGTTGAGAGTCAGGCACTGTTGCAGCTCACGTCATGCACATTGTCACGGATCTGCTGGGTCAGCTTGCCGGCATGAGGCAGCATCCACAGTTTCTCCAGCTCCTCCCAGATCTCCTTCTTCAGCTTCTTGGTGGCAGCATGCACCAGCTCTTTTTCAGTCACTCATGTCATCAAAGGAGAAAGCTTGGAAACAGTCAGAAATCACCATGAGTTCCATTGAGAAAAAGACACAGTTTCCAGTTCATCCTCATCGATGCAATTTGTCCTTGACCTCCCACACCTCATGCCCTTCTTCCCTTTACGGCTTCTTGCCCAGCTGACTTAGACCCCAGCACTGGGGGCAACAGATACTGGCCTAACCAGCTCCCCAAATTGCAGAAAGTCAAATACCTATAATAAATTCTCTTTATCATTCAATGTGGTTCTGCTTCTCTGTTTGAACCCTTGCTGATACACCTGCATGACCAATTGTACTGAAATCAATTAAAAATGTGTGGCTTAGACATTTTTGAAAACTATTGGCTACCATTTTGTACCTAAATAATTTCTTTTAAGATAGTGCATATCTGAAACTCAATAAGAGATGTCTCTAAAATGCACATGTAATCTCAATTTGCACAATATTTTAAGCTTTTCATAGACTATTCATAGCCATTATTTAATTTGATAAACTTGCAGGAATATGTAAGCATTTAGCAAAGGTAGTTTTGGGGAGCCTCTCATTAATAATTGTGGGCAAGCGTAATGGTATGAAAGTTAGAGGAATAATTTTGTTAGCACTTTATAATAGTGGGGCTATTAAACTGAGTTTCCTATTTGTCTAACAAGACATCATAGACCTTTGACTTCAAAGTCAATTTAGGGATTGTATGGAAGTTATATATGAAATGTGCACCTGGTTGCTAAGGATCTGAGGAAGATGAAATACTTCCTGGAAGGTGAATGACTATGGAAGCAGTATTGGAGAAAACTAGGCATTGCTTCATTTATTCATTCAATCTTTTGTCCAAAAAATATTTGCTAAGCACATACTGCTATTCTCTAAACATAAAGTCTTGAACAAGACAAATGAAATTCTGCCTCCATGGGACTTATTCTTGCTGGGATGTGCACATGAAAAAAAGAAGGAATGGATGAATGAACAAATAAAGTAAATAATATAAATAAACATAAATCCATAGAGTCATAAGTGCTATGAAGACAATAAAACAGGGTAATGGGGTAGAGAATGAGTGGGCCTTGAGGCATCTTTTCAGCTACCCCAGGTCAGGAAGATTTCTCTGAGGGGGTGACATTTGTACTAAGACATGGCTGATAAGATTAAGCTTGCCACACAAAGATCTTGGGGAAGAGCATTTCAGGCAGTAGGACCAGCAACTGCAAAGGCCCTGAGGTAGGAATCAGTCTGCCTTGGCACTCCAGTGTGGCAAGAGCACGGGGAGGTCGAAGAGTGTGGAGAGGAAGGCATGAGCCAGATTGGGCAGGGCATCATGAGCCCTGATGTTGGCTATCATTACAAAGGAGTTTAATCAGGGAAGAAATACAGTCTGACTTAGTGTTGAGGGCTCAGTCTGACTGGAGGGACAAGAGTGGAAGGAGTAAGACGAGGCACAAAATTAGCCATCTTGAAGGCATCCCCCATGATGTGGTGAATGTTTATAAGAATTATAAAGGACTAGATCCCAGAGAAGTTTAGGGAATGGTTAGTTTTCTCTTAGGGTTGGCCAAACAAAAAGCAAGATAACACTCTGCAGGCATCTGAGTAAGCAGTGGCTGCTGGGTCTGCCCCACCCTCTCGCAACGCTGGGTAATAGTAGGGAATCAATGCTGTGTTTTGATGAACTAACTGGGCAGTGTAAGTGGGCATTCTCCTATGTGGAGACTGGAGATCCTGGTGCAAACCTGTGAGGTCTAGAGTGGCATTGCAGGGCCACAGGCTCCAGTGAGTACAGGAGTGACTGCTGGAGTGATTTATTAATCCCTGATGGCTCTATGATGGGAGGGTTCAGACCTCTTACTAATCCCTCTCTCCTGAAGGGGGTTGAGAAAACTGCCAGGAACTCATATGAAGAACTGGGCTCACGGGCAAGATGCTTAATCATTAGATAAATATCTTAGTTGTGACTGATTTATCTCATAACAGACTTGTTTCTCTTACCCTGTTTATTTCAAATATTTGAAGCTTATATTTTACAGATTAGGAAGACTATGGACAAAATCCTTATGTTTTTACTTGCAAGGCTTACTGGGGCTTCAAAAATGGGCTGTCAGAGAAAGGAAGGTGAGCCTGGATTGGCAAAGAAGGAGCCAAAGAGGCTGACCCAGCTGCAGCAGGAAGCACAATGACAGAAAGTAGAAATTCAACTGTGATCCAGGCCGCTTTTACTGCCCAGAAGTCTGAGCTGGTGGGTTTGCCAGAGGGCAAGTTTTTCTGTGGCTGGGATTCAGGCTGCTGTAACTGCTGAGGGGTCTGAGCTGTTTCAAAACCTCCCATGGCAGAATCATGGTCCTGGAGCACTTTGACTGAGGAAGAGAAGAAAGCCACACAGTCGGGACAGAGTGTGAGCAGGTGTAAGAGCAGGTGGGGGTTAAAAGGAGGTCACGATCCCAGCCTTGTAGACTGTGGTTGGAGCTTTATCCCCACAGGGGCAGTAAAGAACAATCTGGACCCCAGGCAGGCCAAATTCTAGAGTCACTCCAGAAACCACCTGTGGAGGGGGTTGAGGCCAACTAAGGATTGTCTATGGAGCCAAGCGAGACCGAGCTGGGAGCTGGAATTCTGCAGTCCCTGAGGCTGAGTAAGGTACACCCGAGCTGGGAGGTATGCCCAAGAGTCACATCTCAGGCAGGTAGATTAACACTGGCTTTTAGAGAAAGTGTCTTTTTTAAATTCATTATTGTGTATTTCTCTTTAGTTTTTCTGTGCTAACCCTTGTGCCTGCTCATTATGACCTATTTGACACAGGGCAGGCTGATGAGATGCAGGGTTTTATGTAATGAGATATAAAGTACTAACTAAAAAGTTGACTTATGATCATTGAGAAGACACATTGGGTTCTACCCATTTCTATTAGGCTCTACTTAACTTCTATGCAGAACAGTTATTAAATATCAATTTGCCTTTATGGTCAAAGCTTTTGTTTCAAAACTTAGATTGTCTACTTCTACTGTATGGTTTAAATCAGGGGTTGGAAAACTTTTTCTATAAAAGACCACATGGGAAATATTTTAGGCTTTATGGGCCGTGGAGTCTCTGTCCAGCTACTAGATTCAGTTGTAGACAATATGTAAACAGATGAGCTTGGTTATGCTGCATTAAAACTTTATTTACAAAACCAAATGATGGCCAGTTTGGTCCATGGGCTGCAATTTGCTGATGATTTCTTACTTCATAATTTGCTAGCTACAATCAACAAAGAGATGGATTGATGTGTTTAATTTCTCTGCATTCTTCTTTTTCACTTACAATGTTATTTTGTATTTTTTCTAATTATAAGTTTCGTTTTCTGTTGTCTAAATTTTTTACTGATACATACCATATGTCCATATATACACCAATATATTTAATAGAATAAGGTTTTCCTGAATCACCTTCACACATCTCTCACTACATCTTTCACACAGAGAACCCCCAAAATGCTAGTTTACAGATAGAAACCACAAGGATCCTCAGAAACGCTGTGGCAGGCACTGAGAGAAACTGTGCTTGGGATCCGTCATGGTCCGAAGTACTGAATGCAAGTTCCTTTCAATACAATCCAACGGAGAAACACACTGTCATTGTTCTCACGTTATCAATCCAGTTATGAGCCAAATGCAATCCAGACTCACATATCTCAGCAGGATTTCCCAGGTCATCTTTCTTAGAACAAAGCCCTTCTGGTTCCATGTTGAAAAGAACAAGACTGTTGCGATTAGGCAGAGTGGCGCTGGTAACGTGATCTGAACCGGATTCCCAGGACCCCGGTGAGGCGCCATGAGGGAATCCATGTGAACCTGCTTTGAGCTGTTCAGAAGAACGACTCAAAGTTTTGTTATTGATATTTTTAGCTGTCTTTGTGTTCCTAGTACTTGGCTGGATGCACTGGATTGGTACAGGAAGATCAAAGACTATCCTTTCCTTCAAAGACCTCCCATTTGGGAGGAAATAAAAACCTCCTGGTAGCCAAAGACTTGTATTTGTTTGCATTTCTTCTCCCTCTTCTCTTCTCCCACAGTATCACAGAGGCACCGCATTGTTTAGACACAATTTTGTAAAATCAGCTTTCCGCTTGAAAAGGCTAAGAGTGGACAAGCTGAATCTTGACAATCGCTCTTATTGGAGGCATAATTTTTAGATGCTTACATTCATATGTCTCCCTGATTTTATTTTTACATATCAAGACCACTAAAAACACAAAATGTAATAAAACAGACATCTGTGTATGTATTGCAAAAATTTAATAAGTTTTAACATTTTGCCACATTGACTTCAGAATTTTACTTTTAAAAATATGACATTACAGTGGCAGCCATGATCTCAATCCCCCACCTCCTTCCCTTCCCACCCCTTGGAAAAATCAATATCCTGAATTGGAGATTTATCCTTCTTGTAAGTATTTTTAAGTTTTGTTATAATTGCATTCAATTTATATTACTATAATTCATAATTTTGTTTCAATACTAACATTTACATGAATGCTATCACTCTGAATATATCCTTTGCCACGTGATTTCTACATTTAAAATTACGTTTTCAAGATTTTTCCATGTTGTTCCACATGATTTAGCTTATTCAGCTTAACCAACACAGTTTTCCACCATGTACCAGGGTTTCTTCATCCACATTCCCACTGATGTTCATTTAGATTTGTTCCTATTTCTCACTATTATAAAAATATCTCAGTGAGTGTTATTCTACTTAGGTCTTTTCATGCATCCTACGCACGCTTTGATTTTTAGATATTTATTTTTAACACTCTCTTCCTTTTAGGCATATTAATGAAAAATGCAATAAAAGAGAAATTTAAAGGAGAAATGTTCACCTGACTCTTCACATTCATGTTCACACATGTACCTATGATGAACAACCTTTTGTGCCTTCTCAAACACTCGTTCTCAACTTCAGTATCCTCTAGGATAGCAGCAAAGCAACTCAGCTTTCATTTAACTTTCTGAGCATTGTTATTCTCCAAGGGTTTGCTGTTCCATAACCAAAGGGAGAATATCTGCATTCACAGGAGAGAAATGATCCAAGTTCCAAAATGTGGCTCATTTTTGGTATGTAGCAATAAGAGAGGTTTTGAAGTCATCTTCAAACTGTGGCTTAAGATAGTTGATTCTGGGATTTGGAAGTATGGAAACAAGCCATTCTATGTTTCTAGCCTGGGGGATTCTGAATGGCTTCCCTCCAGAGGCCTATTTCCTTGTCAAGCACTGAAATAATAGTCTTGCCACTGGGGTTGCTCAGACATTCGAGCCACAGCAACGCTGGTGGCATGGGTCACTTCTGGGAAAGAGGCGACAAGGAGCTCAGGCCCAGCTGAGTGGTTCCTGGAAGCCGGTCCCTTAGCAGCTGAGGGACATCAATGTTTGGGGCGGACTTTTAAGGTTAAGGGACCTGGGACCTTGTGTAAGAAGGGAGGGATGTGATGCTGAATCGTAAGAACTTTGTTTATGAGGGATTTGGAGTTTTTATAGTGAGACTTAAAAGGAAGAAGAAAGAAGGAGAAGAAGGCAGGAAGAGGAAGAGGAAGAGGAATAGGAGCAAGAAGAGGAGGAGGAGGAGGCGGGGGTGGGGGGAGAAGGAGGCGGGGGAGGAGGAGGAGAGGAGCATGCATTTTGGAATAAAACCTAAGCCAGGAGCGCATAGATCTAGCAAACTTGTGTTTGGGTTTTTTCCACCGGGCTGTGTGTTCCCCCCACTGTCTTCCAGAATACGAGGCTCCTTCTTTTCAAACTCCACTCAGGGTGCAGGTCAAGCCCATGGTGTCAGTTCTCTTTGCCTTTCCGGCACCACTTTTCTGAGTCCACACTTCCTTCCACACTCAAGCAGCCAGCAGGCCTACTACCCCTTCCTGGTGGTCCTGGTAACCAGGAAAAAAGATGGCAAGCTGAAGGCCTGTCACCTGTCCCTGCCAGAACCAAAGCATTCAACTGTATTTGCAACCCACACTCTTCCAGACCTCTTCAGACCCTAGATGTGTCCGTCATCAGCTTAAATTTCTCACTTCCCAGTTTCCTGGTCTCATCTCACTCACCCTATGTTGGACACTTCTTCTCTCCAAACACATCTAAGCCCCACCACCACCATCATCACCACCACCATGCTGGCCTCTTGTTACCTATAAGATCTTGTCTACCAACAACCTGTCTATCAAGTACCTTGTCTGTCAACTCAAGGTCGACAACAGCATCAGCATTTACTTATGATTTGATTCACACAAAAAGTGTTACTGTGTCTACTAGGTGCCAGGCACCATGACAGGTTCTAGGAAGAGGACACAGTTCTGGTCTTGAACTATGGGGTGGTCTGTTGAGGGAAACAGGCAAATCAAGGGGCACCTACAATGTTGAGGTGCTGTGAGACACACCAGCCACAGAAGAGGTCGCAGGTGATTCCTGAAGCAGGGAACGGAGACAAGGAAAGAGCTGTGGGAACAGCATTTTGAGCCAAGTAAGCAACACATGCAGAGGACCAAAGGCAAGAGAAAGCAGGGCAAGTGTCAAACCCTCTAAGTGGCACATCAGAAAAAATATAATAAATTCACATAGGTAGCTGTATTCAACACACTTCAGGCCCTTTAAAAAGGTAGAGACATGATCCAGTCAACCCAATACCTCCCAAAATAGAATTATTTGAAACAAATACACACTTAAGGCCAGTGCTATAACCTGTGACAATACGGACCTAAGTAAAACAAAGGGCAGGAAATCTGCTCCACATCTAACTAGACTGTGTGGACCCTCCTGCCCATTTCCTGTTGACTGAGTCATAGAATGGGGTCAATGCAGACCGTGATTTTAGGGTGAAACCGTGGTGGGTCCAGAACAGAGGTGAGAAGAACAGATTCTAAATAGCATATTTCCTTCAATAGTCATAGTTAGACTTAAGCCTTATTTACATAGGCCTAACAGTCTGAGAACATTTGATTAGACAGCTTGATTTTGTTGTGTTTGTGGGTTAGGAAAAGCCTCTCCCAAGCACCGCAAAGTTTGAAGATAACAGAACACACTGACTCATCTGCAGGGCGGGACTTCTCTTACACACTGGCTAAGAGATTCGTGTCTGTTCGCAAAAGAGGTACTACTGCAAGAGACCCCAGTCAGCAAGTGTGGCAAGAGTGGCAGCTGTCAACCTCAGTGTGGAAATGAAGAGAGAGACTTTACAATGAATCTCAGTCAGCACAAATGTTTATGATTGCCATGTCCTCAGGGCCCACAGTCACTGGGCCCTACCTGGATCACCTAGGTGAGCATATAGGCTAGAGATGGACAGAGAGGACAAAAAGGAAAAACATAAGATGAAAGAAGCAAGGAATAAAAGAATGCAACTAATCCTCTTGGATCAGACAAAAATAATAAATCATGGCTCCTGTAGTTCTGACAGGACAGATTCTCAATTGCCAACCATAAAGCAATTTTTGCTTACACTAATACAATGTAATTCACTTACCAGAATTCCTATTCCCTAGAAAACTTGAGCACAGCTAAGTGTCAAATATACTTAGAACAGATGCTGCCCTCCTGAGGACTGTAGTGGTATTGCTGATTGTCTTGTAATAATTTTACATAAACTTTAAAAGATTACACCGTGTTTACTCATTTGCACCTATGATTTAGGCCATATCAATTTATTCGAAAACAATTATTTTCACATAAATATATTTCATTGTTTTTTCCTATAAAGAAAAATATTTCCAGATTATTAATTAAGACAAAATTTGTCCATTGTTTTTCAAATCAGGGGTCATAAAATCCATTTGGTGAAATCCACTTCCTGAGTCAGAATCAGCTTTTTTAAAAAATGATAAAAATAGAACAGAAAATAATAAGTGGAAAATATTAGAAGGGATCACACAGATCCTCAGCAAGACCTGTGTGCACCAAGAAATGGCCATCTTGAAGAAAAAGTGGTGAAAGACTGTACCGATGGGATAATGAGAATGAATGAAGGTCTTAGCTAGGAAATGCCATGTGATGTTTTCTCTGCTAGTATCTCATTTGATGTGCTGACATGTAATAGCTAATTCGACCATCATGATGAGACAGTGTGGTAGCAGAATTCTAAGGTGGCCTCGGGAATATTGCCCCCGATTGTACACACTTGGTAAACGCCTCCTCTTAAGTGCAGGCGGAACCAACATGTGCACATTGATAGAACATATCACTCCCATGATTAGGCTACTAATCTGTTGACTTTTTGATTAATCAAAAGGGAGATTACCCAGGTGGGCCATATCTAGACAAGACAGATCTTCAAAGAGCCTGAGTCTTTCCAGAAAGACAGTTTTGAAGCATAAGAGGGCATTAGGAGAGGGCCACAGGACAAGCTACTGTGGGTAGCATTTAGGAGCTAAGCCGGCCCCCAGGCTGACCACAAGGGCCTCAGTCCTGCCTCTCAAGGAACTGAATTCTGCCAACAATATGAATGAACTTGGAAGAACACCCCGAGCTTCAAAAAAGAAAGGCAGCCCATCTACCACCTCTATTTCAGCCTTGGATAAAAAACCCTGGATTTTTGACCTATAGAAACCATGAGGCCGGGCGTGGTGGCTCACGCCTGTAATCCTAGCACTCTGGGAGGCCGAGGCTGGCAGATCGCTTGAGCTCAAGAGTTCGAGACCAGCCTGAGCAAGAGCGAGACCCCATCTCTACTAAAAATAGAAAGAAATTATCTGGACAGCTAAAAATATATATAGAAAAAAAGTAGCCGGGCATGGTGGCACATGCCTGCAGTTCCAGCTACTTGGGAGGCTGAGGCAGGAGGATTGCTTGAGCCCAGGAGTTGGAGGTTGCTGTGAGCTAGGCTGACGCCACGGCACTCACTTTAGCCCTGGCAACAGAGCGAGACTCTGTCTCAAAAAAAAAAAAAAAGAAAGAAAGAAAGAAAAGAAACCGTGAGATCATAAATTTGTTGTTCTAAGCCACTAAGTTTGTGGTCATTTGTAATAGAGCAATAGAAAACTAATATGGTTAATGTTCCACTATTTAATTTTGTATTTTATAATTAATTGTGAAGCAAAATGCAGTGTAACTTCATCCTCTGCAAAAATGTTGAGATTTCCCACTAGTTTGGATTATGAACTTTCAGGGTGCTTATTACAACATTTTCTAAGTTCTTGACAGTTGTTGCTTTTTCATTGTAAGAGTTCAATTACACTTCGAAGTGATAACTTTGTTATGAGAAGGTAAAAGAACAATGACATGCAAAATACAAAGGCATGGTCAAGTTCAACGGTGGATCTAAAAGTGTAAACAGTGTATTATAGGAAAAAATGTTGACTCTACTCATCAAACTTTGATTTTTTTGAGGCTCATTCCAAAAAGTGCAAGATTTTATAATATTATCTGATACATTTTATTAATTGTGCAGTAAAAATGACAGACTCGGGTGTATAATTTTTAAGCTAGTCTTCACACTGAAAGCTTATGTACTTCAAAATTAATAACTGGAAACACAAAATGTTTAAGTCCTTTGAATATTATAAATAAAGAAAAATAATGAAGGTATCGGTAGTATTTCCTAGCCATTCTACAACTATTAGAAATACTCATATTAAAATGAGACTGATAGATTTTTAGATAAGTTAGACTACGTAGAAGTGTTTTAGAGCCAAGAAGAATATAAAAAAGAACATAGCTATAGGTTCAAAGAAATCTAAGATTTTTTTTTAATGAAGCAGTTATCAACTCCAGGAAAATATATAAAGTCAATAAATATTGTTTATTAAAAATTCATTTAGCTATGTGGAGAAAATGATGGGAGGACATGAGAGAGCCGTGGTAGACAGGAGTGTTGCTCACCAGGATTTCCAGTGTCTTCCCCTGCCTGGACAGAGCACTATGTTTCCCTGCTTCCTTTGCAGTCCTGTGACTGCAGTGGGAACAGACAGTGCTAGGAGACGGCATGTGTCTTTTACAGTGAAGCACAACTAACCTGGTGCTCAAGGTTACACGTTCTCTCTCCCTGCTGCTGGGAACCCTGGTATTACAGGGCAGCCTTACAAAATGAAGCGTTGACCCCACGGAGCAAACTCTCTTTTGCCCTCTTTTGGACACAGACTGCAAGTGAGCAGTAGTTGTTTTTAACCTGAGATTTGGGGATTTTTGCAAGATTGTTTACACCAGGGTTTGGCAAACTTTTTCGGTAAAGTCACATAAGTGACTATTTCAGGCTTTGCAGGCCACAGACATTCTTTGCCACATATGGTTCTTTTAAATACCTCTATAAAAATGCAAAAATCACTCTTAGCTTGTAAACTGTATTATAAAAAAGTAGTCTGTGGGTGGGATAGGGACCACGGTCCCCAGTTTGCAAGCCTGACCTAGACAACTGTGGGAGGCATGATTGGCAGGTTGACAGCTTTCTCCAGAGCTGGGGAAGGCAGCTTCAGCATCCAACCCAGGAGGGCTCAGAAATGAACACCCCTCGGGAGCACCCCTCAACTGCTAACTGAAGGGAGGTGTGTAAGCACCTCAGCTCTGGAGTGGGGTAGCCTGAGGCATGAGTTTATACTGTTTCTCCGAATTGCCCAGTGGGCTTAAGTTCCAGTTGCCCTCAGCAGTAACTCGCTTCCGAGGTCCCCTTACTGCCTGCTTTCCCGGTCCTCTCTCAATCCCCCACCCACCTACGGTGTCTCCTGTATGTCCCCATCAAACTACTTACCTTTGTCTCAAGATCTGCTTTGGGGAACCGAACTAATATTAACACATCCATCCCGAGGAATACAAATATTAGTGCAGGAAATGGAGTGCTTCCGTGGCCAAAATGTAAAAGATGTGCCACCGGCTTCGGAAAATTGGATCAGATGTGGAAAAATGGTGACTCGTGTTATGCTGGGTAAGGACATCTGGTAAAGCCGTTACCTACGATGACATGCCAGGCCGCGAGGGTGTGGGAGAGCAGACCACGGCCCTCACCCCTCTAATCCTCGGACGCGACGTGTATTGAACGGAAGCCGCCAGGCGCAAACCGCCAGGTTCGCTTAGCTCTGTTGAAACCGGACTTTCCTCAAGCCCTACCCATATTCCCTTCCTCGTGCCCCTCCTCCTCTTCCCTCCGGTCGGTCCACTGTCCCTGGGACAAACACAGTCGCGTGGCGGATATGGCGCTCTGTGGGTGTCTCCCTGCCCCGCACAGCACAGAAGGCTGAAGACCACGTCTGTCAGACTTCCCTGCTGCGCGGGTCCCAGATGTGAGCTAGAACACACCGTTCTTGCCGTGAACGGGGACAGTTCGGCGTCTGACGTTTCTGTTGGCAAGCACGGCCCTGGAGGCATTGCCTTTATTCTGTGGCAGTATCGGCAGAGGTCCCCATGTCTGGTCAGGATTTTCATGGGTGAGACAGGTGGGACACGGTGACGCAGCCACGATGCTGCTTCCTCATCCCCTGCACAGCTAGGGCAGCGTGGCAGCTGCAGGGTCCCCACTTCCCTGTCCCTGGCTGTGCTGGCAGATCCCTGGCAGGCCTGATGCTACGCGGGAGCTGTTCTGAGGCCCAGCCTAACCTGGTCCGCCGATCCTTCCAGTGATCTCGTAGGCACTAAATTCCTCGATCAAACTCTGCTTTTATAGAGTAATTTGAGCCACCTGCACTGAGCCCTGGCTGACACAGTATTAGATACTACTCTTGCCTTCACATCGCCCCATTCCTACTTTGCACGGACTCCAAGGCCCAAAATTAGCTCCTGCCCATCCCTTCAGCTTCCTCTCTTACAGCACTTGCTTGTACCCTACGATGCAGCTCAACTCAACAATTCCTGATTCACCTAGCCACTTAACTTCCGTTCTCTGCCTTACTGCTCTCTCTACCGGGGTGCCC
>CM052445.1:39895567-40000631 GCA_028533085.1 Varecia variegata | reverse complement strand
CCTAGTAATGTCTGTAATGTATTAAATGCTCTCCTGTGCACCTAGAATAATAGCTCTATACCATTCCGGGGAGAACTGAAAATAGTCATGAACACAAATAGAACTCCAGGGGAAAAAGGTTGCGAAACATCTCCAGGACTAACTCTCCATTTTCAAGCCTTTGCTCAAACATCAGCTCCTTAAGGATATCTACCTAGATGACCCTTGTAATAGTGTGATCTCTCCCCATTCCTATTTTCTGTCAGCTCACCTTACCTTGGTCTCCTTTCGTTTTTCCCACAGCATTTATGACCTAAATGCTGCGATTTACTTACCTATGGTTTACACTCTCTCCCCAACAGGAATGCAAAATCCAAGATCTTTGTTTTTTATCCCAAGGGCCAAGCAGACTTTTTTCAACATAATTCAAATATTTGGATTGATACTGAGTTGAATCTTTTTAATTTCCTCTGCAGAATATAAACTGATTCTTTAAAAATATACTAACTACAGGTGTTCATGGGAAGAAAGTATAATAGTGAGGAAAAACAGACTTTCTAAGTCAGATGAACCTGGATTCTACTGTCAGCTTCACTGTCTATTCGCTAAATGTTTACCCAATGCTAATGTCACCAGTCTGGGACTCACTGTCTTCATCTTTAAAGTGGTGATAACAATAGGTGATTGTTAAAACTAAATTAGACAAACATATACAAAATATCCTGCACAGGTGTCACTGCAGTGCTCAGTAAATATTACTTCCCCTTTCATGTCTCACCTCCTCTAGCTCACATTGCATTTGAAGTGCAAGTTATCTAAAAACCAGTCCTTTTAGTTCTAGATAGAATTATATACAGAGGCACACTTTTTAAAAAAATGAAAATCTCTAATGACCATAGATAGAATTCTGCTTTAAAACCTAACATAAAAACCTTGGCCTAAATTTTCCATAGTAGCTTCAGGTAAAGTTTTCCAACATATATCAAATATAATGTAGAATAATGATAGTACTTTACTATTTTGCTGATACTGACAAAGTATTTCAAATTCAACCCTTGTAAAATATTAAAATCTCCACTGACAGTGTTTATCCATAAATGTGTTTCTGAGCAACAGGCTGTTTAAGTTCTAGTGGCCTTTCTAAATGAGACCTACACCTCACTGTAAAACTAAAACCTCATATTTCTTATCAGAAGTATTTGAGAAAAGAAAAACAATTTTTATAATGTGAGTATTCTAAGTCTACCTGCTTGAGGTACAAATGCCCTGTACAAGAATATAGCACCAGTACCTATTTTCACAGTTGCAGTGAAATATATATATGCATTCATGCTGTTTGTGCTGCACATTCATGCATGACCTGATATTGCTGAAATAGAGTCTTTATTTCTGAACATTCCAAAACAGCAGTGTACACAGTAACAAATATTAAGTCATATGCCATAAGAAAGCATTCATTAGTGCAAATGGATTTTGTAAAAGGTCTATCAAAAAGATTTATTTGCTTTAAAATGCATTCATTTCCAGAAGCATTGTTAATAAAACATTACAGTTTCATCCTTTGTAATAAAGTATTGAAAATCAATTGTGGTACAGTAGCAAACATTGCAGGTATTAAGTGCAATGAGCTTGTGATGCCATTATAAATATGAAACCCATGTATGACAATAAATTAACAATGAAAAAGACAAGACCATTTAACTGCTGTCTGGCTACCTCCTTGCAATGCTTCAGATTATGTTGTGCTCATTCAACACAAAGTTATGTCTCTCAAATTGTATGATGTATTTTTGCTGATATATCCCTAGAGCTAAAAAAATAGTACCTTACCACAAAAATATTTTTATGGCACAAAATTTAAGTTGTTCCATAGTGGTTCACATAGGTGTAAAAAGAAATAGGCACAAAAAATAAAATTCCTGTAAACTATAAAAAAGTAAATTTCAAAGCATACATTATAGAACCTAGTTGTAAATATGCAATGTATTAAAATACAGAACATGTAATGGAAAGATGTTTAGAACACGTAAGTAAATTGAACAAGTTACTTTAAAAAACTCATATGGCAAAGCATTATTGATACATCTCAATTCTCTCAAAAAGTATTCAGGTACAGAGCAGTTCTACAAAAACTTCCTAGATCTAAGCGTCACAATACTGCAATCATGGATTTGAGAATGTTGCAGTATCTCAGGCAAATATTTAAGTGCAATAATTAGTCTCTGGTGACTGGTCCATTGAAAAACAATGCAGTAAATATATTAAAATGCAAAAGGGAAAGAATATCCCAACATCCGCTGTTACCCAGCCAGCTAGGTAACACAACCCTCATGTTTCACTTCTTTCCCATTCTTCAAGGGGCATATAAAACTGCATCAGTAGCAACCATCTCTCCAATTTCCATCCCTCAGAGTGCTGAGTGAAGACAGAGGCTTTGGAGGCTGGAGGAAACTATAAAGGGATGAAAAAAAGAAAGATTGTTAATAATCCCATGAGTTGCATCACTTACTTTTCTCTACTCTCTCATCAATGCTCCTCCACTCCAGTAATGATAAGCTATTGGCACTATCCAAAGCATAGTTTAGGTTCACACCTGTGGGCCTTCACAGCATGCTTACCTGCTGAGGCCCCATCTCACAGCACAGTGCCATGCGTGTTGTATGTGCACAAGCAAATTTGCAACATAAATAAAAATGATCAATATCCTTAGTGTATTAAAAATATTTTAAAATTAGAAAGAAACTCCTCAATAGGAAAATGACCTAAAAACAAAAATGGTCATTGAATACAAACAGCAAATAAACAGGAAGAAATTTTCAATCTTACTAATAATTGAAAATTTGCCTGACATATTGGCAAAGTATTTAAAAAGAATGGTAATACCCAGTGTTTGCTTTAGTTTTGGGAAACAGATTCTCTCGTATATTCCAGCAGTGACCACCTTTTCAGGAGTTTAGTTTGGAGACATGTATGCAGGAATAAATGGATGGTCTGCAATAACCTATATGCATCAAATAATGTCATTCTAGTCAGCATGAGCATGACGACATAACTCTGCATTTACTAAGCAGAATAAGCCAGAATTTACTGAACAAACATGTAGCAAAATGATTTCTATCTGGGTTGTAGTATTATGGGTCAGTATTTATTTACTTTTCGTTTTTCAAGAGTTTTTAAAAATTTGTTTTTGATCTGAACACCTATTACTACTTTTAATCAGAAAACAAAAAGCAAAACTATTTACATATACATAAATGCATAAAGAAAAAAATTACCTGTTCCCACATCCCTTTCAAACTTTTACTATAGTTCCCCCTCTCTCTTCCTTCATATCCTAATTGCTTACAAGAGTTTTTTTTTTGGGGGGGGGGGACAGAGTCTTGCTCTATTGCCCAGGCTAGAGTGAGTGCCGTGGCATCAGCCTAGCTCACAGCAACCTCAAACTCCTTGGCTTAAGCAATCCTCCTGCCTCAGCCTCCCGAGTAGCTGGGACTACAGGCATGCACCACCATGCCCGGCTAATTTTTTCTATATATATTTTTAGTTGGCCAGATAATTTCTTTCTATTTTTAGTAGAGACGGGGTCTCGCTCTTTCTCAGGAGTTCTGGTCTCGAACTCCTGACCTCGAGCGATCCACCCGCCTCGGCCTCCCAGAGTGCTAGGATTACAGGCGTGAGCCACCGCACCTGGCCAAGAGTTTTAGTTATTCTCTCCCTTTTCTCATCTTCCAATCTCTCCACAACCCAATATCATAGATTTTATTTTATCTGGTTCAAGAAGGGTACACCATTGACCATAGGCTGATCTGAGATGTCCTCTGCAAGTGATCTGGAATTCAGAAGGTAAGAAAAAACTCTACCTGGATCATAATGAACCTACAAACATAAGCAGATATAGCCCCAGCTGAGTATCCCTAAGATCCTTTTCAAACCCTGAGTTTGGAGGAAGGGTGTGCATGTGCACATGTGCCTAACACCTTTTTCTACATTTTGATAAAAAGTGACTGATTCAACAAATATTTGAGATCCTACCCTGTGATAAGACATAGTTCTTGGCACTGGGAATATACAGCAGTGAGCCAAAGAATCAAATACTCCCCACCCTCATGGGGCTTACACTCGAGATAGAGCTGACATCTGAGCAAAGGCCTGAAGGAGGCGGGGAACATGCGAATAATTTGGGAGCAGAAAACTAGAAAAGCTCTGGAGATGGAGCTTACCTGGCAAAAGCAAACTGTGTCAGGAGTGAAGTGATGAAAGAGTAAGAGAAGATGAGATCAGAGAAAAGGGGACCTGACCATACAGGGACACCCATCACTTTACAGAAGGAGGAGGACACAAGCCAGGCCATAAAGGGTAGTGACCTATTAAGGTTAAACTGAGCCAAGGGAAAAGTCAGGATGGTTCTGGGAGCAGTTTCTAGTTTCCAGCTGCAAATGAAGTTATGCAAACAAAGATTCTTACCTTCTAACAGGTTGTGCAATTTTGCTTCGAGGCAGATTACTCCCATTTATTGCCAGTGAAGGTCTCGGAAGTGCACTGCGACCCATTATCCCAGAAGCTGCAGCTTTGTTTGGTGTGGGGATTCCTGTGTTGGAATATAACTGTAAGCCGTTGGATAAAGCCATATTACTGCTGCCTTGAACGGTTGGACTCACATAGGCTGTGGCCTTAAGAGGCTGTCGGACAGACACTGGGAAATGTCCCACGCTGTGGACTCTGTGTTGCAGCTGTCCTGGTGATGGAACTAGAAGAGAATATGACATTCATGTGAGGAAACTTCTACTGCAATGCAACTTAGGGAATGCATGTTACATTCAAAAAGCCTATATTGTCTAAGAGTACAATATGCACAGGAAGCACTAAGGGAAATACGGGTTCCAGACACCATTGCATAGTGGAAAATTCTAATCCTTGACAAGAGTCTCCTAGTCTGTCAATGAGCAACATTTTGGGGTGCCTAAGCACAGCCTCCCTTCCTTTCAGCAAATTTAATACTTTCTGTGTTCTTATAAGACAAATTCTTGCTTTCTTGCTTGCTTGCTTGGAAGACATTAGGATTTTTTGCTGGTTGCTCTGGGGATAGTTTCATGAAAATAAAACAAGAGGACACTTGAATAGTTGTAATTATAGAAAGGAAGACAGAAGTGTTATCTGTAGGTACAGTTTATTACAGGTATGATCCTTAAATAATATTCATTATGGCATTTAGCTATCTCAGTGGCTTGCTAGGAAGATTAAATAAATTAATCTACATAAAGCCTTAGAATGGTACTTGGCACTTAGTAACCACTCAACAAGTACTAGCTATTATTGCCTTTATAATAGCAGCAAAATTAAGAAGTTCACTTAAAAACTTCATCAATATACAAGCCCAACACTGTTTATCATTTCACAATAAAAAATAATAAACTGGCTGGGCACAGTGGCTGACGCCTGTAATCCCAGCACCTTGGGAGGCCAAGGTGGGAGGTTCACTTGAGGCCAAGAGTTTGAAATGAAGCTGGGCAACATAGTGAAACACCCAACTCTACAAAAAAAAATTTTTTTTAAAAACAAAAACAAAAAACTGTTAGGCAGAAATCTTTAAATTTTATAATCCATTTCTCCAAGGGAAAAGAAAATCCAATTTAACAGAAACTTATACACACAATTCTGCCTGTTTACTAACTACTCTAGCCTTCGCTACCTACTACTTGCAATTCATTTAACCAGGAACACACCCTGTTTTCTAAAAGTTGCATTTACTTAATCATAAAATATGCAAATATATTTTTGAAATAAAATTAGGGAAAAAAGACAAAAAAATGTATCTGTGGTTTTATTAGTTTAACATCTCTTGAAAGTATTTCCTTAAATTAGTTTTGTTCAAGCACACAAGGTAAAATCTATACATAGAAATACCGATAGTACTATAGTAGTCAGTGTACAGTAGTCAAAAAATTTTATGAAAAATAAAGTGTATTTAAGATTTTGCCATAGATGTGTTCCCATTTAGCTTTGTGACACAGTAAATTCTCTTGGTTGACAAATCATATCTCCAAGCTTCTTTCCTACCAATTCTACAATTCCTTAATTTATTAGTTTTTAGCCATGCAAATTTTAACATATTAGTTCATCAACTATAACAAATTTACTGCACTAACGCAAGTTAATAAGGGAAAATTAGAGAGGCTTGGAGGGTGAGCAGTTAAATGCGAACTCTCTGTACTTCCCATTCAATTATTCTGAAAATCTAAAATTGCTTTAAAAAATTTATTAATTTAAAAAACCCTCAATATATGCATTTGGCTCAATTTCTTTTTTTTTATTTTATTTCTTTATTTTTTATTTCACTCATTTTTTATTTTTAGTCTCATTCTGTTCCCCAGGCTAGAGTGCCATGGTATCAGCCCAGCTCACAGCAACCTCAAACTCCTGGGCTCAAGCGATCCTCCTGCCTCAGCCTCCCGAGTAGCTGGGACTACAGGCATGTGCCACCATGCCCGGCTAATTTTTTCTATATATATTTTTAGTTGGCCAGATAATTTCTTTCTATTTTTTAGTAGAGATGCGGTCTCGCTTTTGCTCAGGCTGCTCTCGAACTCCTGAGCTCAAACGATCTACCCGCCTCGGCCTCCCAGAGTGCTAGGATTACAGGCGTGAGCCACCGCGCCCGGCCTTGGCTCAATTTCTTTTGAAGCATAATATACATAAAGTACGTAAGTCTTGAGTCTACAGCTCAATGAATTTTCGAAGTGAACACACTCATGTAACTACTTCCTATATCAAGATGCAAATATCACACTAGCACCTTACAAGGCTTTGTCACTCCCCATTCCAATTAGACATTATTCTAGGGTCTATAATAGATAATATAAAAATGAGTAGGATATAGCAAAAACAACTATTAAAATTATTGGTATTTCATAATTTTGACTTGAAAATACCACACATACATAGGTCAACCTAAAATCTACCCTCAAAGAACTCAAAACCTAGGAGAATTGAGAATAGCACTCACAAATGGATAGATTATTAATCTTTACATGGTAATAAATGCCACAACAGAGTAAAATGTACTATGAGAATACAGAGACAACCATGTCCCTCCCTCTATACCTTGCCACCTTTCCAACTTTCTCTGTCCTACCTTGTTCTTTCCAGAAAGTAAAATGGTGCAGAATAGGAACCTTCATGATATAAATTCAGAATATATAAAGAACAGCAGCTTAGAATGCTCGGAAATGAAAGTAAATGAAAGCAGAATCCTAAGATTTTAAAACAAAACATTATGACTGACCTTCTATAACACATTGACACTCTCTCAATATTATGCTTGACTTATAAATGATTTTATTTTCATTTCTTTTACATTTTTTTTATTTCAGCTTATTATGGGGGTACAAAAGTTCAGGTTATGTATATTGCCCATTCTCCCTCCCCCATCCCCCCCCCCCGAGACTGAGCCTCAAGGGTGCCCATTCCCCAGACAGTGCGCATCGCACTCATCATGTAGGTATACACCCGTCCCCTCCCCCACCCCCCATGTCTGTCCGACACCCAATTGGCGTTATTCCCAAATGTGCACCTTAATTCTAATTCTCCTGCAATGAATTTCCCCTCTTCTCCATTCATTTATTTATTCAATTAAGTATAGACCCACGGATATTTATTTTATTCTATCATTTATAATCCATCCCTATAATTGTTTATTGAGTAACTTGAATTGTCCCAGATTTGGCCATTGGGCACTTCAATCAAAGCTGAACATTCTTTGTAGTGTGCAGTCTATTTTATTTTGGCTATTAACACACTGAGGTGGAGTTAACAAAAATTCCTAATCATTACCACATCTGCTATTGTCAAAACCATATTTCTCCTATCTCATACTTACATTATTGATTTTTGTAACTCAAATATAGAATTCCTCTCAGTTAAATTTCCTCATGATACACTTGGTCCATTGTTCTAACCTCCTGATACAAAATCAGATAGTAGTCCTCTCCGTTTCACACCATTAGCAAATTTCACAGGTTGCCTCTGTGTCTTTACACAAGTCATTAACTCAAATATTTAACAGGTCAAGCCTTCAGATAGAACCATATGGCATTCATTCATTCATTCATTCATTCAAGCATTCACTGAAAGTTCATTATGTTCAGGCAACATGCCAGATGCTGGGAACAGAAAATAAGCTATGGTCCAAGTCTACAATAACCATATAACCAAGAAAGGAAGATAAATTATATTAACAGTAGAATATGATACATTAAATAACAGAGGTAAGCACCAAAAATCTAATGCATTCTAGCCTTGCTTTGGGGGTGTCTAGGAGAGTGTTAGGGTCATCAATGAAGCAATGAAGACTTTCAAAGGGCATGGCATTTGTACTGTATTATAAAAGTCATAGGAATAAACTGGATGAAGAAGTGAATAGAAAAATGCCAGGCGGAGAAGAGCAGCGCATGGAGTCAGAATATCACAGTGGTTAAAAGAAAGCCAGAGCTAGGTTTGCATCTCTGCTCTTCCACCTGCATGGCCTCAGGCAAACCGTTACTTAACCTATCTAAAACTGTCTCCTCGTCCACAAAATGGGAATGACAATAGAAACTACCTCACAGAGTTGTTGGTAGGGCTAAATAAGATAGTGAATATAAACTAATTAGCACAGTCCCTGGTACAGAGTCGAGGCTGTCATTTGGTTGTTAGGAACTAAGACATAAAGAAATGAAAAACCATCGCATGTTGGGGAAATACCACTTGAAACCCAAAACTGGGTTTAAGGGAGAAGGGCTACGAACCATTTTGGATGCAGATGTAGACATCTGGTTGTTGACTCTTGGCCAATACAGGCTGAAAACACTTCGGGTCTCCCAAGTTTGGACACATGTATGTGTACTGTCACTATGACCTTGTGCCTTTCTCCCAGGGGTCAGTGTAAGACTTCAGCCCAACAACCCACATTGACAGCGTGAGTAGGAATGAGGGGAAAAGTCTGGAATTACCACATCCCTGCACAAAGTGAAGACACACAGCACTGGGTCTAACACTCACTACATTGCTAACCGCTAGATGAAATGTATAAAAAGTGAACAAGATTGTGGGGTAAGCTGAAATGGAGTAGATAAAAGCTATATTGGACATACTGAAACATAACTTCATTTGGGGGAAAAAAAAATGCCATGACTGGTGAAAAACAAGACCAAAGTAATAGACAGAATTAAGCATGCTTCTTCAGAGTAAAGGTATCAGGCCGCTAGAAAGAGGAGGATCTGCAAAGAAAAAAGGTTTTTCTATGATGACTGGATAAAGTAATCACCACTTAGTACTTCCACGGCTATCCTTGAATATAAAGGACTACATATAATTTACTATTATTAATTGATAACACAAGCACTGGTAAAAATACTACTCAACAGTAATGGTGAAATACAAAAGAAAAAGTTACAAGATAAGGAGAAAAGTTTCCTGTAGTGTGCTTGCAAGTGAAAAAAAAGAGGAAACAGTAATATTTTCTTAATGGGTGTTACAACTAATTAAAAACTACAAAAAATTAAAATTTTTTATACTTACTACAAGATTGTATTCTTGAAATTCCATTTCCAGCTCCATGCAAGCTTGAGTCGAAACTCTGACTGTTTCGCACGGTGACTGGAGAACTAACGTTGCTACTAACGGTCGTTGTACTTGGCATCCGGGCGAGATTAGGCATACTTCTTCGGAGCTTATCTGGAAGAGAAAGAAATTTTACTGAGTTAAAAATAAAAAAATGTTATGCCAATTAAAACACTAGCTTTCAAAAGTAAATGATAAATCAAAATTATCATGTGCTTATTATCAAACTATCAGAAAACTAACCTGCTGTATAGGAAAACACACTATCTAACCAGAAGGTTCCACCAAAACTGTGTTAAAAGAAAATAAGTATTCTATAAAAAGAGATAGGGATCAGCTAATCAATTATCTTTGTTCCTATGCAATAAGAAGATAAAACTATATTAAATAAGTATAAAATAATCTTAAGCCATTTAATTTACAAAAAAAAAATCACTACAAATTAAGTTATATGTTTATTTTTAAAAACTATGAGTCAAAACCAACCCTTACTGAATCTTTTGCTAACCTATCAAAATGAAACAAATTAACAAAATTCCGACTTGAAATGTCTTAACATATCTATTCATCATATCAACATGACCACATTAACTTCTGGAAAGTTTTAACTTTCATGAGTATGCCAGCAAATGTTTGGAGGCTCGGAGAAGACCAAGAAAATGCTTGTTTTTTTCTCCTTGCTAAGCACATCTTCTGCCACCAAGAGGCAGCAGAGAGTCATACACAGATCTCAACGTGGCTGAGATTTTTAAATGTGCCACAAGATGACAACTCTGCAAGACTGTTTCTTAATACACCCCCCACCCACACCCACACAAAAACTAAAGTACATATGTCAGGTCACTCAAGCTGAGAAAACAAAGGATATATTTAAATACTAAGCCAAAGCCCATTCAAGTACAAAACTGCATTCATTTCTTTCTCCGCTTCACACACTGTTCTCCTACATTACTTAGATCCACAAACTGTAGCCCTGTCCAGCAAGTCCCCTAATCCTGAAGTCGGGGAGTCTCCTAAGATTCACCTTCCCCTTTCACCCTAGACTCCAAGTCCTGTTAATTCTGCCTCATGAATATTTAGTGCATCTTCCACTACCACCTAGTTCCGCCCTCCTTATTTATCACCTACCTTTTCACAAAATTCTCTTAGTTGGTCTCCATGCACCCTGTCTTGTTCCTCCGATCCATTTCCCATACAGCCAGTCCCACTCTTCCCAGAGCACAAGCACACATGTAGTCACCCCCTTGCTGAAACCTTTCCAACTCCAATTCCTCTCCCGCTTGTCATGGGAAAGCCCAGCGCCTGGGCATGGCCCAGATAAGGACATCAAGGCACAGGCACTATGTGCTTCTCCAGCCTCACCTCCTGCTACACCTGCCCTGGCCTCTCCAACCACAGGAGAGTCTTCTACCACCTGCAAGCCTGCACCCTCCGCCTGGACACCCTTCCCCACTTTGTAGAAGGAACGAATGAACAAGGGAACAAATATTTATTGTGTATATACTAAATGCCAGGCACTCAGATGGTGGGAGTACTTATTTATTAGACAAATACAGTTCCCATTCTCATTGAGTTTAGCATTTAGACCAGTGTTTCTCAGTGTTTTATTTTCCTCATTATTGAGCCTAAGGAGAAAATCTAAAATAAATTTAAATTGAATTTAAAATTAAATTAAATTTCTCCCAGATGAAAGAAATTAAATATTAAAGAACAACACTTTGAAAGGTAGGGGTAAACTTTGGAAAATCACAGTCCATTATAATAGCTCAGATTTTTTCATTGCCCCCCAAATCTGCAAGATATTTTTATCTTCATTTATATATACCCCAACACACTAAAATGCACACAGCAGAACATTCAACCTTGCTGTGGTCATTTTCTTTCAAGCTAAATCAGAAAACAAATGATATATTTGAACACTAACCCAAAATGCATTCAAAGGCAAAATCAAACTCATCTCTTCTCCCCCCTCACACCCTGCTCCTTCCACATAACTCATACCCATTAATTGTAGCCCTGTCCAGTAATTTTTGCCTCCTTGGGGTGGTCTAGGAAGAAGAAAATTAAATATAATAAGTATACTTACATAGTAAGAAAGCATAAGAAATTGTAGAGAACATAAGGATAGAAAAACGGAAAAGAGTATGTGACCCACCTGAATAACTCTTACTAATACTAGAATTAGAACAATTATTACTTCCTTAGAGAAGCTTTTCTATACCCCTCCTGCTTGAGGCGTCCACCACTTACACATTTCCTTACTTTCTGTTCATATTTCTAGAGTAATAAGCTCAAACACTGCCACTGACTGTTAGACTTCTTGGCTATTTTCCTCATTATCTCCTTCAGGCCTATTTTTAACAATCGTATGACTTGTACTCCCAAATTCCTATTAAAGTTCCTAGCCCCACCCACCAGGCACTTAATACATTCAGCAAATACTGTGTGTTAGCAGAGAGTCTGTAGAAGTGAGAAATTAAAAAGAGAAGAGACAAAGTCTTGGAGCCTACATCTAGATCTTTTGAACATCACAAAAACTGGTACAAAAATGTGAGCCTCTAACAGTATGAGACCAAATTATTTTCACTATGTATTTTTAAAGTACCAGGGAGGTAGAGGGAAATAATTATATGCTGCTATTTAGAAAATTGAGCTTCTATGTTTCTTTTTAAAATTTCTATTTACCATAACAGTTTTCATATATAGAAACGTTGAAAAATAGTATCATAAGCACACGTACATATTCCACCTAGATATACTAGTTGTCCATTTTGCCATATTTGATTCATCTCCATATATACATTTGTTTGCTTTTGCTAAACAACATAGCTGCAAACATTTTGACACTCTAACCGTAAATGCACATGGACCTCCTAAGCATGAGAAAGTTCTACAGAATCACAATATCATCATCATATATAAACAAATTAACAATAACATCATAATCCGTACACAAAATTTTCCAAACATCCCAAGAATATCTTTCTCTCTAAACCACAATCCAATCAAGGTTCGTGCACTACACTTGATTGTTATGTGTCTAATCGCTATTGATCTAGATCCATCACTCTTTAAAACCAATCTTTACTCATAAACACCAACTCAGTTTTTCAAGCTTGAATCTTGAAATATGTTCTTAAAAACAAAGTCTTCCAAGTGTAAATATTTAGGACACTATTTCTCTGGGAGCTAAGCTGTGATCTCCAACTTGTGTCAGACCATCTGGAAATGAGGCACACTTTACTGTCGAACGATTTGGAATGTCTTAATAACCACATATACTTTAAAGTTCAAGGAACCAAAACTAATGTGCTATTACTGTCTTCACAAGAAATCAGCAATTCAATCTTCAAGGACTTAGATGCAGCAGGAAACTGGAGGATAGACCAAGGAAAGAATTCAAATGAGTTTGTTCATATTATAGAGACAGCAAGACTCACCACTCCAGGGAACAAAAGATTCAGGAATCTTCAGGAATAAAGGAGATACTCAGTTACCCACCCAACAGCGAGACCTATTAATAGCCTTGCGGTCAATACAGGGGCCAGGGGTGGTCCTCATGCTAACAATGACTACATCATGTCACAGATAACCCCTGTACCCTAAAAATAACAAGAGAGTTGGTAAAGATTCTGCAAGATTTAGTCATTCTTAATATCTAACAAGTTATTCCAAATATGCTTTTAATTCTATGACTCCCAGAAAATATTCCAAGAACTTTCATGAGCCATCTCTTTGAATTTAGGCTATATAGAAGCTATGGAAGCAGTAAATGTAAATATACATTTCTAGTTTACTTTCAATTATTTTAAAGTAGACTTGATTTTAATAATTATTTTCTTCTATCTATGTTATTTTGATAATTTAGAAAAACATTTGATAGATTACATTCAAAGTTACCATTCTTATTTCATAATTTTGTCCAAATAGTATTCTATGATAGCAAATGCAGGCTCAGACATCTGAGCCATAAGTTCACGAAAGTTTAGAAAGAGGGTCGGGGGAGACCACCTTTATTCAGCACATCCACTCCAAGCTCCTGGCAATGTAACATTCATGACTGCATTTACTCCTTATAAGGTTGAAAGAATATGTACCAGATGATTTGATGTGGAATTACACCTAAGTTTACTAAGATAGTATCTTGTCCACATTTTATAGTTAGGGAAACCAAAGCTTCGAGACTTAAGAAACCCCTCAAGGAAGTGGGCAGACAGGACTGGCACTCAAGGTCAACTGCACTTCAGAGCCTGTGCTCTTGACCATTAATTAGTCAGATGTGGTACCCAGAAAATTGCCTTTGTATTCCATTTTTCTTTGTGTTGTGGCAACCAGACCTTTTAGGACAAATAAAACTGTCGCAAAGGAACCTAAACTGTGGTACATCTCCACTTTCCTATGAGGAATATCAAAGCACAAGTTTCAGGGAAACCTAATCCTGTTCAAAATGGTGTTTGATGAAAGTGAATATCACTTTTCTAAGGTGCGACAAACAGTGCAGTGTAGGAAACTGATCCCACTGACAATACTAATCAGGATGCAGAGCTAGCATCTGCTTGACAACTTGACCATGAACACCTGAGTAAAAAACCTTTAGAGAAACAACTCTAGTTGCCCTGTCTCTCAATTTTAATATGATGCTATGACTTCCAGTAAGCGCATGGGATATACTTTCTGATATTATGAGCTTTAATATATTAGTCACTGTGACATTTTATCTGCCACTCTTTTAAACTTGAAATCTTGAGATGGTAAAAGATTATGAATATAAAATTTAAAATATTTTCAAATGATCTCTTAATTAGCATGAATGATGCAAGTACAGAGGAAGAAAAGGTAAAAACTAAAAACATGGTATCAGTTGATCACTAACACAATTGGTATCTGGCCTAGTGATATTTTTAAATACCATTTGATCACTTCTGGGCCCAGCTTTGGAGAAATGGTGCTATGTAATAATTAAAAGCTATAACTGTATAACCATGAATTGTGTTTAAGAAGTTTGTTTCTTCATAATACACCTAATTTGTGTAGGTCTGGCTGATCCTTAGTACAAAACACACCAGGCCATTACATGATTGCTTTTCCCATGGTTCTTGGAAGTCAAGGAGTCTAACTCCTGGGAGTGAGGGAAAAAGATAAATGATGAAGAGAAACACAGAAAAAATATGACAGAGAATGACACACACTCCAACCCACCACGTTGACATTAAGACACATCAGCTTCCCATTACCATGCCAAATATCAGCCTCGGTATTCTTATTGCTACATAGATCTTAATTCTAGCCATCAGGAAATCAGAGGGAAAGACACATCTCAAACTTCCCCCAGTCTGGATGTGCAAGAACAATGTCCTCCCCAAGCGTCATCATCCATGCTTACCATCACTGTGCTAGGAACAGGCAGGCAGGGACTGAAGGCTGCACAAAGCAGAGAACAATGCAACTCAGAACCTTGGACTCCAGGGGCTCAACCATGAACTCCTTAACTTGCACAACCCTGCTGTGCTACGGCTGTACCAGCAACAACATAAAGATGTTCCACAGTTAGCTTTCTCTGAGCCAGCTACATCATGGTGGTTTTCTTGAAGCTATGAATCTGGGACCTGTCATCAGAAGCTGGTCAATTACAGATATAAACTTAAACCAAACTGATAAGGTCTTGAAGATGAACCTAACAAATCTGGAAAACATCTACCAATTATTTATGTTGACCTTCAAACCATTTCTTGACCACGTATGAAAGAACAAAGCACATCAAATACGGAAGAGACACACGACCTACCTCCACTGGTCCTATTTGGCTGCTGATCTGGAGTTTGGGCTGGAGTGGAATAATACTGTTGCTGCTGGTAATTATTTGAAGGAAAATACTGGGAACTGGGGCTCCTCCTACACTCCCGAATGCTGGAGAAAGTCTGTGAGTGAGGAATTCCTCTTTGGAAAGGTAAACATCTTGGAAGACGAGGCTGAGGTGGTGGCAAATGATCAAATTCTTCTTCATCTTCCAGACTGTATCGGTCATATTCTTGATCACTACTTGTCCCTTTTTTTCCTGAACTCAAGGACACACTGGAACTGTGTCTTGACACAGATGCTGAAGTGGAAGCATAATCTTGCCTGAGACCTGTAAAATAACAACAAGCAGTATTCTTATGAGGTATTTCAATCCAGCTAACATTAAATTAGAATTAATCAAATATTGCACAAAAATTTGTGCCAAACTATTCAAATAGAGACTCATTATCTTGTTCTTAGTTTATTAAATCCCAAGAAAAAAAACACATTTACCTACTAAACAGATATCTAACGTTAGACAATTCTGTTTTGCAAAAAGATTATCCCAATTCCAGCAAAGTTTAAATATACCTGCTATAGCTCATCAATCAATATCTATCAATTTCCCTAAATGATCCCTTTTCAAATCAGGAAGTATTTAGAAAGAGAGTAGTTTGCTATGAGTTAGAACAATTAAAATCATCCAGCATCTGCCCCAGTAAGAAGACAATCTGCTCCCACTCACAAATTTCCAAGTCAAAGGGAAAGTTTAAAACCCTAGGTACAAATATTTTCTAACAAGGTCATCTCTCTTTTGTTCTTTTTTGTTACTAATATTATCTCTTTCAAAGCACATTGACACTTCAATAGTTTTCGGTTATCTGAAATGGCAACCATCTAAAAATAGTCAAACTGCAAGTTTCTTGCTATTTAACTCATTGCCAATACCATAATTTTTTTTAAAGTAGTCTATTTATGACTACTTAACTTCTGAAACTGACATCCAATCTTTTAGCCATATATTTTCAGAAAATTTAAATTTGCTGTTACTAAAATAATCACTTTTCCCCTGAAAATGTATCTTATTAAATCCTGTATAGGCATTACCATGTTTCTCATAGTAGCCTTGACTAATTCTGAAAGCAGGAAATTGTTATGCTTAAACGATACTTGGTTGTTTCTACTTATGTTGGCCTGAAAAGATAACTCCAAAACAAACTTAGCCCAGTTCTGTGAGCTGCAACTTATAGTGCCTCTGATACCATTAATGTCCTTGAAGTAGCTCACTCCAGGATTATTTGTTGTAACTTTATTGCAGAACCACTGGTAAACTGTCCCATTTCCACTTCTCTATTCTTCTACAATTATTTACCCTGAGAAGCATATCAATGAATTTTAACTGAATATTTATAATTCCTGACTTACACACAGTGCTAAGAAATAATATGGTACACTTTGCCAGTTTCCCCCAAAAGTAATATTTTGCAAAATTATAGAATAATATTGACAACCAGGGTATTAGCAGTGATATAATCCAGCCATCTTATTCAGATTGCCCAGTTTTAGAGTATGTGTGTGTGTGTGTGTGTGTGTGTGTGTATTAAGTTCTATGCAAGTTTAGTACCTACAGGTTCACATATCCACTATCACAGTCAAAAACACTGAACAGTTCCAACACCACAAAAATGCTGTTTTATAACTACATCCATGTCTCCGACCCCATGCCTATTCTTAAACCCCAACCACCACTAATCTGTCCTCAATTTCTAAAATTTTGTCATCTTAAAGTGTTATATAAATGGAATTATATAGCATGCACTCTCTTGGAATAGCCTTTTCTCTCAGTATGATTTCACATGCAAGATACTGTGTGTACTGGTAGTCTGTTCCTTTGTTATAGCTGAGTACTCTGTGGTATGGATGTACCATAGTAGCTGGTTTAACCATTCACCTACAAAAGGACATCTAAGCTAATTCCAGGTTTTGGCTGTTAACAGATAAATCTGCTAAGAACATTCATGTACAGATGAATTTGTCTGTGTGAACACAAATTTCCACTGTTCTGGAACAAATGCCCAAGGGTACAGTCTGCTGGGCCAAATGGAAGTTGCATGTTTAGTTTTTTAGGAAACTGCGTAAAAAACGGGTGGCAATACCAGCAATGTCTATGTATCGATGTATTTTGATCAGAGCATGCCCCCTAAAACCTCATGAGAGTATGAGAAGAATATAACTGCTCCACCTACAAAGTAAGGCAGTATGAGAGAAAGAATCTAATTGTTTGCCCATTATCGGGGGAGAAAGGCCTGAACCTTCCCGCCTTCCCTTATATTCCAAGTGGAAGCCTCACTTCTCTAGTCTAAAAAGAAGAACATACTTTCTTCTTGCAGACGAGCCATGATCTGAACATCAGTGAGGTCCTGTAACTTATATCCCATGGAGATGGAATCATCCTCCAGTTCTGACGTACTCAGCTCACTGTCGATAGATGACTGGGGACTGAGAGGGGAGCCCCTGGAAGTGTAACCTGGAACACAAAGGAAATGTGTGTTATCAGTCTGGAGAACTGACATCTATATAATGCTTTACAATTCATATATAAGCTAGCAATTTTTTTCCTCTTTTCATGTCACAAAAAAATGACCAACACATCACCATTTGATGGTCAGACAATACGCAAATCTTCATGTGTTCATAATTCCTATATATAAAACCATCTGTTCACTGTTTTTTTCAAATTCAGCTTTCACAATTAAAAAAATGACTTTTACTGTACACTACAAAATTTGTTAAGGAGGTAGATTTCATGTTAGGTGTTTTTGATCACAATAAAAAAATTCCCTACTGCTAAAATCTGCACTGCATTAGTATCTATCTAAAGGCACGTTACAGGGACACATATTCAGGTCTACTATTAATAAGAAGACACACTTGTCTCTGGCATTAACTGATTACATATTTTAAAATTGAAATTTAATCTGGTCCATTCTTTAAAGGGTGCAAGCAATAGTACTATAACTGGATAAGAATACCACACACAAAGGGACACATACATGCACAGAAACATATACAAAACCTTCATAATTAGACCAGCGAGTAGTCACAGGAGACTTACAGCCACCCATGAAAGTAAAAAAGCAATGGCTTGAGATAAAAGAATTGAAGAAGAAATGGAAGAAAGTTGTGGGAATGGAATCACACCAGTGCTGATACAAAGAAGGAAATGGTGAGACCCTCATCTCACAAAAAGCCACCATGACTATTTTTTCTACATAGCCCTAGCTTAATAAAAAAGCTGCCAGAAAAATTAAAAATTTTAAAAAAACAAGATATTAAAGCTACCATCTTGAATTATAACAAAAACTACCTACTTTGTATTGGACATTTAATTTTAAAAGTACATTAGACACTTAGAAATACATAACTGCATACATATGCTTTTGCTAAAGAGGGAAGACTATACACAATGGAGAACAGTCAGCCAATGGTGTTAAGAGTACAAATTAGTGCTAGGCCTTCTTGTACTCAAAGTAAGTGTACAGCACAAACTCTCCATTATCTGATTTCCCTTAAGCCTGTCAAAGAAAGATGGATATTTAAGCTGTGTTTAGTGACTGAATAACAAAGCAAGCAGCTAGTCAAGAAGTTGAAACATTACCTGTTTTTTCAGGTGTTAGTATTGCTTTATTTGAGGTTTTAGAGAAGCTGGGAGTATTAATGCCATTGCTATAAGGGCTGAGTCTTGCAACAGGACTATAAGGAAAAGCCAGTGAGGCAGTTGAAGAGAAGAGACTCCGCCATCGGCTAGCTGTCATAGAAGCAGAAAATAGCAGCAGTTAGCTATACAGAAGCAGATGTTGATTTGTCAGAGGAGAAAGGGAAGAGATTTAAAAAAAAAAAAAAAAAGACAGCCATTTTTCATAAGAATATCTTAACTGACTTCCATTTATCTAAAAAAAATATGTAAAAATAAGCAATTTATGAATTAGGGACCTATTTATACACCCATTAAAAAAGTAAACCAATCTTACTTTAAAGCCAATACGCCTATGTAAAAATGAAAATGTATTTTGAGTTTCTACATTAGAAATGTTTTCTATTTCTAAATAAGAATTTATTGTCTTGTAATAATATAAAAAAGATTAGTGTCAAAAGATAAACTCAAACTTGTAATCTTTAGAAATCATGGGAAATGTTCTTAATATTAACTATTCACAATTCTGTTTTTTATAAGATTAATTTTCAATGCATTTAATATCCTAAAATGTTGATCAAAAAATCTTTTATGGAAACTTGTTCTTGGATTATGGGAGAAACTTAAAATGACTACTGTGTTTCCAAATGGCCTTGGGTCCAAAACAAGGTTTATGGAAAAGTGGTCTACAAAGTAACAGAAGGGTTTCTACATTAAAACTTAATGATGACTATTTTGGATGGCAGGTGTAGAGACTACTGGCAATCGCTTGAATTTTTTCTTTTCTAAAAAAATTTTCTAAATTTTCTGCATTGAACATACATATTATTTATGTAACTTTTAAAGGCAGGAATATACAGATTATTACTTTAATACTATTTTGATATTAGATTAAAATAAGGGAAAAAAGGAATTGTGCCTGCCATGAGCAGATGATCTAATTCTTACATTACCTCCTCACCTGTCCTAATTTTAATACTTCTTCCCTCCAAAATTACCACCCCCTGTCATCTCTGTATTCTTGGGGCCAAAAAAAAAAGACCCCAAATCACAAAAACTTAAGTCACACAAACCTTATTTATACAAATCACTTTATACAAATCACTGTGTCAGTCGAAATCCACTTTTCTGAAAAGCTATCATTTAGATATGTACGAAACAGAGGGAATATATAACAAATATAAATTAGGTCAAACTTCACTTTAAGCGATAACCTAGTTTATATTTGCTGGGAATTTGACAAAACTTGAAAAAACGAGTATAAAAAGGACTGCTTTAACATGCATTCCCCAGATAACTTTTAATGAGCCATGCTAACCAGCAGTCAAATAGCTAAAGAGTGCTTAAAATTGGGCAGTGGGATGGAGAGGAAGAAACCGTGGGGTGTGGATAGTCAAGAAAATAATCAGTTCCCAAACCAGGATTTTTAAGCTCCTTGCAAAATACCATCAAGGTTACTTAAAAGAGCAAAATGTTTCATTTTACTTCAGCAAGAATTCTTTAGTACCATCACATTCCAACAATTAACATTAAAAATATCTTTTCTTTATGTAGGTGGAACAACTGAGCAAGGAAACTGCATTCACAGTGATATATTCTGCATTTGCATTCAGAATCCACAGGTTTCATGAAGGGATGCTGCCAGGAAGCCTAGTTCCCAGTTGACACCAGACACACAGTCACTTATCCAAGCTGTAATTTACCATGGTTAAGCAGCTCTTCCCAACCTGAGCCAGAGCACAGATAGGCACCCCTAGTTCCTTCACTTCTACATGGGTAAACTTGACCCCCAAATACACTACAAAATAAACTACAAAATGCAATACACTAAGCACTAGGTAGCTGTTCTCACATCTTCAATCTCTATTATTCAAAGTTTCTCATTAAAAATTCTATATTTAAAAAAAGGTCAATAGTTCTTTGTGACTGCTAACTTGCTTCACAGATGATGTTATTTTATACCAGTTTGATCACTCGCCAGGCAAATTACAGTAACTGCGTGTTCTCACCCACAGATGCAGGCGACAACACATTACAAGTAAACAGCATTCATTACTCTGCACAATAACTGCTGTGACCCAGCCTCCCCACACAATGGCACAGTTATTGTGGCTATGACAGCAAGATCCCAACCAAGAACACAATTAGCGTCTATTGCAAGAAAGAATGCTCAACACTGTTCTTTGGCATTGAAGCTTTTAAGAAGAGCGAGGAGAATTATTGCAGAGGCAAGCTAACAAAACAATAATGCTCCATTAATGCCCAAGGTGGCAGTGGAGGAGGAGAGTGGAAAAGGAGCGGAAGCTAGTGCATCCTAGTTATTCCTGACCGTGCAGCTGAAGAACTACGAGAGGAAGCATTTTTATAAAGAAAAAGTTTTATAAAACAAATGAAAGGGTTTTTAAAAGGGCTGTTCTATCTTCTTCAATTATTTCAACAGATTCTTTTCATATAAAGGTGTTAAATTATTTGAGAGGCTCAGGGACGGCCAAAATGACCCTAAGAAAGGAGTAAGATAAGTTTGCCAAGGGAGAAAATGAGTGATAAACTTCTGAACAATAGTTACATTCCCCTATATTCCTACTCCAAAGTTCTATCTATAAGAAAAGGGCTTCTCAGACTTGGAGACGCTATGGATAATGTATTTTTTCATTTCATTCCAGCCCCTAGAATAGCCCCAAACGTGACAATGCATTGATTAAATCATCTTACTTGGCATGGTTTTCTTTCCCAAACATCTTAAGCTAAACTGCCTCCCAGATCACCTCTTTGTTGATCTGCAGTTCTGCTGCAACTTCCTTACTAAGGCATTCACCCCACCCCAGAATATTGCAACCTGTTCCTCGATAAACTTCCAACTGCCAATACTGCCCTCAGCAAGCCTGTTCTGAACAGCCCTGCCAAAGCAGTGCCAGTCATGTTATTTTAAGTGTTACTCTCATCCCTGAAAGTACCACAGCGGCTTTTCGTCAAATACAAGATTTTAAAGGTACTTCACGCCACCTCACTATTGCCCTTACAGACTGCCCGTTTTCCCATGCCCACCTTTAGAGTGTTTCTGAAATGACCTTAAGAACATACTCATCGGTTAAACTTTCTATTTTGCCTCCCTTGTCTAATAAGCATCTTCAACTAAAATGAATGCAATAAAGTACTAAGTTGTACACTGAGACATCATTTTTCTGTGAAAAAAAATAAGTTGAGAGTACCTAATGGTCTATTATTTTTTGTACATCTTCAAAGTTGCCTGGGTTAAAAAATAAATATATCTCTGTAGTTATTTTTGTACACCATTAAGCAAAATATGACCACAAAAGAAACTAGATTGAATAAATGCTCCAGTGATGTTAATATCAAGAAAATCACAAAAAGACAGGTGACAGGATAGGTTTAAGAAAGAACCTAAATTTCTTAAATTTTCCACAATGAAAACTATTCTGTTGACAACAAAAAGTTCCCAGAAATAATGACATTCCTACCATTCCTTGATCATCTTTGCCTAGATGATCAAATTTTTATTGAATGTATGTTTCTGTATACAAACAAAATGAAATTTAAGAAAGTAATTAGACAATTTACATTAAAAAACGGATATAATTAAAACCTTAGTGATAATTCTCAAAAGGTTAGCACTGCATTAAACTAACTAAGAGAGTTTAAAAATAAAGCAACTTTATAATATATTCTGGAAACAATCATTTTTCACTTTCTTCTCACTATAGAGAAAGTACAGCATCTAATAAAACATTTGACACAAAGTACTCAATCAATGCTGCTTGTGGTCAAAATTTAGCAATATTTTGGCCAATGTATCTTTATTTGTTTCAACATCTAAATTACTTTGTCCAATTTTTAAAAACTTAAATAAATATAATTTATCTTTGAAAAAATGGTTAGTGTAATTAGACATTTCAAACCAGCCAGAGCTTTAGTGAAGAGTAACTACTAAGTTGAACTTTATGTGTATCAATCCTCTGAGTTCCAGCTAAATGATTTTATATTATATTGGCTAGCACCTATGACTGGGGTAACTGACACATCAAAATTAAACAGGAGTCACTGTCTAAGGTGAGCTAGCTCCTACAATGTTGCATGGCACAGTTAAAATGAAGGATTATGCCAAGCATACTAACTGACAATAAATCATGCAAGAAGGAAACAAAGTTTCCTTGAAATCTTGAAACGCTACCATGTTTTAAAATCAAAGACACAGTTACAAAACAGCTGCAATTGTGTCTAATGGAATTTCTATACACTCTGTCAATTATGTAACATCTGAGTTGGGTTAGGAAGTGCTGCAGGGCAAGACCCTTACTCTTCCTAGTGGCTTCTAACAGTAGGGCCACATTTCTAATCAGGGGGAAGTGACCCTAGGATACAAGCCCTGATCTTCTCTACTTGTCCAATCCTTTTTCTCCTTTCTCATCTAAGAATAAGCAAAACTGCAGCTTGCAGAGACTGTGGCTCACTCTAATTTGCCACATCCTATTAGTCTCTCACTCAAAGCAGGTGATCTAAAACCATGGATCCACAAGGGTGTAATGATCCTGGCAGCGTGGGGTGGGGGAAAAAAGTCTAAAGCAGCCCTATAGATGTTTTCTCATTAGCTTTTAATAATTCTGATAAAAACCCATTAACAGCAAATTTTAGATGTTTTACTAAAATTCACACACTGATTTCTAAATAAGTCATGGTTTTGTATCTCTTTGCTCATGGCTCTCTTCTCAGCTAACCAAATTTATATTCTCTTTCGTTATTCCCAAATCCAGGTTCTGCCTTGAGGAGCTACCCAGTTATCATTTAATTCTTCATAAGCAAAGTCGTGTGTACCATTGAGCTAAAAAAAAAAAAAAAAAAAAAAAAGTAGTGCTCCAGGATGAGTCAGACAGACACCCAGCACTGGGAAATAACATTCAGTAGTCACTCCTTCATTCAACATTTACCAATAGACAATAAAAAAACATTAAAGTTCTACAATAGTTACCTAAACACCTTCCACAGAGGCCCACAGCATTTCACTGCTCCAGAGTCATGCTGGGGAGTCTGTCTGGCCCCTACGCCCCCACCTGCTCTTTCAAATTCAACTATCTATTTGAGTTGTCCTCAACTATTGTGGCTATAGTGTTGCCAGATACCACAGGTACCGAGATGAACAAGATACGGTGATTGCTCTCCTCTCCTTCCAACTCCAATTTCTAAAGACAGAAAAGCTATTGCAGAAGCCAGGCAAGTCAGATGGGATATAATGAGATATTGTAAGTGCAGTAAAAGTACCATGAAGTACATTCAGAGCAAAGGTAAAGACAATGATTAACTTCGAGGGAATCCAAAGACTTCAGAAGACATTATGTTTAATATGGCCCTTGAAGGTTGAGGAGCTTATCTCATGGGATACAATGCCATTTCTAGATAGAAATAATGCATGTGAAACCATGGAGGCATGAAAGAGCCATGTATGTTCAGGGAATGGCAAATGTTTGACCTAAAGCACATACAGTATAAGAAAGAAGAGTCAGGGCTGGAGAGGTTGGTAGGTTTGGTTTCTGCACTGTCTTATATACTGTATACACTTTAATATATAGTGTTTTGATTTAGAGAAGGTGAAAGACATCAGATATGTATTTTATGATGACATAAGTAGCCGTATAGATGATGAACTAAATAGGCACAGAGACTAATGACTAGATCAGTTAGGAGGCTTTTGGAGCAGACCTGGGTAAGATACAAGGTCCTGAACTAAAGCACAAGCAGAACATTTGGTGACAACAGGTTCAATAAACCACATCTGAGCTAAAGTGGAGATATCTGGTGACCCAATAAACATAGCGGGTAGAGAAAAGGAGGAAACCAAAGATAATGCTCAGAGAACATGAGATAATCATGCTTAAACAAAAGAAAAAAGTGAACTGAACTCAAGATGGTCGTTGGACATGCCTACATGTGGGTGTCCAGTATGAAGCTGGAGTCCAGGAAACAGGGCTAGAGAGGAAGATTCAGGACACATAAAAAATAGGTGTTATGTGAAGCCACAGGCATGAATGAGATCACCACAGGACAACGTATAGAAGGAAAAGAGAAAAGCCTCAAGGAAGGAACAACCCAGAGTAGACAGAATCAGTAGAGGAAACTGAGAAAGGTCGATCGGACAGAAGACATCAGGAGGCCCAAGGATCAGGGGAACCCCCAAAGAAAAAAGACCAATGCAGGAGAGTTTCCAGATGAGAGCTATAATTAACAGTGGCAACTACTGCAGAGAGGTCCTGCAGGATGAGGACTAAAAAAGGCTACTAGCTAGGACAACCTATTCACTGAGGAGAGCAGATTCAACAGAGGATGTAAGGAAAAGCCCGTGTTAATAGGTCAAGCAGATGGAAGATGAGGAAGAAGATATCTTTGAAGAGATTTGGCTATAAAAGGAAGGAGAAAAAGGGTTGTAGCTTGAGGAGTATGAGCTTCAAGGAGGCATGGAAAAAAGGAACCAGTAGAGAAGAGTCTCTATAGAAAAGGAAGGGCCTTAATGAAGATCCTGAAGGCAAGAGGTGTGGGACAGAGATGAGGCAGAGGAAGCAGCCTTAGAAAGGGAATGTTCTCTCTTCCAATGGCACGTGGAAGTAAAGACCATGAGGATGTAGAGAATGCGGGAGACAGGTAGGTTTAAGGTTCTTCATCTGTAAATTAGAAGGCAATAAATACACTTAGAAGGCAGAGCCTGAAATGAAAAATCTCATGGAGTAATGTCTGAAATGGCCAACACTGGAAACAAGGAAACGGCTGAACATGGAGAACTAGAAAGCACTGCCTAGGATACATCAAGTGCTGAGACATCACAACAATGGCTGATCTACTTCTTTACTGCAATTTTCTGTAACATATTGTAATGAAGACCAACCAAAGACTAAAAGGATATTGAAGTCAGAACCCGGGACCTGCGTTCTAGTCTCTACCCTGCTACATGCTGGTTTTGAGATTTGGAGCAAATCATAACATCTTAATTCATAGTGTTCTCCACTGTCAGAGTGTTTCTCCGCTGAGAAAAAAAAATCATGTTTGCAGGAGGGTAATAAATAGGGCTTTGGTGAGCACAAGGGGAAAGTCTGCAGCACACATTCACAAACTATACTGCGTTCTTTAAGTGAAACGTTATAGCAAACTGTAGCAAAAACATGCTCTACATTCTGAGGGCAAATGTTCTAGAAGCTAGGTGGGAGAGGAAAATCTGTAGGACTCTCACTTTTTCTAATTCTTAGTAAGTATAACCTAGTTTTCTCAAAATGATGGGCACACTTTTTACATCATAGCTTATCTAGACAATTTCACAGACCTAGTCTTTCCTCAGATACCACCAACTCAGAAACAAAGCACTGAGCTCCATTGGCATAGGTCAACAATTCTCACTTATTTATCCAAAGACCACCTCAGAGACAAATGCCCTGAATGCCACATTTTTAAGAAAAATGGTTTCTTCAAAACCACAGGCTCCTCAGGTCATATCTTGAGTCTTAAATAATGATGTTCATCACCACAGAGTCTTGGAAAGTAAGGGAGGAGGAAGAAGGCAAGGGTAACAGACTTTCGATCCTGCCACTTCATTCTCCTTTTACAACAGGCGGGCAGGCAGGCCTCAGTTCTGAGCCAAACAGAGGGATCCAACTGCATGGTCCTTTACCAGTTACAGAGGGATCTAAGAGCAGTGAAGGGAAAGGAGATATCAGCTCTTTTAACACTTTTCATTCTCCCTTAAATTGGCAGAGAGTTTTATCCAGACCACAGCATTTTGACCTAAACCCACGAACCACCAGGGCAAGAAGATCTTCATTTCCATAAACCATCCTCTCAAGTATAAACTTCCTGACCTAGGTGATCTGATTTTATCTTTACATATCTGAAGCCTACAAAAATGCTGGGCACACAGATGCACTCAAATGTTTAGACTAAACTTTAACGGAAGAATTCAAAAACTGCAGTGAAGATAATATTTCACTGGTTCACTTGTAAGCTCTAACTGTACAGACTGATATACAAGTTTCCTGGAGAGGTCTTAATTTCACAGCAAGTAAGTACCACTCCAACCTGAGCAAACCCCCTGAAGCAGTAACATGTGGTTTGTGCTTATCTGATCCACTATTTTTTATTGGGTAAACTTGAGCAGTATTAATTTCTCCACAGTGCTCCATGACCTGACAAATAAGCATATGGGGTCTAGGAAGTCCTACTGCTACTTAGAAACAGGTGTTCAGTGCTCTCTTTCCCAAACATGCACAAAATAAAAAGGATTCAACTGTAATATATTTGTCAGTGTATTTGTATAAAGAGAAGGGCTAAAGAACTAGTCAATGTCCCTAAATGATAGTCTTAGGTACTATATCATCAGGGTAAGTTAGGCATTATGCCCAAGTCTCACAATCTTCAAATTTAGCTAATAAAACTTATTAGAAAGTTAATTTGAATCTTTTCCTACAGTTCCTGTTCATTCAACCTATGATGACAAATGTAATGACTTAAAATCAATAACCATGATATGTATGTGTGAGTACCTATGACCCCAGGACATGATAGGCACTCACTATTTAGACTTCCAGTTATGTTCAAAATGTAATAACTTATAAAAACATGATTTACATACCACCTTTAAGAAACATCTAGGAAAAGAGTTTATCTGTGAAACTAATATCCACAGCTAATCAAGAAAGTCACTTTCAATATTAGGATTAAGCTTTAATTAAAATATATTTGGTTTGGAAGTAACTAAGGGGCTATGTACCCCTGATGACTGGCAGGTAAATATTTAATAAATATTTGTTGAATGAGAGTTACAAAATTTCACAATGTTTATTAAGGAGTATTATTTAAGAACATTTATTCCATAGAGATCAGAGTATTACAATTTTTCTTAGAACTGAATTTAACAGGTCAAATGTTTCCTAGGTTTTAAAAGTTAACATAATCTTAATGGTTAAAGTATCTAATCACCACAATTAAAGTATTAAAACTTTTCTACTTCTCAGACACCAACCAGCCGCATGACCACATACTTAATACTCTTCCCTCACTGCCATTACTGGACCCTAGTCTAAAACTAGAGCTGAAAAATGAGGGTCAGGAAGGGGACATTGTATGGACTATCAAATTGCTTCCACTTAATCACTGGTCAAAACTGAAGGTAAGATGCCAGCTTTAAGCACACACAGATCAAATCCAGTGTTCTCCAGGACCAGAGTGATCTCTGCAACTTCACAAGTCAGGCTTCCCATCTGCAATTAATAAAGGAGATTAAAAAAACCTCAGCAGTAATTAGACTTCAAAGGCATATTTAAAAATTCCCTTTTATAGAAGCCATTTCGCCCTTAGGTCTGTCTGCTATAGTTTAAATCAAATTTAAGGACAGTAAAAATGGCCACGGAAAGTGAGAGGAAGGTCTGTGTGAAAGTAATAATTTAATCTGAAAAGAACAAGGGAAAAGAGTGGCCTAATAATTTGTCAACAATGTGATGCTGTCAAGCAGATTACAGACAGCTGCTTTCAGTTTCGACTGCAGCCACAATGCAAGCTGACAACCAGCTGGAATAGCTTCCACGTTCTAGACTGCAATCACGAGGTAAGAAAGATGCTACAGAATCTAATCCTATGGAGAAATGGGCTGAATAATCTCATGTCTGAGAATAGTGGGGTCCTTCCCCCAAAAGTAAGGATAGACTAGATGGCCAATTAGAGTCTCCAGGCCCATGACTGTGCACAGAGTGATGGGAAATCCAAGCCCTGCAGACTATAAGAAAGCACTGTAAGTTCCCGAATAGAGGAGATGAGAATGGAATTTGAATAAAACTTCCTCTCCAGTATCTCCTGGGCACAATATGTGTGGCTTATATTCCAGTGGCAGAAAAGACCCCCGACCCACTAATCTTGAGGTGGTAGAAATTAAGTATATAAATTTGGAGTTTTGACCAAGGGAAAAACATATTTTGGCCCTAAACCTCACCCATTCATGATTTTTTTAATTAAAATACCTGCACACAAAGCATTAAAATAGACACAGAGGTCTAATATGGGAGTTTCTTGTCCCTCCCCGCCCAGACTCACCCTCCAGGAGTTTTGTTTTCCAGAATTTGAAGGCAATTCTATAGTTAGATATAACTTTAAGTAGACAAACCAAGCATTGCCTTGTTGGCATCTGATTTCCTGCCATGAAAAGTTAGACATTTAATACCCATTCACCTTCTCTTACTTTCCATCTCCAGATCTGTTAGTTCTATTTTCACATTGTTAATGTTTACTGGATTCTCATTCTGTTTTATATCTGTGATTAGGACAGTTATAAGGTGATTTTTAGATGTGACAGGACCAAGAGAAAGAAAGTAACTGTTTGGCACTAGACCATAACGACCAGGTGAAAACCATCACACACCTGAGGGTCAACTCATTGTCTTCTTCCACCCTTTTGGGCTTCTCCTAGGTCATCTCTACAGCCACTGTTTTCTAGATCTCATGCGATCTTTTTCCTTATACTCCTCCCACCGTTAAAACAGGGTGCATAAAATAGTAAAACTTTCTAAATCTCTGCATAACCAGAGATTTCTGCAGAACCAAATCTCTTCCTTTTGTTTCTATTATTTACTTGATTCAGTATAGAATTATAATTTGAAAATTACTTTCCCTCAAAACTTTAAAGACAATATTCATTTTTGATCTAGCATCCAACATTACTTATGAAATGTCCGGAGTCTGTTATATCGTAGATAAACTATTTTTTCCTTTGAACATTTAGAATTTTTTCCTTAACCCTGGAAAATCTGAAATACAACAAGAAGGAGGTCTAGGTGCAGGTCTTTTTTTGTGTTAGTTCACCCTGAGGACTTGTTCTCCTTCAGCTCAAAGAAATATTATTTATTGATTATTTCACTCTCTAAGTGGTCTGTTCCTACTTCTGGAATGCCTAGTAAACAGGAGAGGTTCTGGATCTATTTTATTCTGTCCCTTAACTTCTCTCATATTTTCCATCTCTCTTTTTGAGAGATTCCTTTGACTAACTTTCAGAGAAAACCGACAACAGGTACTCCAAGTAAATAGGTGAATTATTCCACAAGCAGGATTCCCATGAGGTGTCCGGACACACAGCAGCAGGGTGGTTGCAAAAGGAGGCAGGAGGTTTTCGAATATCATCTAACACTCCCACCCCCTGCTCTGTCTGATGTGAACATCTGAAATTGCCTCAAGTTCTGCTTCTCCATCAGAGGTAGGGATCTCATACTTGGATCTCTCTTTCTTCTTTAAAAATGGGTATCTTGTTCTACCCTAAAGACTAAGCATCCTCACCACTAGCAGCCGTTATCTGTAGCACTGTTCACATTCCAGCAGCTCCCACTGCTGCAATACCCTTTACTGATTCAACTTCACTTATTTGAAAATGCTGCGACAGGGAAGATAAGACTGAGCATGCATATGCTTATACACATATGCACACACAAATACATATGCACAATGACTGCAAATCTGAATTTCAAAACACTAATACACACACTGTTCCTTGAAATACAATCTTACAGCTGTGATGGTGGAAAAAAATTAAACTGAAAAACACAAATCGACAAGAGCTCTAAAACTCATATACATGAAACAATGTAAGAGTTTAAAGCTCCCTCATATTATAAATAATTGAATATATCAACAAATCAAAGCCTTATGTTTCCAAAGTAACTTGTCATGAGAGTTTGGCCACATTTTCAACTACTGCTTTTCACATGTAGTCACATAAGAAATTCTGGATATTAATGAGAAAAGCAGAAGAAAACATTAACCAAGTTAAAGAATCCCACCCTTAAAAAAAAAAAAACGTTAAAGCCTAACCTTACTCAATTTCAAAGAATTTCTAAAATCACTCTTTCACTCTCCGTATCTTGCCAGATTTCAAAAGAAGGCAGTTCAGACAATACCACATAGCTTACCTGTTCAGAGTCATGTCACTCCTTTGCTTAAAGTTACTCAAAGGTTTTTCAAACATTTAAGATAAAGTCCAGAATCCTTAACTGCCCTGAAAACCCTGCATACATCTCTAGTTTCATTTAGAGTCCCTCAGCTCAGGAGTTCTCCTCCTTCACTTCCCTCCATTACGCCACCTCCATGACAGCCTGCCAGTGCCTCTCATGTCACGCCTCGTCCCATTGCAAGGCCTCTCCACGCACTGTTCCTGTGTCCTGGGATGCTATTCCTCGGCACCCCAACCACCACACACACACACACACACACACACACACACACTCTCGTGCTACCGGCTTAACTCCCACTGACTCTCAGTTCTTAGTGATGCGTCATATCTTTGGGAAAGTATTTTCTGACCATACCCCTTAGTTAGGTCTCCCGTTAGCACCATCCTGCTTCTTTTATGGGAGAGGAAGTAAAAGAACAAGAGCTGCTATCTGTGTCATCTGTCTCCTGCACTAGACTGCATGCTCCAAAGGCGAGGCACCGAGCTCATCTTGCTTGTCGCTGCGCCCTTACTACTTTGCACTGTGCCTGTACCTAAGTACCTTAGTACTTAGCACCCTGAATGTGCTCTACACAGTTCATGCATTCTAATCATCTCTGATCAAGCCTCAGTGTCTCAGGCCTATTTTTTAGAGGTCCCAAGAAATAGGTATGAACACTTACCAAAATACAATTAATTTCATTGGCAGAGTCAAATTTAATCAACTGTCATAGCAGTATGAAACCAGCAGACAACTACTTTGCAAAAATCTCTATTGTTTTGTTTTCTTCCTTGGTGGGAGTAAGTAATAAAATAGCATCTTGATAATAAATTCATTGGAACTATTAATGTTATTGTATATTTTAATAAACACCTTTCTAATTTGGTAAAAATACAAAACAAAAAAACACTTAGAACACATGCATAACTGGCAAAAGAAAGGAAGGAAGGATTGTTTAAGGGTATTTGGCAAACACATATCCAGGTTGCTGGGTATAATGGACTAAACCTTCAAATTTCATAGAAGCACAATCCCTAATTTTTTGTTACTTACTGTACTAAGTCAATCATGATACTGAAGCAAATGTATTGGGGTCATTCTGAATAAAATAGGAAAGCAACGCAAAAATGTGATAGAATCCCACAGCCATGACAATGTGTTTTCCATTTCTAACACACAGGAATAATAACAAAGGTCAAGAGACCCTGTCTTGGCACAAAAAATTCATTATGATTCCAATTGTTTTTCCAATGAGAAAAAGAATCCTTTGCAAAGCTTACCCAAAATGAACCCCACAGACTAAGTTTTAATTTTGTGTTCCAAATTTGACAGAGCACCTCAAGACTTGAAATGTGAGCTGGTAGAGATAGCATCTTAGGCCATGCAAGGAGAAACTGGACAGGTTCCAGGAGACGGACACTTGATAAGCTTAACGTCTCAGTTCAATCTGTGTGGATTTTAACAAATGAAAGGGCCACCTTCAGAATTTTGGATTAGTCCACAACTTTCTTTTTCATTGGCTGAATTTAGAGTAACCCTGCATCACAACAATGAAAACAAGAATGGGAACTGGTACCATACGAAGATAAAGGAAAAACTCAATGAAGTCGTGGTATCTATTCACATTTCCTTAGCATATAATCCCCAAGGAAATGAGAGATGGTTACAGTGAAACATGACCCAAGATAGCAAATGTGCAGGGCTACACTATTTGTGAAAACTAGACCCACACTCCTCAAATGTGACCTGTCCTGATACAATAGTCATGGACATTCGAGTATCTAAAGTCAAGATAAGCTTTTATTAACTGGCCCCAAATTAACTGAGCCACATATTGGGTGTTTCAAATTACTCAGATAAGCTTTTGATCATTATTTGGTTATTTAACATCCCAGCCTCATGACATGGATTTACCAAAGACTCTAGATTAGCCTTATTTCAATTTAGGGTATCATGTGAGTTAATCCTACCCATGAAAGCCCTACGGGGTTTTGTTATTTTTATTCTAAAGGGGTGAAGGAGAGTAGAAAGAATAAAGATGGGCAGGTCAGAAATGGAATACATATAGATCTAAAAAGAAATGGAAAAGGAACCAACTAAAGAGGTTGTTTTGAATTCTCTACTGCTGTTGAATAAACTACACTTATAAAATTTTCAATTTAAGATCCCTAACTCTAACAAGTATACTTATAGAAAAACAAATCCCCCCCCCCAAAAAGAAAATGCCATTAGTTTTCTATGAAGTGTAAGTAGCCAAAGACGATTCTCTGTTTTTTTAGGTTCAATTTCTGAATAAAAAAAGAATTGCCTATTTGGAATGTCCCGGTATATTGATACAGCACTTCACATTTTTCCAAGTTCACATTCAATATTTTCTGAAATCTTTCTAATAGCCCTGTGAAATTTATTAAATGTCCCCACTTACTAGGCAAGACATTGGAAACGGAGCACGCTCTCAATCACACAGTCTAAATATTAGATCAAGTCTCCTCCCACCAGATTCACTGATTCAACAATTGGCATTCAACACCTACGGTGGGTTAGGAACTATTTTGGGCACTGAGAGGGTTCAGCAGTGAACAAACCAGGCTCAAACCTCCACACTCAGAACTAACATTTTAATGAGCCTCACCATGTGTTTTATTTTTTTGGCTTGGCTGGTAGAATGTCATTTATAACACCAAATGTTGAACGAAAATTAGGTTTTTTGCCCAACCTAAGAAACTACAAAAAACAAACATTCAGTGCTTAAAACCCATTTAGAAAAAAAAAGTACTAAGCATTGGTAATTCAAAAAAAAAATTCAGGCATAGGCCGCTGTCCTCAGATGCTTGATCTACCTGAAAAAGGGCATATTCATTAAAAATTAAATAAGAAGTTCACAAGACAGGGTGACTTAATTTTGAAGGTTAGGATCATCTTCAAAAAGAGGAAAACCAACCAAGATACTGAGCTTTGTGTAAGACTGCACACTTGAAAAAGTGCTCAGTGTTCTGGAAAAGAAAAGATTCTTCTACCTTTTATTACTTAATTTTATACCAACAGACTACAGATTTAGAGATGCCAAAAGATTTAATTTCCAATGATTAGTTATTTCACTTTTAAACATTACTTTCTGTGGTTTATCCAAAAAAGCCATTTACACTATTCAAATATGTTAGGGAAGAGACCTAATATTTAAGTTTTTATTATATCTGCTTTACAAACATCTTTATTTAATACTTTATAACAACTCTACAAAACAAATACAAATGTAAAAGATGCTAAGAAAACTTAAGTAAATTGCCTGTGCTGAATACAAGATAGATAAGACCTTATAAATTGTAAAATTTGAATATTAAAATATCAGTTTGGTAAAGAAAATAAGTTTGAGATATATAATAAAAAGTTTTAGATTCAAGTCAATTAATATTCCCCATGAGAATTATGGGTATTAGATACATATAAGTCATGTGTAGGAATATGCTGTATATACCTTACACCAAAAATAATTATCCTATTGTATCTTTAACAAAAACCAAAAAAACATTTAACCAATTTGCAAAATTATAATTGTGAAGGCAAAGTATTTCTTTTAGCAATATCTTACAACACTCATAGTGGTCCAGGCGTGGTGGCTCACACCTGTAATCCTAGCACCCTGGGAGGCCGAGGCAGGAAGATTTCTTGAGCTCAGGAGGTCGAGACTAGCCTGAGCAAGAGTTAGACCCCATCTCTACCAAAAAGAAATTTAAAAACACCCAGCCAGGTGTTGCAGCACATGCCTGTAGTCCCAGCTACTCGGAGGCTGAGGCAGAAGGATCACTTAGAGCCCAGGAGTTGGAGGTTGCAGTGAGCCACAATGACATCACTGCACTCCACCCAGGGCAGCAGAATGAGACTCTGTCTCAACAAAAACAAACAAGAAAACTGAGCACTCCTCCTCATAACGCTCCAAAAGAAAAAAAAAATAAATTAAAAAAAAAAAAACCCAATCATAAAGCAGAGACCATCTCCCTATGAAATTACACCTTACAACACACATCATTTTCTTTCCCTCATTTTCTTCAGGAAAACAAACGTTCTTCGGAAGGGTAGGACTTTAATAAGCTTGTCCTCACAACCTCAAGACAAGACTTGACTACATCCCATACATTTTCACATAATTTACCAAGTTTTTTATCTAGATCCAGGGCCACAGAGTTATCAGAGCATGAAAGCTTTCTGGGGACCCTACCAAATCACGAAGGCAGGCAGGAAGAAGAGGAACAGAGGCCCTGCAAGAAGTTACAGTCCAAACGAGCTCATTAGCAATTGTCCAGTTAGAGACGGTTTGGGGGAAAATGCAACCAAATGTACCTACAGAAACCAGCCTTGACAAAACCTCACTTAGGTGTGTTCCTAGGGATGCTTACTCCATACACAAGGAGAGATGGCTACGTCACCACCATAGCTAACTTGCAGCCAAAACAGCAGAGGAAACAGAGGAAGCAGAGGAAACAGCAGAGGCTAAGGACCTAGGGTAAAGAGGAAATGAGGAAGAAGGAAGAGGATATTAAACTAGCTTGCCCACCAGATACACTCTGGCTCCTCATAACTACATCCTACGAGGGAATTAATCTTTAATTTTTGAGGAATTTTCTTCTAAAAAAAATCAGGGTCAAGAAATAGGAACCAAATACCTAAAATATTTGCTCTTATAAGCAGCAAGTCATCTGAAGCCTCAGATGTTACATTCTGCGACTATTGTTACATTTAACGGAACATTAAAGAACTAGAGGAACAGAGGCTGAGAGGAGGAATGGAAAACAGGATAACTATTTACCCTTCCTTCAAATCTCATCACTCCTAGTCTGGCTGTGCATTTCTTAGTGAACAGTCTTTAAATTCTGTATATGTGGAGGGAGATGTACAGCCTCTAAGGACTTTACTCATTCTGCAACAAAATGCGTAAGGTGTGTAAAAAACTGATTCTTTTAAAGTAAACATGCTTGTGAATGGGAAGCAATACAGCAAGCTGACACACTGATGCTAGCCGTTTCCGGAATGTAAGAGGTGGCCGGTAAGGAAAAAGTTACAAGGACCCCAACCAATGTTAAATTATTCAACACCAAAACTGAAATTGAAACAGTAGTAAATGAGACATTGGGTCAAAAAGAATTAAACATTCGCTTACTTTAGCAACAGCCTCCATCAAGTGTCAGGTTCCCTTCCAGGAGTCAGGGAACTGGTGATCAACAAAACAAAGTCCCTGCCCTTGAGCAATTTATATTCAAAAGAAGCAAAACAGCCCTAGGCTCAAAGAAAATGCTCAGAGATACCTCTTACTTCAAAATGCTGATAGTCCAAGGGAGAAATTAAGTCTAAACAAAAAGAAAATGCATAGGCTTACGTAACTTCTAAAATATGGAATGCTCACGTTATTCCAACTAAATATTTGTACTATATCATGAATAAAATTTAGGTTAAAACCTTGATTTCTGATATCTGTCAATTAACCATCATTCAAAAAAGACTGCCTTACTTGGAAGCCAATAAGAATTTTTCGATATGGGGGATTAAATAGGAATTTCTCCCTATCTCTTGTAAAACCACACCAGAGTGGCAGATGAATTCTTATAAGCCCACAAGGAAGACTGGATAGGAGAGGAGACAACATCAGGCTAAGGAAGGTCACAACATCTTAGAAATAAAAAACAAATATACGTTAGGTAATAGTCTTGGGTTGTGGCTTTCTCTGCTCTATGGGTCCACGGCAAGGGAAGCAGGTAAGAACCTGGTAAGGTCCTGGAATTGCAGATACAAAGTACCACAGTAGGTAGGGAGTTCTGTGGTTAAGCAAAAATAGAGGACCACTGATAATCTATAGGAAAGCACTGGAGCCCTGGAGCTCCCACTCTGCCTGCCCAGGCAACTGCTCCTCCCCTGCTTTTATCAAAGATAGGTTTTATTACCTGAGTAAGCTGAAACAGGAAGCCACTAGTTTTAAGGGTACAAACACAAATAAGCGTACCTTACAAAAAACAGGAGGATTAAGTGGAAATCTGCACACTAGAAGGTAAAGGTTCAAAGCGGGCAGAGACTTAAACACCTGTACTGTCCACTGTTGTGTCCCATTACCTAGAATGGTACCTGGCACGTAGAAGTTACTAAATACACAGCAGAAGAGTTAAGATGAGTTTTTTTAAATCTCCGAGAAAGTAGAACATAAAAAGAACAGGAAGAGAAAGCAGGAGAGAAAAATATAAAATGTGAACATCAATACAGGAGATTCTGACCCACAGGAATATATAAAAAGATAGAACAGAGAAAATAGCAGAGGGGTTAAGGGATAAATAACAAAGAAATAATGCAAGAAATTTCGCAGAGCTAAAGTTTCGAGCACCAAAAACTTTGAAATTTCAAAATGTCAAGAATAAAAAAAAAGATTCTACACTACTCAAGGTATTTTAGTTAGGTTACAAATAAGAGAATCAGGAACAAGAAAGGTATCGAACTTCAATGGCAATCCTGAAGCTAAATTATGATGAAATAATACCTTCTAAATTCCGTGGGAAATGGTTTTTAACCTAGAATTTTATGCCTACCCCAAGGAACTATTGGGTGTAAGTGTGAGAAGGTACAATAAGGGCATTTCAGACACATGATGGTCTCAAAGCTTACCTCCCACAGATCCTCTTTCCCTCTCCTCTCCAAAACAGCAACTGGAGGATGCAATCCATTAAAAGAAGGGAATGTAAGGAAGTCTTTGCATCTCCAAAACAGGTGACACAGCCCTGAAAGGAGGCCAGAGGAGCTCCCAGGATAAAGCAAAAAGGAAGTCCCACCATGACAGATATTCATTCAGATGCTACAGAGAACCAGTTCTGGTTAGAATAAGAACAGAGGGCACTGTCTGAAGAATAGTAACAAAACCAAACCCTTGGATTTATGTGTCTCCATCTTGAGGATGGTTCACCCAGAGAGTCTGGGGATAAATTAATGACAAGGATCAAAAAAGCAACTAAGTATCTTTTTACAATTAACTCTTGAAAAACAATAGAAAGCTAGATGTAAAAAGAAATATCATGATAAAATACTACATGGCTTAGATTGGTAAAAAGCTACATGGGGATGATATGCAAAGAAAAAGTATAAGGAGGCAGGTGTAAAAGAATTAAATCTTCACCATCGCAAGTTGAAGGCCAATGGATAATGTTTAAAATTGAAAACTCAAGCAACAGCCATATAGACATGGAATTTAAAAAGAGGTAAACAGTAAAACCAAAACACAGCTTTTGTTAAGAGCATCTGGGAAATAACATGGGCAGGGGAGGGGAGGGCAGGAATCTGATACTTTTCTTATGAGACTCCTAAAACTAGTATTTTTTAAATTACAGACATTATTTTATGAAATATAAGTCAAATTTTTTTAAAAAAAGAATTTTCATCCAAAACAACCTATTCTAATCGGTTACTTTATCTCAATGAGATTATGGATTATGAATGAACTCTGAAACGAAAGCATTTAGTCTCACAGCAGAGGAGGTTTTAGATACGTATACAAACCTAGTGAAAGATTAATTTTGGTTTTGAAAAACTAGTTCTCTACTTAAACTTTTATCTGAAATTTACATAGATTACACCATGAACAAAACAGTATGACAATTTGTGTCCTCACAATCTCACAATTCTGCCTGAGCCCCTTCACAATGAAAGAAAAATTAGATAAACAGGCATTTAAGTCTAAAATCTCAAAAACAACTACCAATTAGGATGATTTACATTAAGTTTATCAAAATCAGCCTTATATGTAAATCTACCTTGTGTGCAAATGAGCCAAACCAGGGGTTGGCAAACTGTGGCCTGATGTGGCCTAAATCCAGCCCACTCCTCTTTTGTAATAACCCACTGGCTAAGAATGATTTTTACATTTTTTTGAATGATTGGAGAAAATAATGTATTTTGTGACGCATGAAAAAAATCACATGAAATTCAAATCTCAGTGTCATAAATACACTCTTATTGAAACAACACTGTTCATTAATTTTTGCATCGATATCATTCATGGCTTAGTTGAGTAGTCCACCACAGAGGTCTGCAAAACTTAAGATACTTACTATCTGGCCTCTTTCTGAAAAAGTTTCTTGACCCCTGAGCTAAAGGACTATAATTCTGAATTTCATTTTAATTTTATTTCAGATTACTGAGCCAAATCCATTAAAACGTACATATATGTCCTTAAATCAAGGCTTATTTAAGTAAGAAAACTTAGGGATGATCTATACAACCCTTTAAAGAGCTAAGTACAAAGGGATTTAATCGTCTGCCTAGATCACTCAGGTAAATGGAAACAAAACCAAGATTAGAGCCCCCTGACTCAGATGGCTGCTCTATTAGACAGGCATCTGTGGCCAAAGTTTATGGCTTTGTTCCTATACTGCTCTTCAACTTTCTATTAGCTCATTTATTTCATGTTAGTTAAAATGTTAATAAAACTTGCTCTTTAGTTCCACCTTCCCCAAATATTTAAAACAGATTTCTGTTACTGTTTCCATACAACCAGGCCAAATACAGCAGAATACAATACTGGTTAAGGATGGGGTCTTTCGTGTTAGGGAGACCCCGGCTGTGACTCTGTCCTGAGGATCACTCTGGCCTTGTAATTCTCTGATCTTCTCTAAACTTCACTTTTCTCACCTCTAAAGGTGAGCTCACTACCTCCCTCAGATGGTTACACTTAGAATGAAAGACGAAGGATGTCAAGAATTTAAGGTACTGTCACAGAATTAGGAGCTCGAGAAACGTGACCTATTATACTTTGTCTTATGTCCAAATATTTTATAACCATTACCCTCCAAGAGCTTCATGGGCAGCATTCTCAGACTTCAGTGTGCACAAGAATCACACTAGTGAACTTAACAGTGCAGAGTCCCCTGGCCCTACCCTCAGATACTCTGACTCTTTAATCTGGAGGGGCAGGAGTCTGTACTTTCAAGCTCAAGTATGACTTGGCTGCAGGTGGTCCATGGAATAGAAACAGTGTTCATTCCTAGATAATGAAACAGATACCAAGAGGTTAAGAGACAAGCCAAAAGCCTAAATAATCACAGCTTTAAGCAGTCTACTGCATCAAAATAGCAAGGAACTGAGGACTACTCATTCCTTTTGCTGTTTTTCCAACTGTCCTTTTTTACTTAAACTTCTGTTGGGCTCCTTAACTAATGTTACATATAATAGAAAGATTATTTCTCAGTTTATAAAGGTTAGGACTTCCATTTATACATCCAACTCAACACTGAACGAGCTCCATAACGTCAGCACTCAGATCCCAATGCAGCCCCAGTTTTCTGTCTCAGAATTCAGCCATACAACCTTGTTACCAACCCCAGAGAATTGAAGACTGACCCATTTATTGGTATTTTGCAAACAGAAAGGGAAAAAAATAGAGAGAAAAAAAGGCATTCCTGTGTTACAATACAAATTAAAGCAAACTAAAAATCTGGGTTAAAACAAGCACAAAACTAAATGCACCCTATATGGAGAAGCCCTGATAAGTAATACACGTGAAACAAAACATGCAACAGCTGCACCTGTTCTTCGGTTTAAATGTCTGTTCCAAAACCATGAAGAGCAGCAAAGCTGAGAGTGGCCAGAGTTGGAGAATGCAAATGCACACGTTCACAATTACCTTGCTCCAGTCTAAAGCACAGGGAACGTCTCGCGGCTTCCATCTCAGGAGTTGGGTTATCTAGGACATGTCTACACCACTGCAAAGGAGTCAGGGATTTCTCTGATGAGGTGAACGTCTTTGAAGAGCCAACGTATAACCTTAAAAAAAGAAATCTACATTATAGGTATGATATAGATATAGAATACCTTTCTTTGGGGGAAAACAACATGTGTTTAACAACTTCTATAGACACAAAACTCACATTTGATTACTTCGAAGTACCAAAAATCATTTTTAACAGGCAAATATCCCCAAGTAGAATATGACATGTTCTGTAGCCCAGTGAGACCTTCCAGAAGGTCTAACGATTTTCCCCTTAACTTTGTGTTTCAGAGTCAGGGATCAGAGGCTTTTGTTACTGAAGATCTTACTCTCTTTACATGTCGAACATTTTCATCTCTCTCTTTGGCATTAGAATCTCTATGTGAACTTGGGCTAATGGATGTAAACACGGCAGATCTTACTTGTAACTTTAAAAAAAAAATCTAAACAAGTGAAAGTCAGTTGTTTGTTGATTCTCTGAACCCTTAAATAACCAGATATTTCTCCTGTCTCAAATCTATACTAACCTTAGTATGTGCTTCTTTTCATTAAAGCCAACCAAACAGCTTTTAAAAGATACATTTTAGGAAGAACTCACTTTCAGCATCTAACCATAACACAGATAATGGGCAGCATTCAAAATAACCATGTGGAGGCACTGCAAGTTATAATAAAGGTTTTCTCTCATTGATATACTATGCTAAGGTAAATTTTAGAATACGTTCAGTGATAGGCTTGTACAAAAAGGTTTATCTTGTGGAATACTTAACTGTTAACTAAAAATGAGGGGGAAAGGAGGGGGAATGACCTCCCTGCAACTGCTGGCTCTAGTCATTGACCTTGCTATACTAAGCTTATTATAATTACAAATCTAAAGTAATACTCCTTCAAAGTTACAATTCTAATGCACACATTCTTGAAATAATATACTACATTTTTCACACTTTTACTGTGCTAGATAGGACTACTACCTATTAATTTATCAGTTATCTAAGATGGTTGGGGAATATACTATTCTTTAGTAAATTATTCTTATAGATCAAGGGTTGGCAAACTTTTTCTGCAAAGGGCCAGCAAGCAAATATTACAGGCTTTGTGGGCCACAGGATCTCTGTTGCAACTACTCAACTCTGCTGTTCTAGTCCAAAAGCATCATAGACAATATGTAAATGAGTAAGCATGGCTGTGTTCCCATAAACTTTATAGACACTGAAAGTTGAATTTCCCATAATTTCCACATTCTTTTGATTTTTTTCCCCATCATTTAAAAATATAAAAACCTATCATGCCATACAAAGCACACAACAGACTTGATTTGCCCTTGGGACAGTTTGCTGACTCCTGCTACAGATGAAGATTCTAAAATGTAGCCCTCTTAACTGATTTAATAGTATTTTCAACATATCATTCTTTCCCTAGATGTTGTGCACAATCCTGTCTCCATAAAGAGTATACTAATTATGTAAAAACTCATATTCCTAGGTCCCATCTCAGTCCTACTATGCATTACCTATCTATGTAGGTAATAATCCCTTCCACCCTTCTTGCTAAATGAGCCCTAAATTGTTCAGTACCGGGTACCTCTCCCTACTCCCCCAAGGTTAGTCCAGGGTAGTTATTCTCAACCTTTGGTGTGTCAGAATCCCTCAAAGCGCTTGTTGAAACACAAATTACTAGACCACATCCTCTAAGTTTCTGATTCAGTAGGTTTGGGCTAGGGTTAAAGGATCTGAGTTTCTAACAAGTTTCCAGGTGATGCTGATATTACTGGTCTGGAGATCACACCTTGAGATGCACTGGGCTCACTCCCCTTTGCCTACTGACTGGTGTAGGCCCAAGACGCATATGCAATTCTAGCCAACAAAAAAATGAAGGGAAATTATATGATGGGCTTGTGGGAAAGGTTTTCCTCACGTTTAAAGGTGTCACAAAAGACTCAATTACATGCTGCCCACAGGAAATGTACGTTAAATACAGACACACAAATGGGTTAAAAGTAAAAGGCCTGAAAAGTAATTAAAAACAAAAAAAACTATCCACAAAGAAAAGTCTGGACCCAGAAGATTTCACTACTGAATTCTACCAAACCAAAAAAAAAACCAAAAAAGCAAAAAACAATTCTTCACAAACTCTTCCTAAAAAATAGAAGCGGAGGGAATACTTCTGAACACAGTCTATTAGGCCAGTGTTACCTTGATACCAAAACCAGACACACACATTACAAGAAACTAAAGACCAATATCACTCATGAACACAGACGCAAAAAGTCTAAATATTTCAAGCAAATTGAGTCCAATAATATATAAAAAAGATACTTCATCTTTTCCAGGTAGGGTTTATACCAGAAATGAAAGCTTGTTTTAAAATTCAAACATCGGTATAACATACCAATTAACTAAAATAGAAAAACCATATGATAATCTCAATAGACAAAAAAGTACTTGACATCCACTCCTGATAAAAATTCTCAGCAAATTAGGAACAGAAGGAAACATCCTCAGTCTGATTGGAGGCATCTATAAACACAGCATACTTAAGGGTGAAAGACTGAACACTTCCCCCCTAATATCAGGAACAAGATATGGATATTAGCTCTCATCACTTCTATTCAACCCCACTGAAGGTTTCAGCTAATGTAATCAGGCAATAAATAAAAACATCTACAAGGGAAAGAAAGAAGTAAATCTGTCTTTATTCACAGATGACATGATCATCTATGTAAAAAAAAATCTGAGGGATATACAAAAAAGATAGAATAAGTGAGTTTAGTAGCAAGATTATAGGATACCAGATTGATGTAGGAGAATCAACTGCATATTTGTATATATTAGCCACAGACAATTGGTATTTTTTAAATTTCACTTTCCATTTATAATAGCATTTAAAAAACCATAAGATTCCTAAGGATAAATTTGACAAAAAAATGTGCAGGACCTGAACACTGAATACTATAAGACACAGAGAAATTAAAGAAAACAAATAAATGGAGAGAGATACCACGTTTAGAGATCAGAAAACTAAATATTAAGATGTCAATTCTCCTTTAATTGATGTATATAATTAGTAAAATCCCAATCAAAATTCCAGCCGGCATTTCTGTAGAAATGTAAAAGCTGATTCTAACATTTATATGGAAATGCAAAGATCCTAGAATAGCCAAATGATTATTTAAAAAACAAAGTTGGATAGCTACAACTGATTGAGACTTATGACAAAGCTACAGAAATGAAGACAGCTTAGCATGGCATAAAAATAAATAGATCAATGGAAAAAAATAGATAGTCCAGAAATAGAACCACACATATACGGAAAACTGATTTTTAACAAAGTACAAAGGCAATTTAATACAGAAATGATAGTCTTTTGAACAAATGGTGCTGGAACAAAATGGATATCCATAGGCATTAAAGTGAACTTTGATCCATAATTCACACAATACCCAAAATTAACTTAAAATAGAACACAGACAAAAAAGTATAACTTGAAACTGTAAAACTTTTGTAAGAAACCATAGGTAAGTCTTTGCAAATATTTCTTAGACACAATTTCTAAGACTGAAAGCATGTTTCATAAGAAAAACAAATTATCACTTGGACTTTATCAAAAGTAAAAACTTTGCTCTTTCAAAGGCATTGCTAAGAGAATGAGTGACAAACCACAGATTGGGAGGAAAATATTTGCCAATCACGTATCTAACAATTTTCATGCAGACTATATGTAAAAAACTCTGCAAATTCAATAATCAATTTTTAAAAATGGACAAAAGATTTGAATAAAAATTTCACCAATGGCAAACAGGTATATGAAAAGATGTTCATTAGTCATTAGTCATTAGGGAAAAGCTAACTAAAACCACAATGATATACTATCACATAGTTATTAAAATGGCTAAAATTAAAAAGATTAGCCATAGCAGGCAAGTGTTGATGAGCGTGTAGTACAATTGCAAGCTTCATACAGAGCTGATGGAAATGTATGATGGTATAATCACTTCAGAAAAGAGTTTGGCAGCTTCTTAAGAACATACACCTACTTCTCTGTTCTAGTCACTCAAGTCATTAAGTATCTACCCAAGAGAAAAACGCATGCGTCCACAGACTTACACATAAATATTCATAGCAGCTTTACTTGTAATATCTAAAAAAATTGAAAACAATCCAAATGTCCATCAAAAGATGAGTGGATAAACAAACCATGGTTGTATTCACACACTCTAACAGTTCCCACAATACAAGTGAATGAACTATTGATTCGTGTTAACAATACAGATGAATTTCAAAATAATTATGTGGCTTAAAAGAAGCCAGACAAAAACAAACGAAAAAGAGTACATACTATGTGATTTCACTGATATAACACTATAGAAAATGCAAACTAATCTATAGTGACAGGAAACAGACCAGTGGTTGCAGGGTTGGAGGTAGACAGGATGAAGGAAGGAACACAGAGAACCACAGGAAACCTGAAGTGCTGAAACCTGTTCATCATCACGATCGTGGTCATGAGTTCGCAGGTATATACATATGTCAAGGTCTATCAGATTGTACATTGTAAGAATGTACAGCTTAGATGTCAATCACAATTCAGTACAGCTCTTAGAAAAGGTCACAAGACAGGGACTGACTGCTTCCTGTCCCTCGGTGTTAAGGTGAAGGACTCAGACCTGTCATCTACCATGTATGTGAAGAGAAGTTGATGCCACAGCCCTGACATGAGTGGGCCACTAATTAGTCAACTGCAGAATTTCCTCATCTCTAGACTTTGAGTTAACTAATTTTCCTCTTTGTTTACTACACACACAAATTCATGTCTCTGACCCTTTTCTTGCTCTCAAATACCTCTCAGCTACTATCCGAAATACTGTTCTGCCCGCTACCTCCAGCATCCTATGGGACAACTGACAATCTCTTCTGTTGCTAGGAAGCTTCCACAAACCAGCTTGCCTCTGGATTTCAGATAATCCTACCAACTTTTTTTTGATAGAGTCTTTATATTTTGTTTTTAGGGGAACCCCACAGGACAATGCCCTTAACCTCTTAGGGCCTACGTGATACAGTTCTTTCACGTGACCACACAGCCTCACAGCATACTCGAAAGCAGTCCTCACTTCCCCAGGCACATTCAGTCCCTAAGTGACCCACTCTGCTATGTTTATGGCTTTCTTTCATACCCCATCATTCATGTCCACTAACTGGTACTATAGCTCACCCTGACCTTAAATTTCATAGAATGTACAAGTGATCACGATACTGAAAAGCAGGGAATTCAGTTGAAACTCTACAGAAGGGACAACTGGAATCCCAGATTCTCTACTCTAATCCATACAGCCAGTCCTACTATCCCTTCTCCATCACAACCTAAGACCACAGACTCACCATCTGAATAGGCTGACCCAGAGAAGCCCTGACTTTAGGCACACCAAACTTAACTGAAGAAGGAATGAGGTACTTTACTGAACCAGAGACTAAACCAAAGTCCACATGCTGACCGGTTGGAACTGTGGCCTCATGTTTCTCTTTACACTCTTAGAAGTGAATGCCTTGCTTATATCTCCCAGGAGTACAGAAGATTTATGTCTAGAGAAACAGATGCACCCAAAAGAAGACCTAGAGATGAGATACTTAAATCTGGACTGGCTGCCCACCCAATCACTAGTAAACTGTACTAGTCAAATAGCTCCACCCATGAAAAGCTTTAGATCAGCTTCAATACTTCCTCTAGGTGTAAACAGACATCCAATGACACCAAATATTCGAATATTCCTTTTACATAAAACACTGAGACTAAAAGTAGAGGGGAAAAATATAAAAACCAAGGAGAAAAGCAATGTAGGAAACAGATGAAAAATTCAATGCAACTATAATTGGTATCATCTAAGAGAAAATGTTGCATTCACCAAAAAAAAAAAAAAAAGATATTAAACAGAAAGTTTCTTCATTCTTGGAAAATTAAACAATCAAAGCAAAAATAAGAGTCAATAAATGGTTTGTAACATCAAGTTGAAGAAGTCTCCCAAAAGCAAAACAAAAACATAGATTAGCAATGTGAGAAGACAGATAAAAAAATTAAATGATGGCACTAGGTGGACTGATCTACATCTGACTGTTACAAGTGGTTAAAAAAAAAAAAAAAAGTGGAGACAAAGATTTTTTTAAAAAAGCAAGAAAATTTCCCAGAGATGAAAAGCAGGCCATGAGATTCTTGAAAGAAAGTGCCCACAAGTGTCCAGTACACCAAACACATAAAAAGAATCACACTAAGACACACATGTATTTTAGAATACTAGCGATAAAGAAAGCTAAAGAAAAAGTCACAAAGGATTAGATAACCAGATCATAGCGCACACAATAGCCAGAACACAACAGAAGCTAGAACAAAATGAAAGATGTCTTTAAGCATAAGGGAAAGGTTAACTTGGACTGTTACATCCAGCCCAAGTATGAATTTTATGTGAGGGTAGAACAAAGACATTTTCGAATATGCAGAATCTCAAAGTATATCGCTCATACACATGCCCTTTCTCAGAAAGCTATGGGAGGCTGTGTCCCACCTAAGAGAATAAATGAAATATGAAGACAAAAGATTTAAGAAATATGGGATCCAACATAGTCAAGAAACTAAAAGAGTTACCATGCCAATAGCACTGTGAATCCAGCCTAAGGAGCAAAGAGTAAAGCCTGGAGCAATGGAATTAAGAGTTTTGGAAGGGATAGCACTACAAAATAAATTTTGTTTTTTCAGCCAGCTTACTCTAGAGATACAAAATAAATTTTTAAAAACAGGCTTAAGAGATTACTAAATGTGTGTGACCTTATTGAGGAATTTTTTGACTCCATTAGAGTGTCTGGGGAAATATTTTGTGATAAGGAATTAAAGAAAGTGAAAGAGGACAGACGAGAGGCCATTATTAACTCTTGGAGGAACAAAGGGATTAGAAAAAAATAAATGTAACATACAATTAACAAGACTCAGCTAATAAATTATAATCATAGCGAAAAAATTAAATATACAAGAAAAACTATAAAAACCATATGAGAAGGGAAGAGAGTTAAGTCTTCATCTTCCATAACAAGTCCGCAGATGTCTCAGATCATAAAAGTATAAAGACTTTAGAAATAAAGAGCAAAAGAAACAACTACTAAGAGTATAAAGTGATGCCTATGTAAAGAGTTCAGTAGTAGGAAGGAGGCTTTACTGCTTTCTGTAATAAGCCTTGCTAGAGAGAAGTTTTTGAACTGCTTACATACTGTTTATTGTATTATTTGGATAAAAGTATGCAAATGTATTACATTAAAACAGAAGTGATCATTTTCAGAGTCAGTTTTCAAATAGTGTGTCCAGGATAGCTTTGAGCCTAGTATTTCTATGACTTGGCCTAGGACTAGAATTAAATAAAGAAAAAGGTAGATAGTTACAGAGATCACGTAGCTATGAACTCCTTGAGTACAACATGTCTCCAAAATTATTAAGGTAAAAAACAACTGTATTTCTCCTAAATAGTTCTAAGCTTCTAAAGAGTCATAAAAATCACCTTATTCATTGTCATTACAATGCACGTAACAATTACATTACCCAAGTTTGCATCCTTACTGCAACATACTTCCCAGTGATTTACAAATTACTCTTTCAATTTCAATAGTTTTATTAATGGGTATACTGGAATCTGGCAAGAATATCTTAAAATACTTAATCTAAAACTTCAGAATTCAAATATTAGAAAAACTACCATTTAAAACATCACACTAACTTGAACTTTTCTTAAATGCACACACCTGGACATTATTGTCCTTCTTGCAGAATCCCTTCTTTTCCAAACAGGTCACATTCCGGACCCCCTGACTTAACACATGTGATAACACTGGGAGGTCAAAAATACAAAGCCCACCATAATAATCCTGAATGTTTCAAACGAAGTATTACAACTGTCATAAAAAAGAAATCTCAGTTATTCTCAAGAAAACATTTGGTTCTAAGGTCATCCTTTTGCAGATAATACAAAAACAAATAGTACAGCAAAATATATACAATATATACATATTATATGTATTTGCAGACCTGTCATTGACAAGTAATATGTGGTAATTTTCAGACAAATAATTGTAAGAGTCTTAAGCAATCACCACAAGTTTTATTTTAAGGAAAGCTAAAACACCAGGACTGATAACCACAACCAACCAATCTTTAGTTCTCTTATTAAACAGTGTTGGATTCACTAGCACCTGCTAGGCTCAAACTGGACAGCCACTGCAAAACTCAGCATCAATCACCAAGCTACTAATGCCTGGAGTCCAGATTTTACTTACTGAGCTGTCCTATAGCAAACTTTCCCTCCACCCCATCACCCACCCCACCCAACCCAGTTAGAGCTAAACTTCTACTTCAGCATTGCACTTCAGTGTTTCAAAGTTATTCATTTAAAACACACATGTTCATATACTTCAGTCAACTCCATTTGCTCTTAGAAAACATTGTGCATTTTCAATTAGCATTGTCAGAAAGTGAAGCACCCTCTGGTCTTTTCACTGAAAATCAATTATGCAAAAAACTGTTTAGGTGGTCTAATTTAGCTGTGCCATATGTACAGCGCAAGGTGTTCAACAGCTTTGATGAAAAATTGGCAATGATTTTAGCCAGATGTCTGGGGTCCTGGTATTACACGTGAAAGATGAATATCTCATTCACTAAATTTTCCTTAATTTGTACATATCACCATTTTCCTCGTATAATTAACAACTTTTCTATTGTCTTTCTCAGTTGAGCAAATTTAAAATCCTTCCACATCCTCTTTACATAGCCTCAATATTCCAATTGTCATTGCACTAAAATAAAGCCTCTTTATATAACTGTGCTGTCCATTGGCTGGCACGTTTTTAACTTGGCAGTTTCTTACATAGAACTGTCTTCCTTGTTGAAGTATACAAGACCTGACTTACCCCAGAGTACTACACTATCTTCAGATAGCAGTGCTTTTCCATCTGTTTTCTCCAAGTCCATTTTGCTTTCAAACAGTATAAACTGGAATTTTTCTAACTTTGACCATAATGCACAAATACATTTAATATCTTACATGTGTAAAAGTGAAACAAGTTTAACAAAGACAAGCACTGTATTGTAAGATGTGGTACACTGATTTTCTATTCTCCTGCACCTCATTAAAAAAAAAAATGCAGGTCAATCCACGAAATGGACTTTATAATTCACTAATGGGTCACAATCTAGTTTTGGGGAAAAAAAATATCAGTGGTGTAAACACATCTGAATCTGTATAAAGAACCTGAATTTTGGTCTGAACTCTTTCAGTAACTACATGGAAGAGCTTGCATAAGTCATTTCGCCTCAGAGCTTCTCAACACTCAAATAAGGGTCATAAGAAAGTCTAGTATGCAGTTAATGGCTTGCATGGCCACTTCATACCAATCTGACTTCCTCTGCTCGTACTCTGGAGCTTCTCAGCCTGTAGACACCAGGACAGAAATAGGAATCGTCTTCCACAAAGACTGGAATCACCTAGTCTTACCGTATCCCATGCATGCACCAAGATTTTAGTGCTATTCAGCTTTTTATTTGCTTCTGATACTCAGACTTTCCCCTTTTATTTTCTAGCCTATGGTCTTCTGGAGAGATAAGGCTATCAAATTATTTACGATAACTAGGGAACCAGTATAACAGGGTGTGAAGTTTTACTACAGGGCCATAATAACCGGACTTAAGAATTAAGGTTCTGGAACTGCCATCAACTTTCATTTTCTGAGGCATTTAATTGTAGCAGGTAACTTTAAATGCAATTTAAATTCACTTTAAATTCAATTCAGAGAAATATTTGAAGAAATAAGAAAATTGCTTTGTTTCAAGGCTTTTCATCAGAATGAAAAGCAGAACACATTCTTTTACATTAAAGGTTATTTTGTTTTTTGTTTTTATAAAGGAAGATACTACTTATAGGTTAAATAATTGTTCAGAAAGACAAAAAGACCTAAGAGACCTGACAGATCACTCACTAATGACCTATCATCAAACAAATATTACTTCTATTATTCACGATTTTCCTTGGACACATGATTCTTGATCCAAATTTTGTCCAAGCTGTTAATAAAAGGGGATTAATTATAGTCTAAGGCAGAGGTCCCCAACCTATGGTGAGTTGTATAATTATTTCATTATATGTATTACAATTTAATAATAATAGAAATAAAGTATACAATAAATGTAATGTGCTTAGAGCATCCCAAAACCATCCCCTCTTCCCTGGTCCATGGAAAAATTGTCTCCCATGAAAACGGTCCCTGGTGCCAAAAAAGTTGGGGACCATTGGTCTAAGGTTTCACTAGAAAAGACATACTTACATGAAAGAACTTCTAAAATATTCAATGATTAATTTACACTTGTAAACCTTGTCTGAAGATAGGACATTTTAGCAGAAAGTACTATTCTAAATAATCAAACATCAATTTTGTTTAAACCATTAGGATGAAATCATAAAAATGCATAAAAAATTGTAGGTGATACAGTTAACAGTAACTTGGTCCCTAATACTGTTATTTTAACAATGTTGCAATTGTCACAGGGAGAGGTGGAGCTACGTGCATAGACAAAGATGTCCAAGATATGTTCAATGAAAGGTATTTAAAAAACTGATGTGTATATGTTTGTATAATGATTTGTACAATTATGTTCTTTATCTTGAAGGATCTACAGAGTGTTAATGGGGTTAATTCAGAGTCATGGTAATGGAGTGGGGACAAGAGAGGCCTTTTGTGACTTTATACCAACTTTTTCTTAATGAAAAAGTAAAACTTCTAGTTTTTAATATTTTTAAAATGATCAGGTACTATATACCCACTCCAGTTGTTTCTTAATAAACATAAAAAATAAAAATAAATTGCCATCCTGCAAACATGAGGAAATCCAAATGAAAAGCACTCTATTTGCAAGACCACATGACAGGGACACTATAGTTTGCAGGGATAAAGGAACTTCAGAGTGCTTTGCAAGCATTAGCATGTGAGTTAAACTTTAAAAACTAAACCCTGTTTAATTATTTTTCATCAATATGCCAAACTGTTGCAATTCAAAAACAATGTATAAAATGTAATAAATTTTCTATAAATCAGGGGACCTTAACATTTTTAAGTCCATCCCAGTAAGATTAATGATCCCTCCTCTTTTTTCCACCTGAGATTCTAATTCTAGGTTTGTTTTGAGGAAGATACTCTAAATAGTTGCCATTTGTCTATAGAAACATTTGTAAAAGCATCAAGGCATTGATTTGATATATTCACCTACCTACTTGATTATTGAAATTAATAGAACATGCATCAATTCTGATTTGCTTCAAATCATGTGAAGGGCTAAAATGGTAATCCCACTAAGTAGGTGATTTTTGTTAAAGTTAGTTATTTCAGTGCTATTTGGACCAAATATAAACTATAAAAGGAAAGCCTAAATATCGACATACTAGCAATAGTTGATGGTAACTAAATATGGTATAAATCCATTCAAAAGAAGAACAGTTATATTAGATTACTAATCTAACACACTTACAAAATAATAAATCAGAAAACATTAATTTTTTAAAGCATGGGATTTATCCCGAATATTGCCCCATCAAAAATACAAACAAGTTTCCTTCCACTGTTTGCATACATACCAATCAGAAAAGGCCAACCAGGGACTAAATCAATCTGAAATAATTTGAAAGTGGCGTAAGAGCTTATAGTTATTAGTCAAAACCTAAGAACCATCACGAGAACATTTTCCAGTCCCATATTCAGGCAGAAACTGAGATTACAATACAGCCTCGGTTTTATAGAGATAAAGGTGTAGCTTCCAAAGAATGGCTTAAAGTGGTGAGTTGTTTGATTTTTACAAAGTGAGCTACCTGCACAGCTGCCAAAAGGTACAGAGGAGGAGGATGAATACTCCTCTGAAGGGTTTATTATTATTTTGACTCTTGAATCAAACCAACTAGTTAATGTACTTTACAGGTAAAGTTCTCACATAAAAGTGGAAGGATAAAGGAACACAGTAGTTCCCAATAGGAAACCAGTAATGTTCGCCATCTTCCATGTCCTTCTGTGCAGTTACGCAACAGGAACACAAAGTCAGGAAAACCCAGGTTGGCAAAATAAGAAGGGTCCTAAACAAAAGGACCTAATAAGATAAAAGGAGACCTACAACTATTCTACATGCCACTGCTACGTAGAGATGAATGCTGTTCATTTTCCTGGTATGAACCCCAACTTCCACGTTCTCTGAAGCTTCTACTTATCTGACCATATCCCACTATGTCTAGTGACCAGGAAAACTTAGGAATTAACCAGAATTCGGTCATGAAATGACTATTACTCCATGAGCATGCAGTAGGAAAATTACATAATAAAGGAATTGGATGGCTACCCCCAAAGTTATTCATTCAAAAAAAAGTAGACAGAGCTAACCAGACTGCAACTGAATAAATGCTGTCAGTCTCAAGGTTTCTGATAACCAACCTAAAAAGCTTCTAAGAAAATAAGGTTTCTCTAATTTCATTTTTCTTCAATCTGCAGTTTAATTTTAAAACTAAAGAGAGTTCCTTGGTTATTAGGTTAAAAAAAAAAAAAAAGTGCCTTCAACCTGTTCACTCCACTCCCTGAAAAGCCCTCACTGTCGACACCATTACTTGTGCCAGTGAGGTCACCGCATTTTAAAACGCAAGTCAGTCTCCGAACAGAAAATATCAATGAAAATGCAGCGAAAGAGGGCATCCGACTGTAGAACTCAAACTGCAAGAACGAATCTCTCTCTAAGGAGAGATCCATCACCAGGAGGCTTCGGATGCCACCCGAGCAGGGACAGCACCCAAATCCCATCCAGGGTTCGTTTGGAAGGAAAGAACAGTAACAGTGGCAGAGGCCAACCTCTACCCATCCCCCGTCACTCCCCCTAAAAGGCTGGAAAAAGAGCAGGATTCAGCAACAAGACAGGATTTTGCAGTTAAGGCTAACGAGGAGCTTGGGACCCAACAGTCATCAAATAGCAGAGCACAAGGCAGATGGAGGGAACCAATTCATCTCCACTGGGAGCAATTAGAAAACAGGTTTCTGCCTTCGTGAAAAGCCTCGGCTCATCACCTGACACGACACTTGCTAGGCCACCCCGTCCGAGGGCCGCGGGGCGCCCCCTTCCGCCCCACGCCCCTGCCCCCGCTTCCCGGGGCCCTGAGACCAGGGTCTTGGGGCAGGGAGCGGAGCCCGGCAGTACCAGGTGTAGTCGTCCTCGTCCCGCCAGGCGGCCACGCTCTCCAGGTCCAGCGGCTCCACCTCGTCCAGCAGCGTGGGGGGCGGCGAGGGTGGCGCGGCGGCTCCCCCAGGCGGCGTCCCCGCGCCCCCCGGCTCCGGCCCGCCGCTGCCCGCGCTGAAGAAGCCCGCGGCCGGCTTGAAGTAGACGAAAGGCGCCTCGGGGGGCTGCGCCAGGCTGCAGAGCAGAGAGGGCGCAGGGCTGGGCAGGCAGAAGGTTCCCGGGAACGCGGGGCTGGAGCCGCCGCTGCTGCCGCCACCGCCCCCGGAGCCCAGCGCCAGCCCGAGCCCCAGGCTCCCTGAACCGGTGGAGGCGGCCGGGGGGCTCCGCGGACCCAACGGGCTGCAGGCCCCGGCGGGGGGCGGCGCGGCGGGCGGCGGCGGCGGCAGCAGCAGCAGGTGCGGGGCGGCGGCCGCGCTGGCCGCCCGGCTCCGCAGCTGCTCGTTCTGCTTCTCCAGCTTGCGCACCAGCTCCTGCAGCTTCTTCACCTCCAGCTCCGCGTTCACCACCGGCCCGGAGCCCGCTCCGGAGCTGCCCCCCGCCGAGGCGCATTTCACCTGCTCCGCCATCATCGTGGGCCCCGGGGGCGCCGCGGCCGCCGGGAGGTGCGCGCCGGCTGCTCGGACCACGGGGAGGCTACGGCTGCTTCACCGCCGCCCGGGCCTGGGGGCCGACCACGCAGGAGCTGAGGCCGAGCCGGCCGTTCGCATCAGCACCGGGCCCTAGCCGCGGGCCCAGGCAGCCGCCGCCGAGCCGCTCTGCACATGCTCAGTGCGCCCCTCCGGTCCCCTGGGCGCCGCGGCGGCTCCGGGTTTTAGCCGCGGCCCCGGGGCGGGGCGGAGGGCCGGCCCTGGGGACGGGGTGGGGACAGGCGCCCCTGAGGGGGCGGGACCGGCAGCGCGGGCTGGGGCCTGGGGCACCGCACCCACCCGCGCCACCTAGCCCCAGGTGCGGGATTGGACCTGGCCTGAACTTTCCCGCCACAGGCACTTCCTCCCGCCGCAGCCGGGGGAGCAAACTGCGCGGGTCCCGGAGCCAGGTGCAGGGTTCCCCAGTAGCCGCTGCAGGTGCCTGCCTCCTCCAGAGGAGTGACCCGGGCCCGCTGGTTTGGTCCCTTCCAAGAACACTCACTGTATTTATTAGCCACTAGCTAATGAAACCCACAGAAAACGAAAAGGCTGGGGAGGGGATCGTTATTGTAAAAACCGAAAAGCAGACACGTGGCACTGAAAGGCCTTGGGACGATGCTATTAATCTATTATACTAGTTGATAATACAGCAACAAAATGGTGAGAGAGAGAAAGAAGGCCGGGGAGAAATAGGAAGAAATCTCTTTCACTAAGAGAGGCACGGTGACCACCTGCTAAAGAGCCAACTGTTCACGTTTTTTTCTAAAATGGTCAAATTTGAACTATTTAGTACCACCATTGTTTGCCGCAATAAAACAAGAATTGCTTTTTCCTGTACTATGTATGTTCATACCCTCATCAAACAAAAGATCTTTGAGCACCTACTCTGTGCCAGGCGCCATTCTAAGAACTGGCCGTCCAAGCAGTGAACACAACAGGCAACAATCCTGAAGGGGAGAAATATGAGTAACATTGTGTAGTGCTCCATCTGTTAAATAATTTACGAGCTATTAAAATCAGATTTGCTGGAGGAAAAAATATAGAAAACCTCAGAACTTTCCCCGATATCCTCTGATCTCACCTGCAAACCTGCTATTTCTTAGCTGCTTTTTATTTTTTTAAAGCCTTTTAAGCAGAAGAATTGAATCAAGTTTCATGCAGTTAATATTGACTTAGCATTTTGAGTGTTTTAATATAGTCAGAGAAAAGCCGGAGATTTTGTGAGAAAAGCCCACAGAACTGGTTCTCATACTCAGATAATATATTAACATTATCTGACGACCGTCCTTGTTCAGGGACTTTTTGCCAATCTTGTGACAATGTACCCCATTGCTCAGGAACTGCTAGCACATTGTATCTATTGGTTTTAGATACGTGGTTCTGTGCCTTCCTACTCAGAAACAATTGTGTCTTCTCAGTTGTCAATCTCCATCTTTAGCTTCCGTGTGCGGGGTGGATGTTCTACATTTAACATGCTTGGTGAGAGCTTCTATAAATTGGATGCATTGGTGTGATACCTGCCCCTCATCCTCCCTAGCTGTGTCCCTGCTTGCTAATCCACCTAACCACCTGTATCACCCATCACCTTTCCAAGTTTCAGTGTATCTTTACGATTTTTTGGTTATCAGTAAAACCTGGAGAAGTGGAGTAATACTACTGAAAGTCCTAAGTAAAGAATCTATTGAAGGATTTCTCCGCATGCTCAGTGGCAGATGCGGGTAGCAGTATCCCTGCAACACAAAGAAAAGGAGAGGACAGACACAATGAGAACAAAGAGCTGCTGGGTTCTATCTACACTAGCAAAAGAAGTTGGAAATAGGCACGTAATAGTGAAGACAACAAGAATTAAGATGTAAAGAAAAGCAGTCATTTTACTGCAAAATTTATATACTAGAAAGAAAGAGAAATATAAACAGCCTTCTCCTCCCCCATTTACCCAATATGGTCTATAGAATACATCCAACAACCAGTATTCATATGGTCTATAGAATACATCCAACAAGCAGTAGTCAAGCTATAGCACTGTGCCTTCTGAGTAACAATTATTATAAAAATCTTTGTTCTTTAAAAAGAAAGCACTCACTGCAATTTAGACATGAAAAAGAGGTGAACCATTCTGTTTTACATTTCTATCTGCATTATTCTTCTGAAAAGACAAATTTGCCCTCTTGCAATCTGTTTTAAAAGTGTGAAATTATTCATGTCCGGAGAAATTTAAAATCTTGTTCTTGCTTCCTATTAAAGCTTCTCTTTTTTCCCTTCTGTGAGTTGCACATGTACATACACCAGAGATACTCAAAATGCACACTGATTTTAAGTTGGTATCCCCAGGATACCAGTCTCTTTAACACATAATTAAAGAGGTTGATGGTGTCAGGGTTTTAATTAAGCAAGCTTGATTTTTTATTTTGATGCAAATTTGTAAGCTTTGTGTTTTGAAAGAAATTGCATGCATAGTTGCTCAATTTTAAAATATTTTATTTTAAATGAAATCACATAGGTGATTTCAGAGTCTTACAAAGAAGATGTGAAAAATGAAAATGCATATGTCATTAAAAACTTTATGCTTTAAGGACGCATTTGAAACACCATAAAATAATGAGAAACATCCATATATCACATATTCAAAACTGGATAAAGAAATGCATATTTCTCCAGTAGGACCTATTCATTATACATCAGAACTACAGTCACAATAGTGAATTTTAGAAAAGAAAATAAACTTTTATTTTAATTTGTATTTTTTACATATATTTTTAACAGTGTCTATGGACATCAAATTGATCCAAGAATAGAATTGCAAAAGCACCATAGTTTCTTCTTGAATATATAAAAATAATTCCCCACAGAAATCTGGAAACAGCTTGTTATTACCCCAGTTTTACAGATGAGCTAACAAGGTTAGGTTACTTGCCCAAGTTCAGTCATGAAAATGATGGTTCTCAGCAGTTTCTAGTGACCCAGCCACTCCTTATCCCTTTGCCTTAGAGTAAAAGTCCTCCTAGAGTAAGCCTCATGTGTTTTAAATATAGGTTTTCAATCAATGCAGCTGACATATCCTAATATGAGCACTACATTAATTCAAGTTCATAGATCCAATTACTGCAAGAAAAGAAAATCACCTAATGTGTTAAACTAAGATCAAGGATCCCCAACTGTGTTTTCAAGTTGATTTGAACTACAATGTTCCAGTGATTCTTATCCCTCTTAATGGAGAATCCTGTTTATACATACAGAAAAGATTGGAATACTCTAAGTCCCACTGCCCATGAGCAGTGCCTAGTACAGTGTCTAGCACATAGCAAAGAAACATTGACTTTTTTTAAGGAATAGATAAATAAATAATCCATTCCCCAAGTTTTAGCTGGAATTTAAACAAAAACTTGATTAGTTATGTCTGTAAGCCTCATTTATTATGTGGTAACAACATCAGAAGATTAGAGGCTTTTTGCAGATCCCATAATAATTGATTATTTCATATCTGACCTAATTAAAAGCTATAAAAATACTTACTGCATCTAATGTGTTGTGTTTTAATTATGTAAGTAGATAATGCAAAGAGAAAAATACATGAAGCCAGACTTCATAAAAACCACCCTTGTGTGAGTTGCTCCATTCTAACCCCACCCGACTCCACTACTTGTATTTTGCTCCAAACCCATGTAATTATACCCTATAAAGTCACATATAGTAGTAGTTATTGTATAACAACAGTAGTAGTAATAATAATAATTTTGTTGGTCTGGCAAACTATACTTGTAAGAGCCGTTTTTAATAAGCACTTATTACATACCTATTATGTTCAAGTCACGGTGCTAGATGGTTTTTAAAAAGTGAGTAAGACAGTGTCTCCATCTTCAAGACTTTAGTTGGAGAAAGAAGCACATAAACAACTAACTACAGCACAAGACTTAGAGTGATAAGTATCAAGATGAAAATACAAATCAACAGCATAGGGAGCAATCAAGAAGGAGTTATTTTGGCTACAAATTTTAGGAAGGCTTTATGTAGAAAGTGTACATTATTTCAGCTGGATATGGTAGTGCATGCTTCAAGCTAGGGTGAGAGGATCACTTCAGCCCAGAAGTTTGAGGCCAGACTGCCCAACATAGCAAGACCCTGTTTCTAAAAAAGGAAAAGAAAGTGTACATTATTTCATTTGCTTCTCCTCATCAGGCTGTGCGGCATTAGGGCAAGTATTGTGATAATCATTTATCAGTTCTCACAGGATGAGAATCTGGATACAGCACCCAGCTCTAATTATTAATCAATATCATTTCCTCTGTGGTCAGTTTGTTTTGTTTTTATGAATAGCTCACATAACTACCACTGGCATTAGAAAGAATACCATTTATCTTAAAAGCTATTGGTGCTTCCTAATGGCCAGGAATTGCTGTAAGTGCTTTACATTTATTAATGTATTTAATCATCAAACAACACTTTAATGTAATTATTATTCCTATTTTATAACTGAGGAAACTGAGGCACAGAGAAATCAAACAAACTGCCCAAAGTTACCCAGCCATTAAGTGGCGGAGCCAGGATTTGAAGCCAGGAAGTCTATCTTAAGACTCCAAGCTCCTAAACAGTAGTATCTCTTTTCAGGTCTTAAGCAGCACCTAGCAGAGTATCCTGCTCTGGTCTTTGTGGCTTATAAATAAAAACTATTGACTAATGTAAAATCAGTAGCTGGAAAGCCTTGAACAAAGTCTGATTCATTAACAAGCAAATATTACTGAAACTTTAAAGGTCACCAAGCACAGATTAGAAAACAGTAAGCTTCCAAGATCAACAATGTTGCCAGTGCTAGTACAACATTTTTGACAGTACAATGGCTATTCATTCAATGCTTATTTCTGAGCAGATGACAAAAACAGCATAAATTATCACTGCTGTGTTTTGCATTTCTAGCCATTCAGATTCTTCAAATGTCAGTATCACAAGAATACTCAAAAGAAACAGTGCCACAACCTGTATCAGACCTGAATAGATCCAATACTGGTTTTGGAAGTGTTTTAAGATTCAAAAGTGAAAATTTTTCATTTTTCAAACTCTGAAACATTTTTACCCAAAACAAATAGACATTTTGTTATTTCAGCATATTATGGGGGTACAAATATTTAGGTTACATATATTGCCTTTGCCGCACCCGAGTTGGAGCTTCAAGCATGTCCATCCCCCAGATGGTGCGCACCACACCCATTAGGTGTGAACATAGCCTTCCCCTCCTCCCCCTCCCACCTGCCCAACACCTGATGGATGTTACTACTATATATGCACATAAGTGTTGATCAGTTAATACCAATTTGATGGTGAGTACATGTGGTGCTTGTTTTTCCATTCTTGTGATACTTCACTTAGTAGAATGGGCTCCAGCTCTATCCAGGATAATACGAGAGGTGCTAGATCACCATTGTTTTTTGTGGCTAATACTCCATGGTATACATATAGTACATTTTATTAATCCACTCATGGATTGATGGGCACTTGGGTTGTTTCCACATCTTTGCAATTATGAATTGTGCTGCTATAAACATTCGAGTGCAAATGTATTTTTTATAGAATGTCTTTTTTCCTTTGGGTATACGCCCATAATGGGATTGCTGGGTCAAATGGTAGCTCTTTGAGGTATCTCCATATTACTTTCCACAGAGGTTGTACTAGTTTGCAGTCCCACCAGCAGCGTATGAGTGTTCTTATCTCTCCACATCCACACCAACATTTATTGTTTTGGGACTTTTTGATAAAACCAATTCTCACTGGAGTTAAGTGATATCTCATTGTGGTTTGATTTGCATTTCCCTGATGATTAGAGATGTTGAGCATTTTTTCATATGTTTGTTGGCCATTAGTCTGTCTTCTTTTGAAAAGTTTCTGTTCATGTTTTTTGCCTACTTTTTGATAGGGTTGTTTGATTTTTTTCTTGCTCATTTTCCTGAGTTCTATATAGATTCTAGTTATCAGCCCTTTATCAGATGTGTAGTATGTGAATATTTTCTTCCATTCTGTAGGTTGTCTGTTTGCTCTTGTGATAGTTTCCTTGGCTGTTCAGAAGCTTTTTAATTTGATCGGGTCCCATTTATTTATTTTTGTTGTTGCTGTGATTGCCTTTGGGGTCTTCTTCATAAATTCTTTCTCAAATAGACATTTTTGAACAAGATTTGCTCCTCTTGAAAATAGGTGCCAAAGATTACTTAAACCTTGAATAACATCATATTTAAAAAACTTATTTGATTTTCTTTCAAAGTTTAACTTTATAAGAGAAAACAAAGTTGGAATGATTTGAGTCTTGCTGGGAAAAAAATGGTAATTTATACCATCCTCACATTTGATGTCTACTCTAGAACTTTTGAAAATACTTGGATTTAGAACAATCTATGTTCCTGTTTTTCTCAAATGTTTCTCTCATCATATAAGTCTATGTGGTAGAGTTTACTTTCTTTAATTGAAAAGAATTAGTTTTCTTTAATAATTTGCAGAGTTTTTATAAAACGCCCTTGCAAAAAATGGTAATCACACTGAAGTGTTATTATACAAACCCAAGCCAGATAGCATTTGAAAGTCTGCGTGACGTGACAGGGCAACAGACCATACTATGATAGTGGATCCTCTAGATCTCCTTCAAGGAACTGACACAAGTGCAAGGACATGACTCTTGGAATAAATTGCTGTGGAAGGCAGCACCCAGAAAATAGTGCACCATTCTCATTGCCAAGTCATCACATTCCAGAAGTTATAAATCACTCTCAAAGAAGTTGCCACAAGTTTGTTCAAAACAAACCTTCAGTGAGTGCCTATTCATGGTTTCTGCACATAACTGATTTTCAGAAAAGAATAACAATTATCATAAAGGGTGAACCTGTGTTTTGACTACAATACCTCATCTTGGATCCTTCACGGAGATAATGATTATAAAACCATCAGAAGGATTGTGTCATCATGACTATCGATATGTTCTTTTTATCTTCAGGAATGTTTGTTTGCTTATTTTCAAAAAGGAAGATATGTGTCAATTACCGTAGAATACTTTATGAAAGCTGTGGTTGTCTTCACCAAATCGGAATGCAAAAAGCTCCAAGATGAATGGCCTAGTCAAATTGCTAGGAGAATTAAGACAGAGGGCATTTTCCAGCTTTATAACCAGCTTAAAGCCTGTTTTCACTCTTTGGGTTTTATTTGACGATATTTGTAAGAAGTTTTTATTAGTACATGGAAAACAGTGTCTGAAAGCTTTCAGATGCTACCAGAAAACCGGAGACAAAGAAGACAACAGACAATACAATGTAACTTTAAAGGATTAGGCTTATTAGGTGATTAGGCCAACAAATGGCAAATGCAGCTCAAAAGAAGAAAATCTAAAATAATTCAGATTGTAGAAGACATAAATCCAGAGAGTAACTGCGGAAGCCAAACTTGAAAGTGAGGTGGTGGTAATCAGTCCCTTTGCTACTGCTGCACTGCATATGGGGACAGATAGGAAGAGTCAGAGGACATCAGGGACTCAGGGCTCAGAAGAGTATCAGTCTTGCTCAGGTGCCTAGGCTAAAGGAAGCTCCATCTCCATGCTTCTGTAATTGCCAAGATAAGAAAGAAAAAAAAAAGATCTGGTTAACTGTATTCTAGTTCATAAAGCTCCTAGCTAAAAGTCACAAAAATTTCTTCCGCTCACATTTCATTGACCAACGGCTACAAATAACTTTGAGGAAATAGATGTATGCAATTATATCATATAACCCGAAGAAGAACTGGAAATATTTAGTATGTAGTACTGCCTACTGCAATAGTTTTTTACATAAGTATTTCCTGTTACTGAACAAACTTAAGGCTAAAATTTACCTTAAATATTCTGGCTGCTTCTCATAAATTTTGGCATCTTTTTTTGTGTGCTTGTTTGGCTATAAATTCATTGTGATTGTGTCTTTGGCTCATGTGTAATTTAAAAATATAATTCTTGTTTGCATATATATGTGTGTGTGTATATATATATATAAAATCATCCTTTACTATTGATTTCTAACTCAATTGCATTGTAATTAGAGATTATGGGCTGCATAAATCTGATTCATTGAAATTTGTTGGGACTTCTTTGATGGCTTAGTACACTATGAATATATGGAAATATTCCACATGTACTTGAATAGTATGTATATATTCTATTTGTTAGGTGAAGGATACATATACACATATATAATTTATGTAAATATAAATATCATTTATCTAAACTTATAATATTTTTGTAGATATATAACATATATATTTGTTTGAAATCAAATTGCTTACTTTCATAAATCAAATCTTCTATAGTCCTACTAATTTATTGATTAATTACTAAGAAAAAAGTGTTTAAATTTTCTGTTATGGTAATGTATGCTTAAAAATATATATTTGTTATTTTATATATTTTATGCATACATGTTCATGATTTATATGTTCATTGTAGAATGTTCCCTTTATTACTATGTAATGTTCCTTTCCTCTCTTATAAGTACTTTTTGCCTTAAAATATATTCTACCTAACATTAATAATATTACTACTTCAGCTTTCTTTCAGATAGTATTTTTAATCTGATCTTTCTATGTTGCTTTGTTTTAGGAATGATTTGCATAATGTACATATATTGGGTTTTGTTTTATGATCCAATTTGATGGTCTCTGTTATTTATTAGGTGAATTTAGTCTGTTTACATTTATTGTAATCACCGATATTTGTGGACTTTTATCTATCATGATGTTTTATATTTTCTTTCACCACACTTATTTTTCCTTTTTTTCTTCTTTTCTATCTTTTCTTGGATTTATAAATTTATATATTTCATTTTTCCCCCTCTACTGGTCTAAAAGCTATAAATTTTATACCTGTTATTTGCAGTTATACTTTAGTTTTTAAGATTCATGTTCAAGCATAAATTTTTGATTTGTTTCCTTATATGCATAGAACAAGGACTTTAGGATACATTGGCACTTCTTCCTCAGCATACTTGTTATTGTTGCCTACAGTTTTAGTTTCACCTTTTTTTGAGCACACACTCATATACACATAATAGTTATTTTAACAGTTAGTTAAATTGGTAACTTTTCAAAAAATTAATTTATACTCTCATTTTTTTTTACCTCTTTCTTATCTCTTGGTCTATTTCTTCCTTTAAAAATTTTTTTACCTGTTTGTTTTCAGTAAAGATCTGTGGAAAAATGTATTTATTTTACCCTCATCCTTGAATGCACTTTAGCTACATATAAAATTCTGGATAGATGGATTTTTCCCTAAGAATTTTAAAGATGTAATTTTATTTCTTTTGGTATCTACTGGCAATAATCAGTCTAATTGTAAATCTGTATTTTCTCCCTAGTAGATTTTAAGAATATCTTTGTGTTTTTGCTATTTCATTATAATATGTCTAGTTGTGCATTTACTATTATCTGAAGTATATTTTTAACCTGATAGCTAATGTCTTTCATCAACCCTAAGGATTCTCAATTTTTATCTTTCTGCTTGTGGTTTCTGCCTTTTCCTCTTTTTCTGGGATTGTGTGTGTGTGTGTGTGTGTGTGTGTGTTTGTGTTTTCATTCATTTATAGCTATAGCCATATCAACCTACTTTCATATCTCTTAAATGATCTTTCAGATTTTTTCTCTGTATCTCTCTGTTATATTCATTCATGGTGAATTCCTTAGTATTACCCCTTAATATATTCATATTACTTTGATTATTCCAGTTTAGGGTTTGTTCAGCCTACTGAGCTTTAAAAATTATTTTTGTATGATTTCCCCTGTTTATTTGGAAGGAGGCTACTACTTTATGTATCCCTTTGATAACACCAAATGTACTTATTCTAAAGTGTTTTTAAAATGGCACTTTTATTTTTATTTTGTCTAAAATGATTTTATTTCTCAATATTTGATTTTACTTGCTGTCTTTCTTGGTGTTAATTTTCTTTGTGTGTTTTAGAATTTGGGTTTTTAGATCCTCTTTGACTTGGTGATACTTTTGTTTTTCTCTCCCTTCCTCCTCTCTATTCAGAGGTTTTGTGGTTGCCTCAACACTTCCCCTATGACTCATAGTCCAAAACCAGCTCTTCTGATGGCTCAGGGCTCTTACTCCACCATGACATTGGGACAGTTTAGAGTTAGATGACTTTTGGCTAGGCTTGATCCTAAAGATTGGGTCTGTCCTACTGTCTTCCTTGGCACTCAGACTCTTAGAAGCTGTAGTCTGGGCAGCAATTGGCAGCACCTTTTTTTTTTTTTCCTGCCTCTTTTCCTGGGGTGGAAGTGGGGGTAAAAGAAAGGAGGGAGGAGAGTGACTCACCACTCCACCCTACCTCTCCGTGGCCCTGGGAACTGGTATCCTCATTGCCTTTGCTGCTTATGGTACTGAGAATGGCAGTCCTGGGGCTTCAGTCCTACATTCCTTCTCAGTTCCTTGCCCATGAAGAGTATTATCTATTTATTTTATTTATTTCTCCCATGGTTTTATTTGGACACAGGGTCTGTGGGTGGCTCAAGGCGTGAACTTTGAATATCATTTTGATAAGAAGTCTGCACTCTTTATCTGCTTTTAAAAAGCAACTAAGCAGTGCAGCCTAACCCCACTCACAGATGTCTGATGTGTGCTCTCGCCACGTGCTGCAGCTCCAGTTCAACATTGGCCTCTAGCACCGTACACCGCAGATGCTTACTCAGCATGCCGTCCCCGCTCAGAGAATGCGAGGACATTACCATGGTTTTAAACCTCTTTGTCTTATGTAAAAACAAAAAGGTAAATTATATAAAACATTTTTCTCATAAAATAAAGATGCAAAATGTTCACATTCGTTCAGATATAGTAGTTCGATGTCCTGTATCAGTTTGGAAGAGTGAGCGGGGTAGTGGTTGCAGCTTGCCTCTCTGCTGCTGCCTCCGAGAAGTTGTGGCCTCAGGACTCTTGTTTCCACATGCTGGCCAACAGCTAGGAAAAGCTGATAAAAATGAGGCATTGGCTTACAAAAAATAAATAAAGAAATACCCCGCTGTTTAGTATGAGTTGTAATGGATCTTGAAATCTAGGATAAATGATACTTTTAAAATAAACAGCTCAGAATCATACTTGTGATGTTTTTCTCCCCTTTCTTGGCAAAGAATAGAATAGAGGAGATGAGGGAGGTTTACATTTGCACTTGTTTTAAATTTTAAAAAGCTGTTCTTTTAAATTTACCATCTGTTACTTCAATACTTCAAAGTGTCTATGGTAACTGTTCAGGGATACCAGACAGAACCGTGGCGTAATCGGGCATGGCTTGACCCCCACTGTGCCTTTCTGGTGGAGGGAGACCAACTCATTGTGACTTCTGTCACATGGGGGAGAGTTTCTCTGTAAATATGTCAGCCTTCTGGTTAATGCACAGAAGAGATAAGAATTAGCTACAGACATTTTTGTATGTCATTTGAATTAGAAAGTGCTAATTCTGAGAAAAAAAATTCTAGCATCCTTCTGAGCTGGACTTCCACACAAACTGCAATATTTCAACATTTTAATGCGGATCTTGAGTAACACCAAGTAAATATGTTTAAGCCATGCAGTTAGTCTTTGCTTAAGAAAGAATGATCCATATTGACAGTTTTCAGATTCCATTCTTTTTCTGATATACTTTTGAGTTGAAGAAATTACCAGAAATATATCATTGACAGTGGTGTTCATATGGTTAATTTGATGCTCTGATGTATGCACTGTGATTTATGCACAAGCAATACTGGTATTAATAGCATGGGAAAAAATAGATATCCACTAAGATCAATGAGTTTAACCTTAGAATCCTGAAATGAATTGAATGGGAATATCAGTATTAACTCATTTATCCTTTTTAGTAAAAAAAAAATATTTATTTTTTTGCACTATCCACTGAAAAGGCATAGAGATATTGACCAACCCAACAGCAGTGAGTAACCCAGTGTCTAGACTGTGGTCTCTAAATACCATTTTCCTTTAAAAGAAAGAGTGATCTTGGGAAAAAAAGGAGGGGGCTCATTGGAGGTCTAGGGGAGGAAATTTACTAGATGAGCCTAATAATTCATATCAAAAACTAGTAGGATTATGTCAAACGGACTGGAGAGCCAACCTGAGTAAGCTCCCAACTGTCCAAAGATGGGACCACTTAAGTAGCAATAAGGATAATAACATTCATGGATTGACACACATCAAATATGTTTAAATCCATGAGTTCAAAATGATACTTAAATATCGAGATCACCTTTGGAGAATATGAGGGCTTTGACTTAGAACTTTGAAAACTGATAAAGCATAAGCATTCATTCTGCCTTTTCTATACAAATTCAGGGTAACAAAATTATTGTGAGAGAAGGTATCTTTTCATAGATGTATTCTGGCTGATAAATGAAAAAGAAAAAAAATAGAATTATAACATCACATTTTATAATCCCTAATGAATTGCTGACATCACAAAATGAGAGGCAGACATTATATATGTCTCTCATGAAAGTACCCCATATCCCTGATTAAGCAGTCTTCACACACACCCACCACCACCAAACCTGAAAATGATCACATCTCAAGGCATAGAAATAACAGGGACTGTGCAATCTATATAAAACACAATGAAAAAATAACACACTGCAAAGAAACTCTATGAGACAAGTGAACTAACTTCTTCTTCTCCTCCTTCTCCTCTTCCTCCTTATCCTCCTTCTCCAATAACAAAATTGCAAGGGGAAAATAAGAGATGGAGGAGGAACTTACCTACTAAAAGAGACAAGAGCATATTAAGCAAATGCAATGTATAGCAATTGTTTGAATCATAATGCAAACGAAAATAGAGACAGAACATTTGTGTCATAATTTGGGAAATGTAAGCACTATCTGGATATTTGAGGAGACTAAGGAATTATAGCTGATTTCGGACATATATTGATGACATTGTGCTATGTTCTTAAAATATAAACATAGTACATGTAAAATAGTAAGCATACTGTGTTAACTACATCTGTCTCCCGAGGCTGCAGTTAAGTGAGAATAGGGTAGGGATGGGAGAGTGGAGGGTGACAGAAGTGGGAAAGTAAGGTTTGTTGCTTTCTTTTGCCGGAAGAATAAACTATAAAGTGTATTTCAAATTTGGTTTTAATTCACCCTGACGCATCTATATAAACAGTTTAACAAATGAACTATTAAAGCACGCAGATAGCGGAAAAGGTTTCTGTCTATCTTATTTTTCTTTACTAAAGAAAGTGTATTAAAACTTCTTAATAGATTGAAGCATCTTCACATATATTAGAATTGACAGAATAGAAGTCTTAATACCTTATGCAGGAGCTGCATATAGATACATATGCCTGCATTTTAGAATTTTGTGTTTGTTAAAATTTAGAGCAGGGCATGGTGGCTTGTGCCTATAATCTCAGCTACTCAGGAGGCTGAGGCAGGAGGATCGCTTCAGGCCAGGAGTTCGAGACCAGGCTAGGAAAAATAGCAAGACCCCCCCTCTCTAAAAAGGGAGAGAGAGAGAGAGAAAAGAAAAGAAAAATTTGGTAGAACCCTTAGATTTTTTTCCCTTTTTCTCCCTAAATTAACCATCCAGTATTAAGCTAGAATACAATAAGAATAAAAAATAATAAAGAAAGGAAAAAAAGAAATGTTTGAGGCTGAATATTTTGATGCTTACAAATTTTAATTTTTCTTCCTGTAGTTTGAATTTCCATTACCATAATTAACTGTCAGGGAGTTAAGTACTTCAGGATATTCCTATAGTATTTCTTGAATGATTCTGCCTTTACTTAACAATTGTTGAAAATTTTCCCAGGTTGTGATCTCTCTGAAAAAGTGAGGTATTAGATCCAGAAACACAGGTATGTAAAATGCCTGAAACATAGTTGATGCCCAGTGAGTAGAAGCTAAGATTATGTCAAAAAATTATTAGTATTGGCATATGCTTTGATTTTCCCAATGTTCCTGCCCATCAAAGAAAATCTGCATTAATAAGCCCAATTTTCCACCTCTTCTCACCTCCTAAAGGGTAAGGATAATTTTGTGCTGAATTTAAGCCTAAACCAATCTACTGAACAATGTGATGAGAAAAGGCAGAGAAGGCTGGGGGTTCCGGGGTGGGGGTTGTGGCTGGGGATGAGAGAAATAGAAGAGGAAAGGGGGTTTTAATTAAAGTGGTTGTAGAGTATGTGTTTGAATCCTTTTGACTGCCCTTGAAGAGGCACTAGTAAAAGATAGAATTCTTTTAAATTACATCTTAAGAATCTAAGTACCCCTCTTGAATGTAGCATTGTTATGGGACTGAACCCTGAGCATCTCTGGATTTACAAATCTTACATTATTGACATGAAAATTGTGTAGAAAAGGATTAACCTTGTCCAAGGAGAGGTTTGGCTTTTCCCTAGGCTCCTAGAAGATCCTAGAAGATAATGTCTAAACCCTTGGAATGTCCTGCCTGCTAAGTATGTCTTCCTTTACCTGGGGGCCTTGGGCCATGCCAGATACTGTACACTAACAATGTGATTTATGGTAGAGACTTTGGGCCATACAGTATCAGCTCTACCTCTAGAGGGGTTGGAGATTAAGGTCAGCCATGCAGGTGGTCAACCATATCTACAAGACCGAACCCCAGTAAAAACCCTGGACACCAATGCTCAGATAACCTTCTTGATTGCCCCAATTCAGTGCAAACTGTTGCACATCACTGCTGGGTGACATAGGTGCTGCCCACACAACTCCACTGAGACAGGACAACTGAAGTTCAGCGCTTGGTGTCTCCTAAACACTGCCCTGTGCTCCTCTCCCCTAGCTGACATTAATTTATATCTTTTCACTGTAATAAACTGTAATTATGAGTATAACAGGTTTTCTGAGCTCTTTTAGTGAATTATCAAAACTGACAGTGACCTCTCAAACATGTAGCTGTGTCAGAAGTGATGGTGGTCTTTGGGACCCTTGAACAACTCTGGAGTTGATGTCAGAAGTGAGGGTGGGCTTGTGAACCCGCAAACTTTGCAGAAGTGCATTGTGAATACATTTCCACATGCAAATGTAAGGCAAAAATAGTTATAGGAAAGCCTAAAAGTGAAAAAGGGAACCACATTTAGAAGGAAACAAGTCTAGAATTGTAGACCAATAAGTTATATTTTCAGAGAAAATATTAGAATGTGTAATCAAAATAGAAAAATATGGAAAATAATATGGATTTTAAAGGAGCAATTCTTAATTTAATATACTTTTTACAATAGTGATAAATATAGTAAGTTGGAGGCATATAATGGATATAATACACATTAGCTTTAGGAAAATTTTTATTTGGTCCCAGGATTTGATGCTTTACAGCATCTCGTGTTAAATGGGCTCCAAAAGAACTGTAAATTTAACTAATTCACTAATGACACATGTAGATTATAAAAAGTAACTTGTTAAAGAAGAAATCTATACAAATGCAAACTAGGACAGAATTTATTTTGAAAATGTATGGCATAAAATTGATCTAGACAAATAAAAACCACAAGTTAAGTAGGAGTTAGCAGTTTGTCACTGTAATTCTAAAAGTTAATAAAGTACTTCTTTATCCAAATACGAGAATGGCATGTGAGGCTTAGTCTGCCACTGTATTCTATTCTAGTGAGATCATTTTTAGATTATTGTATTCATTTAAACACCCCATATATAGTGAGAGAGACTTCAGCATTCTGGGTTCCAACCTTAGCTTTTCCACTGACACACTGGTTATATCATGGAATGGCCAGGGTCTCAGGTCCACAACTCGCTTCCTCTCCAGATGCTGTAAATTGAGGGCATCAGGCCAGAATCATACTCAAATGACCACATAGATCTAAATCCTTTGTTCAACAGAGAACGACACTCTTAAAAATCATTGTGAGGAACTAATCACAGTGTCTTTGTACACAAAGAGATGTTTCATAGAAGGCTATGGGCTGTATCACCCACTGATGAGCTAGCACAGGGGACAGGCAGGGGCCCTGGTCCCCAGGGCTCAGTGGCTGAGACTACTACCAACTCCTATGATCCATCCCCCATCTTCCTTTGGTAGTAAAACCCTCAACACATATCAGTAGGCATGTGCCTAGAAACTAAATTTCACAACCTCCCTTGGAGTTAGGTGTGGCCAATGGGATATGAATGGTAAATTGGATATGAGTGTAAGGAATGGGGAAGCTTCTTCATCATACTCTTTTTTTTTTCTCTTCTCTTAGTCACAAGCATGGGTATAGCGCTGATGAGCCAGCTTTGATCGTGAGATCCTAGAGTATGGCAGTGCAGCAATATGATCTGGACATGTTCATGGGCAAACCCTACTTTTGTTTTGCTATGAGAAAGAGAAAAACAATTCTATATTATCTGAGCCATCCTATTTTAGATGTTCTTTGTTACAGCCACTTAGTTGTGCCCTAACTTACATAGAGACTGGTGTTAGAAATCAGGTGCTATCAAACAAAATCCTAAAACATGTTACTGGCTAATTGCTTATGTAATAGCAATGAGGGAATAAATATTGCAGGCTGGAAATCTATTGACTCTTCTTATACCATATCAAAACATTTGGCAAAGTTCTAACTTACCTTAGCTATCCGTGGAGCACATGATAGGAGAAGAGGTTAGGAAAACCCAGAATATTAGCATACATTGCTGTTCCTTATTGCATCCCATGGTCTGAATGTTTGTGTCCTTCCAAACTTCATATGTTGGAAACCTAATCACCAATGTCATGGTATTAGGAGGTGGCGCCCTCGGGAGGTAATTAGATCATAAGGATGGAGCCCTTAGGAATGATATTGTTCCCTGATAAAAGAAGCTCCAGAGGGCTGCCTTGTCCCTTTTACCATGTGAGAACACAGCGAGAGGCCCATCTTTGAACCAGAAAGCAGGCTCTCACCAGAAACCAAATCTGCAGCACCTTGATCTTGGACTTCCCAGCCTCTAGATCTGTGGCAAATACATTTTTGCTGTTTATAAGGTACCCAGTCTATTGTATTTTATTATTGTAGCTCAAATGGACCAAGTGACTGTATTTACCATGAGAGAGATGAAGCAAGGCAGAATTTAGTCAGTTTGCAAACACAGATGCTTACATGTTGCAGTTCAGCTCTGAGACTCGTCATATAAATTGACATTTACAGGATATTTCATCCAACTTCTGCAGAATACAAAATTATTTTCATCAGCACAGGGAACATTCTCCAGAAGAGACAATTTCTTATTTGAAATATTACTGCCTCACCTGACCACTTTATTTTTAAAACTATCCATTCACTTAGTCACTATGTTTCATTTCTTTCATAGGTCTTAACAATTTCAGAAATTACTGTGTTTGGTTTCTGACTTTTAAACTGCTCCTCCATCCTCCCTCTTTGGAATGTAAGTTTCATGAGGGCAGGAACCTTAGCTGTTTTTGTCATCTCTGGGACCTGGAACATAGCATGTCCTTAAAGCAAAGTTTTAAGTTATTGAATAACAGAACAAATGAATGAATAAATGAATGATGTTAGATTATAAATCATGCATTTTTTTCCTACAGAGCTTAGACTAATTGGGCATTTAAATATATTAATGAGAAGAATATATCAAAAAGAATGCAGAGGAAATGAAGTTCAAAGATTCTTCCCAGGTGGCATTTGTAAGGCAATGATGATGTTCACTTTCCTCTCTTACAGTGAAAAAACTGAAATCATTATCTAACTCATGCATTTGATTATTTTGGTCATATCTCTCAGAAACCATACTTCTCAAATGGCAGGAATAAGGATCAGAATGGTGCCCAACTTTTGCATTATGATAAAATCAACATGCAGTTCTAAAGTACATACGAAACATTCAACAACCCTTAGGCATCTAACAAAAGATTTCATCTAAGAATAAGGTAAGTAACAGGAATAGATTGATAGATCCAAGTGATGTTTGAGCTGATGGGAACAGCAGAGAGCCAGTATTCTAAGCCCAACATTTTAAGCAGGTGAGAATGAGCCCAAGAAGGAAAGTGGCTTGCCCAAGTTATACAGATATTTATGGGTGCCCCTGGGAACTGTTGAGTACTATGGAATGGGTGGAATCTAAAAGAAATTTATTTACTTTGTACCAAAGTAACCAGTAAATTCAGTAGTACAAAAAAAATCAATATCCTTGTTAGTTTGCCATGATATAAACAGTCACTTGTTTTGCTAGATTTCTGAATCAAGTTGAGTGGGAAAATGTTCCAAACACTCACAATTTTCTATCATAGTAAATTTTTCTACCATATCAAGTCAGAGATTACACCAAGAGTGATAGTGGGACCATCTCATCCTCATCTAATTAGTTGAGTGATTGCAATCAAACAATTAAGGATGTACAGATTCCTTCTTGAATAAATTCTTATTTCTTGGCCTTATTAAAAGAGGGAATACAATTTTAATAAACTCAGTCTCTGAGAATGTGTCTTTTCTTTTGCTTTTTTAGAAGGTTATTGTCATGATGGAGCAATTAATTCTCTTTTAGAGACATCTTTTTATTAGTAATAGAATCAGGACCTAGTATTCCTACATTTAGGTAATTGTGTCCAGGAAAAGTATGCTAATCACAACATAATTAATAGGCTGCAAAAAAAATGATATCTTCTAAATTGTTTTCAGAGTCTGTCATTCCTCTAGTGAGAATAAACACAGACACAATGAAGTGATCTTGATGAATCAGAAGCCCTTCCACTCCATATCCATGCCGTCTTTACAACAGCTTTTGGTTTAATACATTATTGTGGAAGAGAGGGCCCATTAGACAGCTATAGAAAAGTGAGAAATGTGTTCCTTTTAGGTTTTTATACTCTTAAAATAATATTCAGATGATTTTAATTACTACAAAAGCATTGAAATGTTAATATACTTCATAAAAGGGAGGGATACCATTTCATCCATCCTTTTCTGCAGTGAATTTCAACTCTAAGAAAATTATTTCTTTTGATCCACTCTGATAGCATGTAATAAAAGAACAATAAAACATATGGCTCAATTACCACTGCTTCTCATCAAGCATGAATTAATGAATATCAAATTATTATTAATTGTTTTTCCTGGCTCTCTCTCCAAAGGACAACAATTATACATTGCTGTATTTTGATAAGCATTTTGTGTTTAACACTTTGTGAACCAATCTCTAAGAGGAACAGATGCATGAAATTATTATAAAGGAAAACAATTCTTTGAATTTATCAACATTCAGAAAATCCATGATAATATTTTAATATCTCTAGTTTATATCAGTTTTTCGCAACTGCCTTAAAACTTCTCTTGAATTCCACCCCCACCTCAATGTTCCATAAGCCCCTTTCTATAAAAACTTGCTTATAAAATGTGCATATAAAACAGTTTATAAGTTCAATTTCTCAGTGTTAATACTACTAATTCCTCACATGATTACTGAATTTCCAATTCCTTCAGAAAAAGCTCTTTAAAAATAAGAGCTATAGCTTAAGCAATGAAAAAAATAAGTTAACCGGCATAGCAGAGAATATAATAAATTGTGATCAATGTAATGGACAAAATCAATGTCAGTGACTACTTATAGACACTCCACAAAAAGGTTCTATGTAACTGATAGTTTATTTTTATAAACCTTCTGTAAACATAAAGTGTTACACAATATGAATATATGCAACATGCTAAAGAACATGTTTTTGTAGTCCATAACCATCACTTCTCATAGATTACTTGTATACCCTGATTTCGAAATGCATGCAAAGAAAATTTAACCAATTATACCATGTAAACTACACATGTCATATGATTTTACCTTAAAACATAGTTTCTAAACCCTATGTCCGTGATTAAACTGAAGGATGACACTAAGGTTAAATTGTTTATATGTTCTATCTAGTTCATTATGCTTAACAAACACATATACAGATATGTTTCTAAAAAGCAAGCTAAAACTTGCTTTAGAATCAGAGAATTTGGGGAGCAAAAAGGGACCTTAGAAATCATTTTGTTCAATGTCCTTCACTTTACAAATAATGGCACAGAGATCTGGAAAGTTTAAATGATTTTCTGAGGTCCATACAACTTTTTATGTTAACATCTTTTTGCCAAACTTTATAAGAAAGTTTCTATTAGCATTTCTTTTGCAGATAAAGAAAGTATATTTTGCTTCCTTCACAGATTGTCAGGATGTCAAAAATGTCTGTGAATCCAGATTCTCAGGGAAATAAAGGTGAGAAAATGAGAAACTTGGTTACAATGGAAACCATGATGCACAGCCAACATACGGAGCCGGGATGGACCTGGCTTGGGTGACAATGCTCACTGCCTATCAGGAGCATCATTTCTTTGACACTAGTAACTGGAACCATTTGAACTTTCTATTGCTAAATCTAGCCAGATACCAGATGGTTCTTTTTATGTGTACCACCTTATAGAAGGCAATGAGATTATTTATGCAATGGCAGAATTAATTTTATACAAGTCGATCTTCAATGTAAAAGCTTTCTAGATTACATATTCTTAAAATAAAACTTTTAATTTTTCAGTGAATTCTTTTCATCTTGATTTCCATGTGTCAGAGTTATTGAATCCACTTTGCTGAAAAATTTAAAGAAAATAACAGTTAGATATGCAAATTCAGTATAAAAACAAGCTAATCACTAAAATTTACAAAACAATTATTCACCGAGAGGGTAGTAATGGATTAAGGATCCCACTTATTCTTCTACTCCAGAATTCATCATTGTGGCTGCTGGTCATACTGTATATATGCAGTACCAGATGCCTGGTATGCATATTTATGAGATGCCAAAGAGTCATATCTTGACAATGTATATGTACTATAAAAAATGCAATGCCTATGGAGCATACATTGGCAAGGAGGAAGCCACAAAGACTTCTGAGTCTTTTGGTAACAACACCCCCTAAGCCATATCATGGACTTCTAAGAGACTAAAAGTTTTAGAGCTACCACCATGCACATCAAGACCCATGATATAATATTGGATCACGATAAGACTGCTAAATTAGAAAGAAAAGTGAATATGAGAACTCTCTGGAGAAAGCAGAAAATAGAAGGGAAAGTATGAATATAATTAGGTTTATTCTTGTAATTGATTCTTCAGCCTGATGGAATGTGGGTTTCTGAATATTTTTCAGAGCATTTTCCAGATGTAGTCTCCCAGTAGCTCATGAATATCACATTATTTGTCATTAAATTCCATACTGTGTATCCCACGTAGGAATCCCAAATGTTCCTCTTTCATTCACTACACCAATAAGACAATAGGAAAAAGACACCTTTCACACAGGTACTGTTGACCATCTTTTCAATATCATTTTCTTTATTCTATTTAGTTACTATTGAATCTACAAATAAAATGTGGATACTTGCTTTTAAATATTAATCAAATTTTGTAGGACTTTATTTTGCTAATTTACAGTATACTGCGCAACTCCTTGAAATCAGCCTTTAAACCTTTTATGCTTAGTTTATATAAAATGTTAGTTAAAAATACAGGTCTTCAATGTTTTTTTCTCACAGTATTTATGCTAATTAAGAGTCCAAGTTATAGTAACATTGGTCTTCAAGTGATAAAAAAATACTTAGATGCTATATTTAATATTGAATTACATAGAATTAACTAAAAATTTTCCATTTAAGACTAACATTAAAAGGCATTTAGTACAATAACCAAATTAGGTAAAAAATTATACAGTATTCAAGTGCAAGTATAAAAGGTCATTTACTGATAAGGACTTCAATTTAAACAATTATTTGAGCACAGAAGATCTATTGTTGTTTGAAAAAAATGAAAAAATTTTTAGATAAGTGGTTTCTTTGCTTAATTGTATCTATGTCTGGTCTAATACCAGAAGACAATATAAAAATTGACTGACATTATACCATTAAACAAAATAGTATCATAGTATAAATATCTGCAGCTAAATTCTTAAAATATAATTAGTAAAATATTTTTACTTTATTGAGATATATAATTTTCAACAATACTAAATGCTCATTAATGTTAACAAAAATGAAAGTTCCTTATAGAGCATAACACTTACCCATAACTTTAGAGTAGCAAGGTTCACAGTGTATTGTCTGCCTATAAATCCAAATACTGTCACCTGCTTGTAGATTTTCCAAAGGCTGCTTACATATTTCACACTAATGAAAAAAATACACATATAAAGTTTACATTATAGATGAAATCTAGATTCTTAGAGGAACAAGGATAGCCTCTTCAATTCATTCAGGACTATCCTCCAGAGCAACAGTTAGAGAAAGCCTCAAGAGAAATCACAAGGAAATTGAGAATGTGCTTGTCTATAATTCACATGCCAAACTTTTCAAATAAATTCTCACATCATCTCTCAGACATGGAGGTACATTTCAGGGCATATGTACCACTGAAGTTTTCTACTAAACGCACATTGGAGTAAATACAAAGTTCCAAAAATTGTTTATGCCAAAAACAAGATTACCACTCAGTATTTCAAAAACAAAACAAAACAAAACAATAACAAAAACCCACAAAGCTGCATTTCTTGTTTGCTTACATAAGGGAGAGCTATGCTGTCCAGGCACAACCTCACTGAGGGAAATAAACTGCTGCTCTTACAGGGTTTAGGGAGAAAGTTTGTTCTGAGTCATGTTGGTCACAGAGGCAGGAAAGGGTTGACCTCTGCTTTAGACCTGTCTGCTGCTGATCGTCTGACTTCTAAGCCTGTGGCTGTCACAGATTGGTTGACTTTCAGAAGCAAGTTCACTGAAGCAAATTGTCATTGATCAGTTGGACATATGTAAGCTGGTTCAGGTGGTTCTCTATTACCATGGCTATAGAATAATCAGTCTTTTTCTAAAAGCATGGGGATGTTTTTATTCTCAGTCATATTTTATTGAAATTATATTGAAAAAGGAAAAAATTATCTAAAATATAATTATAAAATATAATTATATAAAATATAATGAAAATAACTTCTATTTACCAAAAGTAATAATCAGGAAAATTTTCTTGTTTTAGGAAATTTCCTGTATAATAATTTTAAATAAAACACTTTAGACTAACTTTTGTTTATTAAGTATATTTTATAACTAAAAGAAAGTAACTTCATGTTCTCATAACTAAATAATTATACAATCTTGAGATTATATTTTTATACAGAATTCTATAAATTACGCCCTAAAGTTGGATTTTTTTTTTTTGCTCAAAATGAGCTACCACACTTCTGATTGCCATGTGTCCCTGTTTGAAGGTAATTGGAAGAGAAGCAATCAGTTCACAAAATATTACATCTATTTGACTAAATTAGATAATTTGCATCAACCGTAGAATGTCAGCACCAGAAGGGACCCATAGATTTGGGCAAATGGTTCTCAAACTGGCTGCATGTTAGATCTATTAGGTCATTACATATGAAATGTCTGATTTCAAATCAAACAAGAAGCAGTACAATGAATCAAAGTATGTGCCTAAACTATCAACACAGTTTTGCCATCTTAACAGTAGCTTGTTTATGCCAGCAGTAAAGAAGCCTGGTGAGTGAGTGGCAATGAAATCACGAAAGGCGTTTTCCACAGCTTGTTGAGAATTGAATATTTTGCCTTGCAAGAAGTGGTCAAAAGCCTGGGAGAAGTGGTAGTCAGTTGGTGCAAGGTCTGGTGAATACGGTGGATGACAGAGTTTCCAAGTCCAACTGCTGTAGTTTGAGCAGTGTCGTTTGTGCCACATACGGTCGAGTATTGCCTTGCAAGAGGATTGGCCTGCTCTATTGACCAATCTCGGTTGCTTAGTCACAAGCATCCTCATCATTTCATCCATTTGGTTGCCATAGACAACCACTGTAATTGACTGACCAGGTTTCATGAAGCTGTAGTGGATAATACCAGCACTGGACCACCAAAAAGACACCATTAGCCTTTTGTGATGAATATTTGGTTTTGAACTGTGTTTCAGCACTTCATCTTTATCCCACCATTGTGCCAAATGCTTGCGATTGTCAAAAAGATCCATTTTTCATCACACCTAACAATACAGTGTAGAAATGCCTCGCCCTTATGTTTTGACAGCAAAGGCAAGCTTTGAGAGGATTTCTCTTCTGACACTTGTTTAATTCATACAGAACCTATCGATCCAGAATCTTTACCTTGCCCATTTGTTTCAAATGGTCCAATATTGTTGGAATAGTAACATCAAACCTTGCTGCTAATTCACATGTAGGTTTATATGAATTTGCTTCCACTACAGCTTTGAGCTCATCATTATCCATCTTGGTCTCAGGTCGCCCACATGGCTCATTTTCAAGATTAAAATCACCAGAACAGGACTTATCAAACCATGGATATACTGTGCATTCATTAGCCACATCCTTCCCAAACACTTCATTGATATTTTGAGCTGTCTGCACTGCATTGGTTCCGTGATGGAACTCATATTTGAAAATAACATGAATTTTTGACTTATCCATGGTTTCACAAAAATTGCTTTTAAAAAATTGAAAGATAATCACAAGCCAAAACATGTGTTTGAAAGATTGAGGATGTACCTTCACAATAAAAATAAAACAAGAAGTGTCAAAATGAAATGTCAGAGATATCAGCTATCAAACTTAATACTTAAGGAAATCGGACATTTCATACTTAATAACCTAGGCGCTTTTTAAAAAAAAAAAAATACCAATGCCCATTAATCATCTCTGAGATTCATAATTTAATTAGGGCAAGTCCCAAGGATTTCATTTTTTTCCTAATCTCCCCAGAAGATTATTATGTGCAGCCAGGATTGAGAACCACTGGTCTAGTCAACTAGCTCATTTTATAGATGAGAAAACTGAGCCCAGGGTAATTTAGATGATTGTCCAAAGTCACACAGACAGTTTCTGCCAGAGGCAAAACTAGAACTCATGTCTTCAGATTTCCAGTTCTGTACTTATATAGTTACTCCAAACACTATGATGTTGATCTACCCAATGTTATTGTGAGAATGAAAAGAAATAGCCTATGAAAGAACATACTGAGAAGCAGTCTGCTAATGGAAACTTTATTATTACTTATTAAGCCACAATTAATTACAATTAATCATGCTCTCAAAAGCAGGCTGCGTTTCAACTATTGTGAAACCCATCCGTCCTAATTTCATGATTTAAGAACTGCCAGCTTTATTCTCAACAATTTATTTTCTTTTTTAAAATTTCATTACATATTTTATGTAATACATGATTTATTAAAATGTTGCAAAAAACTTGTATAAAAAGAACAAGTGTTTCTCTTTTTCACAAATTTAAATCTCTAGGGTAAGAATGAATAAATGTGTCAGTAATCAACTCTAAGCCTAAAGCCAAGATAGTAATTACAAACCTTTGAGGTTTAGGCTGCAGAACTCTGGGAAATATTTAAGTAGTGAATTATTAATGTGGATGATAGTGTTTCTGAAAGCTTTAACTTCATCTCATGTATTTCATTAAATAATTATTTTTATTCCAGTCATTATGTGATTTTTATATTTAGTTAAGTGAAATAAACACATCCTTACCTTAAAGCAAGTAGAATGGCAGCAAATTTGTAATTCATCTAAAATCATTTTAGTTTCTACACCCAAGGGTTTTCGGCAATAAGTGCACATATCTCTTTCAATGACAGACCTATAGAGACATAAGCAATTAAAAATAAATTTGCCATCATACAAAAGACCAATGTATTCCCTATAAAGTCCTGGAGAAATATGTTAATTTTGAAGATACGTTGGGAAATTGCACAAAAATCAAGGAAAGTTTGGGATTTACTTGTTCTAGTAATAGAACTGATTTTTCTAGTTATCTCAAAATGATGACAAAGAATTAATGTGAGGGAAAGTTATTAAATTATTAATTCATCAGGAATCAAGAGTGCATCTGGACAGGACAAAGATGTTCAATTTCCTAGTTAAACTAGGTCACAAGTACCCCTTGAAGCTAGAAGAGGATTTTTAATTATTAATTTACATATATCATTTTACAGATTACATGGAAAAATTATGCTGCAGATTAATACATATTTTTAACTCTCAAAACATTCAATAGGTCAAAAAGAGAAATCCATTCAAGACTGTGTTGATAAACTCATAAATGATAGATCTGTAGTGCCTGCGATTGTAGGGTCTAGAGTCACCCAAACACTCTCCCTGGTGTCACTGTGACTCAGGATACAGGGATACCTATCGTGACAAAATTTATTCTCTCCAGCAAGATATAACCCCACCACAAATTTGATGAGGAAAAAAATAGTTTCATTATTTATTTTAGAACAGTAATGTTCAACAGTAAATAATCTCTGGCTGTGATCAGCAGAGTCCAAAATACCTTGGGTCACACCAGAGCCTTCAGAAAGGATTATTTTCATTTGGAGGATCTTAGACTGTCTTCAATAACATCTTGCAAAAGTGACTAGTTTGGGGGCATTAGCATGCAGGGCTGAAATTTCCAGAGTAGGACACATAATGGGGTGGTGAAATAAAAATAGCAAATACTTACATAGTGCTAAATATGTGCAGTGCATTTTCCAATGCACTTACTTTACTTATATAAACTCATATATTCTTCACAATATCCCCAAGAAGCTGGTATTATTATTTTTATCATCATTTTATAGAAAAGGAAACTGAGGCACACAAGATAAGTAAATGGACAGTGTCATGAAACCAGTGAGTAGAAGAGCTAGGATTTGAATGGAGACAGCGTGGTCCCAGAGCCCTCATGCTGCCCATAAGGTCTATTGAGCTCACTTTGTTGAAGTGACTTGGTCATACCCAGGAGCCACTAATCTATCATCAGGTCCAGGAGTAGAAGCAGAGAGGAGGGAAAATGAAAGGGAAGAGCAGGTTCTGAAGGGCCATAGAGAATGTGCAAAGGAAGTTGGACTTTATTCCATAAAGTAGGAAACCACTTTAAATGGGATTGACGTACTTAGATAAGAACTGTTGTGATGTCACCTACTTCACACACTACTCAACAGCAAAACTTGCTTGATTGGCCTTTTAGAGAACTGACTTTTTCACTGATGACTAAGAAAAACTTCAAGGACCACTTTAGGAACAGGATTGAAATTCTTCATATCAACAGCAATACTTCTGTGAAGAATATTTTCCTTCTTTCAGTTAACAATAAAAATACGATCCCAGGGAATACTCTATGTTGGTGTTGTGCTTATTGATGTCATATGGCTAGTCAATGATCTTTTCAAAGCATTATGAAAAACCTAGCTCTGTTTGTTGTTGTTGTTATCCACTCAGTATTTGTAGTTCTAATGCTTGTGTAGGTGACTTTACTCATCAAAGAGGTATGACTTAAAGGCAAGACACTCTGCAGAGAATTGCTAAGGGGTAAAATTTTGGAAAAGTGACAGGAAGAGGATATACTTTTGATGCCTAGTCCACCCATGTTTCCCTTAGTAAATGGGACACAGGTTCAGTTTTTCAAAAAACATTTGTTGAGTATATGTTAGGTGCCAAGCACTGTGTTAGACACTGAGGCTACACACAAAAATAAGATATGTTTTTACCTTCAATGAGTCATATTTCCAGCCCCTGCTATGGAAGACCAGACATTTGCATTATGGCTTATTTCCAGTGATTAGGTTGCAATGCTAATTATTTATTTTCATTTGCTCCACTAGAAATCTGCAACCTACACTCTTATGAGTGTCACCGAGGTGCCCCACTGAATATTCAATGGTAAAAGAGGATCACTGACAGCAAAAGCCTGGAATGGGGCCAGTTCGCCAGCTCTCAATCAATAGTCATCATAACTTCACTCCTGGGAAGGGAGCTTGGGCCCAGACTGGGTGGTAGCAGCTGTTTGTAAGGTGAGCGGGCTTCAGACAACCACAAGGAGGGAGGGCTGAGGGCACAGACTAGTGATGCAATGAAGCCTAAACGCTAATAATGTGGCTGTACTAAGGGACTCCTGGGAACCCCCAGCAGCAGAGAGACTTGCTTGGGAGGCAGCTGTAAGGCATGGAAAGGTCTTTTCGTATGATGTGCACCAAAATCAGAGAGCAGAAACAGCCAGGAAGCCAAGAAAAAAATTCCTACATGCAGAAGTTGTTATTAGCTATACTTTGTTCCGTCCATGCACATACAGAACAAGTGGTACCAAGAGAGCCATCGCCAAGTACAAAGGACAAACGACAGCAAAAAAGGGTATATGTGTATATGTGTACATATATATATTTATGTATGGAAATAAAGACATACTCACCTATCTGAAGTTGAATAAACTGTTTGTATATATTTTCCAGAGATATTCTCCTGATATCTATCCTTTGGTGATTTACTAGAAACAAACAAATATGGACACATGGAGAATCAGGCTATTTTCCCATATGCAAGTTAGGAAACACACTCACACTGCCTCATGCAGCCTTAATATTATCAATCTTTGTGTATGTTATAAGCCAGGATGATGTACTAACACCTTTTATTCTTTAATCTGTAGACATAGGGATACACAAGACACCTCCAAGTTGGCATATGTACCAAAGTCAATAGAGAGTAGGGTAAGGAGTACAGGAACAAGTGTGAGCAGATTTATAAAGCAAAAGAAGTGTAATTTTTTTAAAACTCCTCTCTTTTCCATTCTGTAGATTGTGTCAGTTTTTAAAATTCACTCTTTCGTGGAGACAAATGGAATCTGTAATGCAGTAACTAGCCGGCTGCTCATAATCACTCCCCAAGTGCCTGTGCTACCTGGGGTCTACAGGAATGGAAGCAATGTGTTTCTTTTAGTTCATACAGGGAGTGATAACTCCATGGCCCTCACTTGGGATTTTTTAATGAGAAACTTCTCCCTCCCTCCAAATTGTCTGTAGGCAGACTGCTGTCAGAACTAAAATCTACTTCATGGAACACATAACCCCACAATGCTAAATAAGGGTTTGCACAGATTGATGCACGATGCATATAGCATTGCTCTCATTTTATTAATGAGCAAACTGAGACTTGAAGAGTAACTTCACCAAGACTACATGGTTAGGAAATGACAAAGAAGGATTCAACTCCCAATCTGCTTCTAGAGACTATTTATTTACTATACTGTGCTGCCTGTCAGTATAGATTTTAGGGAAGTTTGAAGTGCATCACCATCCTTGCTAGGTTAAGGTATGGAAGGCAACCAATCCTTCCAGAGTTTTCTGGCCTACAAACTATTGACCTGATATGCCACAATATTTATGCTACCTTTTACAGTGATGGTTCTGAAACCTGAAAGTGCACCAGGAACATGTGAAGAGTTTGCTAAAACACAGATTACTGGGCTCTACCTGCTGAGTTTCTAATTCAGCAGGTCTGGGGTGAGGCCAGAGAATTTTAATTTCTAACAAGGTCCCAGGTGCTGCTGCTGTTGTTGGCCCAGAGACCAGACTTTTGTACAGACTTACTGTTCTATATGTGTACATGATATACATATACATATACACATTGTACATGGTTTTTAAAAATAAACTATAGTCATTATAGTTAAATAATTTAAGTATACTTTAGTCTTGGCATTTCCATGAAACAAGTTAATATTCTTTTATTCAACTATTAAATAAATCAAAAAATCTAGAGTATTATGTTTTATAAAATATTCCTAATACTAAAAAAAAATCGTCATTTCTTTAAAAATCAATATTTTAGCTTGGCATTAGTTCCCATGAGACATATCTTTAAAAAGCAAAGTGTATTGATGTGATATCTTATAGAGGTAACAATGTGTGAGAGAGATTATTATGTAAATATAGAATGAATGTCTATTTTTTTAATTCTATTTGCCAATATTTGGTATCTTGCCTTCACTATAATATTATTTTGATATTACTTATCTACTTATCAATTTCTTCCAGATTTAGTAATCTCTTGTTATTTTTAAATTTATTTTGAAATGTTTTATCTTTTAGTTTAATTAAAAGACAGCAGCAATCACTGACCTGAACATACCATAGAGTGAAAATTAGATTAAGGAGAAAAATCAATCTTGAGGTTGCATTTTACAAGGTAAATTATGCATGGGTTTGAGAAACCTTTTTTTGGAAGATTGCTCACCTCCTGACATGTACTGAATGTCATACAGCATCGCCTCAGGGTCGCCTTCCACACAGAAGCCTCCCGCTGCTCTTAGGCCTCTTTGCCGTGGGCTCTGATTAACAATTGTTTACGTATATCCACATTCGTATGCCCTCCTGTTATATTACCCCACAATTCGGCCAATTCTCTTTTTATACTTCTCGAACACCAAATGTATTTTGAATCCCTGACCTTGGTTGACATTTTCCTCAATATCCATCACTCGAAGCAGCATATTTTGTGGGACTTCAATTCCCTGTTATTTGGGCCAGGTTGCACCTACTCAAAGTTGCACCCCTCATTTCAGATCGGAGGTAAACAATGGTGGAAAGAACCAGTTAATTAAAGGGGGACTCCAAAGCAGTACAGAAATAGTTGTGTAATTTTACAAAGCTTATTATAACCAGTTGTGAAAGGATGGCCTTGCTAACAAAATAACAGAGAAATTGTCTAACCCACAGTCTCTCAGTAATGGCTAAGATCAATCATATGAGCTCTCTTGCTAACAGGCACCCAACATCTGAAAAGAGCTAAGTAGACAAAAAGAAAATGTAAATCCTTCTCTTTTACATTCACCAGACCTATAGATTAAACTGCTTTTGAGGGTTTGCTTTACAGCCTTGAAGAATTCCTGAGTGGACATTGGGTGTGTGAGCCCCAGGCCTCAGTTCCTGCCCAAAACCACATCTCAAGGGCAAGATCATTGACAAGATCACATCCCCAGTGATAAGCCTGTCTCCAAGGGAAAGGAAAAAGGGAGAAGCCAACTCTTTGACATCTCTCAGCTGCCTCTGTTATCAACTGACAACAATCACTATTTTTTTTCTCCTTTCTCTTTGTCCACATAAAAACAGCCAGCCTCTTGGCCTCTGAGTGGGTGCCTCCCTTCTCTTTCTTTGAGGTGCCATCCCATGTCTCATATCTCTCTCTTTCTCCCTCTCTTTCCCTTGGCTTTCTCTCACTCTCACTCTCTTTCTCTCCCTCTCTCTTTCTTCCTAAGAAAGCAAAATAAACTTTTTACATCTTTATATCTTAAACTTTGTGTGAGAAATCTTTCTCCACCCATGCAGTTAGCACCTAGTGAATTTCCACTTTAACAAGTTATGTATGTTTATGTGAGAACTTTCAAATGGAAATCTTATTATGTACACATGTGTGATGTTACAATGTTATTGAGTCCATCCAATGAGTATAATTGGATAATGTCCAAAACATTATAAAAAATTATACACCTAGAACTCAATATACTATTAAATGGTCTTCTATTTGAAAGAAGCAGACCCTAAAGTACATAAATGACATATCTTATTAAACACAAATCATTTCAAAATTATTAAAGAAAGCAAAATATTTGAAATAAATTTACAGTACCTATTCTCCACATATGTCCTTGTGTACACGACAGTATCCTTTGGTCCTGCATGCTTGATTCCAGCATTGGAGCTGCAATACAAACCATTTTATTTCATGTTTAAAGTTTATTTACAAGGATAATAAACATGATGAGGCTATTTTCCAATTCAATGCAAAAACTAATGCTTGTATATTCCTTCTAAACTACAATTGCTGAAATACAAATGTTAAAGTGGTATTAATCCACTTCTGTAATTTCTTTCTGTCTCCCATTTTGTTCTTAACTCCCATTTTCTTGGCCTACTTCCCAAGTATTATTATGAAAATTAGTCACTCAGTAAATCTGTTGTACAGCATGAATTTTATTTTAAATATTTGTGTGATAGGTTATAATGTCTGTTTCCTTGATGTCTCATTCATATTATCAAATCATAACTTTCCCCATAAACATCAAACAAAAAGTGGGCCTTAATTAGCTATCATGACAGCATCTGATTTAATGAAACCTTTAGATCTACCTAAAGAATGTCACACCAATGTCACAATTGTGCTTTTTTAAATTGTAGACTTTTTAAGGAAAAATCACATTTTACACTTTGCTTTAGTCACAGTAAAGACTGAGTTGCTAACTGAACACTTTTGTATAAAGCTGTTTACATACAGCCCCAGATAAAATTAGAAATTTCTGCATTTCAAAGGAAGGGTGAGGTTGGTTGGGGGATAATTTTTAAAAACAGGGAGAATAGTCCTGCCATTTGTTTAATAGACTGCATACAGTACCTGAGGTTGTTCCTGGCTTCATAAGCATAAGCAGTGGTTCTCGTGGACTGGTTGTGGAGAGCACTGGTGAATCCATTGACTTGGTCATCTGGCCTGAGAAAGCAAACACAAGTATTAGACACTTAAAATCAAGGCCACTTAGAAGTTTTTTTACTTCTTTAAAATTCTTCTCAATTAACATTATTTTACATACAGTGAACCTCTTCATGTTTGCCTGGTTTCTGCACAGATAACACAAATAGAATACATGTACTATTTTACTCCTTCCACAGAAACCACTGTCTTACATTTAAGAATAATCTACATGTGCCATATTATCTAACACTGTCATTTCTATCAAGGACAGAAACCATCTGAAATTGGTTCCTATATCATTTTTCATATCAGCAATGTCATTTTAGAAAGTTTCTCATGTACAATATATCTGAGAGTTTATCAATTTAATGAAAATGATCCAGGGGTTACTTTGAGAAATTCCAGTTTCCATTTGGTTTTTAATGGAAGGCAGTACTTTGAAGATTGCAAAAGAACTCTGACCTAGATTTCTGATAATCTAAAAATGTCACTATGCTTAACAAAGTGTAGGCATATTTGCTTTTTCTTATGGAAGAAAGGAAATTCTTAATGCAAGAATAGTGGAAATTTCAGCTCCTTTTCCTCCTCCATGTTAGTTAACTCTGGCATAAGAGAGACATGAAAACCTACAGGAGATCTTAGATCTTCACCAAGCTTTATCATTCTCAAACAAGCTGTTCTATCCATTTCCAGATAGCTCTTAAAGAAGAGGAAAACACTTGTTCACATATTATTGCTGGCATACAGAAAATCATCTGGTTTTAAGGCAGATGTTTCACAAAACAAACATAGAGCTGAGTTAAATTATATTAAGTAATGAGAAAGTGAAATTAATATTAGAAGGTTTTATAATATGATTATTAGACTATGTCATCCCCAAAATAATAAACCTAGGTAGGAATTCTTTGAAAATATTCAAATTATATAATATACAATACAAAACACAACTTTAACAAATAGATAGCTTCAAAGGACAGAGGTTATCAATGAGTTTGAAATGCATTTGCATCGTCCTCAGCAACATAAAATTAAAATCACCAGTTTGCAAAATCCAAAAACAGGAGAGGGAAATAATTTGTGAATAGTACTGTTATGGACTGTATTGTGTCCCTTCAAAATTCATATATTGAAGCCCTAACCCTCAATGTGGAGATATTTTGGAGATAAGATCTATAAAGAGGTAATAAAGGTTAAGTGAAGTTATGAGGGTAGGGCCTTAATCTGATAGAACTGGTATCGCCATAACAAGAGGAAGAGATACCAGAGATCTCTCTCCTTTCATGCACAGAGGAAAGCCCACGTGAGGACGCAGCAAGAAGGCAGCCATTTGCAAGCCAAGAAGAGGTCTCACCAGAAACCAATTCTGACAGCATTGATCTTGGACTTTCAGCCTCCAGAACTGTGAGAAAATAAATTTCTGTTGTTTAAGCTACTCAGTCTGTATTATTTTGTTATGGAAGCCCAAGCAGACTAATAAAAGTACCATTTCCTAATTGTATTTATAATGAGATTAATGACAATGACTTCATGAAAGATTTAATTTTTATAATTGTGAACAAAACCCAAATGCTAGGTTTAGAATGTGGGACAACAAACTCTTTGATGGATTTTTCACCTTATTTAGGTTTTGACGATGATAATTTAAAAAAAAAAAAAATCTTTATTTCGGGGTAATTTTAAATGTTCAGAAAAATTTCAGAGATAGTATGGAGAGTCCCTGTATAACCTTAATGCAGCTTCCTTTAAGGCTAGTATCTTCCATAATTGTAATACATTTGTCAAAACTAAGGAATTAATGTTTGTACCATACTGTGAACTAAACTGCAGACTTTAGTCATATTTCACTGGTTTTTCCATTGTTTTCTTTTCTTCTGCATAATCATTATGTCTCTTTAGTCTCCTAGGGTCTATGATAGTTGCCAAGTCTTTGTTTTTCATGAGATAGTGATAGATTTTATTTAATACAAAGAAAATTCTGTCTTAATGACAATAAGTGGTAACACTAAATTTTGCTATTTAGAACCATAGAAACAGAGTTGGAGAGACAACACTTTGGCAACCAATAAAACAATTTTCAGTGCTTTTTAAAATGCCATTGGCTCCCACATCCAGATATACTGATTTAATTGGTTGGGATATAATTTGGGCACTAGAAACCTTTAAACCTCTCCAGTGAGTTTCACATGCAGTCAAGGTTGAGAACAACTGCCTTAGAGGTTGGTAATACCAACATCTTACTCAAAACAGAACTGATTCACAGAGTGTAGTCCCTGGAACAGCTGGTGATTCTGATGTATACAAAAGTTTGGGAACCAGTGGAATAGAGGAACCTCTGCCAAAGTATTTCTCTCAAATGCCTTGAATAATTTTTGTAAAGAACTCATAGTTCACAATGTTTGTCACTTGACAGCTTTATTGTTAGGAAGTTTGCCTCCATTGAAATAAATTGCTGGACTATAACTTTCAATCAATGGTCACAGTTTTGTTTCTTAATTAAACAATGACTCTACAAATCCAAATCCAAACATTGTATTGCATCTTATAGAATTCCACATGGAATTACACTTGAGAAAATATTCCCTATGGTGGAAATTTGCCTTGAAAATTTAGCTACCTGAAACCTTCATACATTGCTTGTGAGAATATATTAATAAAATTGTGTGGCTGCTTTGAAAAATAGTCTGGTAGTTCCTCAAATGGTTAAACAAAGAATTACTATGTGATCCAATAGTCTCACTCCTAGGCATATATCCAAGGGAAATGAAAACATATTTTCATGCAGAAACAAATATATGAATGTTCATAGCAGGATTATTCATAATAGTGAATTATAAGCCAATAGTGGAAACAATCCAAATACCCATCAACTAATGAATACATAAACAAAATTCCCTGGCTACTTTGTATGACTTTAAAAGTATTACATGTCCTCGAAATCTGTGAAATGGCTCTATGAAATTTATTTCACTCACAATCACTAGCCATTTAGTTTAAGGAAAGACTCCATCATTTAGAATTCAAATAAAAACATTTAAAGTTATTCCTAATAAATCAAATTAGAAAACATGTATTTTTCTGGGCATCTAATTATAATATAAAGTGAATATATTCATAAAGTGAATCAAGTTTCAATTTAGCAGATTGGCTCAAGACTCTTATCTTTCTAATTTGATTCTTCAGAGACCATGAAAACTTACAGTAAGTGGAAGTTATGAGGATTCCGAAACAGGGAAGCAGTAAAAATTCTGGGTTATCAAACAGATTCAGAGTAGAGAATAAGGAAGCCAATAAGTAAAGGAAAGAGAAAGAGAAAGACAGGCAGAGGCCAGCACTCAGGGAGTAGCTGAGTTACATCAATGACAAAGAACTAGGGTTAATTTCCAAGAATTCCTGACAAAATTTGTTTTCATCAAGAATGAGCAATTCAGACCTCTCCGAGGCCTGGCCATGCCACCATTTCTGCTTTTAAATTTCCATGACATTCCATTTCCTCATTAATCCCTCCAATAAAATCCCATTTCATGAACAAGCCCATCTGAAACTGAAGCACCTCTCAAATCATATTAAATGGGAAGTTCCTTAATTATAATCATTTACTTGTAATATTTTTTTTTTACTTCAGTCACTTCCAAATAATATTTGAATGAAGTTGGCTAACTATAAGCCCAGTCCTAGTCCCAAAATAGTAGATATGTTTCCAGGATAAGCAGATCCTACTGAAAATTTATCCTCCCTCATTTTATCAAAGACATTCTTGGGAATCACAAAAAGGAAAGCAGAAGATGATTTGGGAAATTAAGGAAACAGAAAGAGACTATCTACCTGTTAGATTCAAGAGCCTTTTTAAAACATGTTTGGGGAAAAAAATGAGCCAGCACTTTTCCTAGCTTTTCCATTCTCTGAAGGCAGTATCAACAATATCATCTCTTCCATAAATAAAACTAACAGAAAATGCAGCTGTATCTTAGGAAGGAAAAATTCAAAATTATTATTTTTAAAGTTCCCCCATATGGGGGATAAGAATTGCTAAACATGGAAAAGTTATTCTTTCTGAATTTAAACAGTCTGTAACAACAATGAAGTATACCTTTTATCCTAACCTTCCTTGTAAGGGCATAACCGGTACAACAGTTTTAAAACCATTATATCCTGTGGTGTAAAGAAATTTCAAAATTAGGTACTGTTTTGTGGCTGTGATGAATTTGTGCATTCTTTTAGCACTAGGTATCCAAGGAAGAGATTCTCAGAGTGCTCTCTGCACTGCGGAAAACCTACCAAGCAACAGTAAGTAAAAATAAATCTTCACAGCCCCAAAAAAGGCATCCATCATGTCTTTTACACTAAGCAATAGAACAGCAGGCCTTGAGTCAGAAATTCTAACAGAATTAGAATTTTGTTAATTTTTTCCCATATATTAAGTACCCTGTACCATAATTTTTTGTATTCAGATAGTATTTATATTTAAATACCATATTACAATTCAACTCCCCAGAAAATCTTCTGAAGTCACACAATTTATGCAGGTACATAGGTAACTCATAAGAAATAAAGTAAATTATAATAAGCTTTACCTTTCATTCTTATTTTCAGACACATGAGAATTTACTTTAATCAAATTGTCCAGGTCCTGGTCTCTGGAAAAAAAAAATATATATATATGATTTAGTTACAACATAATTTTAGGAAATAAGCAAATATTAGTTAAAAAAAAAACTTAAAAACCAGTACATAATATTAGACACAGTCATTTGCAGCCTATAAGGATATAGAAGATGGCAATCTGACATTGAGCTATTTGATCCATATAATTCATGGATCAAATATGAAAGTGTGGATTGTATTATGAGAGAGAAATACAAAACCAACTTTTTGCAAGGTTTGGGAAATCTGGACTGAAAAGAAACCACTGATTTGTATTCACACTTGGCTAACATTTAATGAGTACTAACTCTGTGCCACAAAGTACTAAGTGTGGATTTTCACATGAATTATCTGATTCAGATCTCACAAAATCCTGCAGGACAACATCTGGAGCTCAGAAGGGCCACCTAAGTGAATTTTCCCAGGCCAATTAACTAATTTACAAAATAATCAAGACTTGAGGCTGTAGTTGGAGACTTCATTAAGGCTTTTGAGATTACAGAAACATGGGAAATTGACTCAAAATTTGAATAAACAATTCAAAATGTGCAGGATAAATGCAGTGATCAGATTCTTAAATCCTGGGCAGCATTAATGACTTGATACTCTTTCATGAGACACAAGGTCCTCTGGTATGTTATTTATATATTAGTTATTAATATATTAGGTGTAACACTGATAATTCACCTTCTTTTTTCTTTTTTGAGGAGTTTGGAAAAGCCTTTGCCAATTTGGTAGGAGCATTGTTTAGGCATCACAAATAATAAACCATATTTGTCGTGTCATGAAATTTTTCTTATTTTATTACACAGTATCACATATCAAGTTTGGTACAGTGGATTGTGAGATTTAAATCTGAATAATTTGTACTAATATTTAAAGCTAAATACCAAGTTCCAGTTTATGAAAAATCCAAAATGTGTATTTACTTTGCTTATTCACTCTGATTGATGTCAGCAGCTATTTTTGAAGACCTAATAAAAGAACCTCAGACTGCTCATAACCTTTCCAAGTTAAAGGATATAAAAATAAATTTTTGTTCTTTAATCAAGACCAAATCTATTGCATTTTCTTTTACAGTGTAGTAAAAGATGAAGAACTGTGAGTCAAAGTGTGAAAAATAGATTTTTATAGAAGGCCAGCCAAATGCCGCAGGGTTGAGCACAGGCTTGATTCCAAACCCTTTCCATGGCAGTTGCAGTGGAAGGAAGACCTTATAATTTTGTACATTTATGAACAGTTGGAATTAATTCCAAGAAAATTACCAACTCACTATAGATACAGAAAATTACTAAAGAGCAAATTGTTACTAACTATTGCAACTAAAAATGTTTTAAAATATATATTTCAAAATATTTTGGGGGAAATGTGCATTATGTATGGGGTAAAGCCATGAGATCATTTTTGAGTATAAGAATTTATCCATGTTATAATAGTGTAATTTATTTCCCACTGTCACTTTAAGGAATATAACACTCCTTTACAAAGCAAGTGAAGGAAAAACAAATAGAGATTCTGGGGACCCATGAATTATATTTCTTATTATACCACTTTTTCTAGAATAAGCTCTGCATGAGAGAAAGTTATTAGCTCTCTCCTAACTGTTCTTCCTTTCTTATGTGGGAGTGGGGGTATTTATTAATAGGCGGCAATATGTTCCTCTATAGATGGCTAACTTTAACTGCTTTTGTAGAGTGTCAAGCACATTTACAAAATAAAGAGGCCCCACATAAAAAATTTGCTATGGTATTTCTTTTATGGCAGGAACTAAATATTAGGCTTAGGTTTTCGTTATTATAAAAAGGAATATCTGTCTTTCTGAAACGAATAGAGAATACAGTGAAAGAACTGGTATAATTCTTCAACTTTCTGACATAGCAAAATGGGCCCAACTTTATATATCGTTATACATTTTTATAATTCTTTTCAACTAGGGGTTCTTAAATATTTTAAAGAAATTAACAAGTTCATAGAGAAGTTGGGCAATTTAGGTATTTTAAATATAACATGTGACCAAGAATTTCAGTGGCTAATTCACTATAGTTCATTGAGGTCATACTCATATACTCTTTGTCATGAGCAAAAGACAGCTATTGGCTCAAGCAAAGAGATCAGTCATAAGAAACCAGATTCCTTCCATCGGGTTTCACTCATGGGGGCTCAGAATGTTAAAGCTAGATGGCAATAGACTTTAGGCGAACTATCACAAGGCGTTGATTAGTATGATATTTAGCCTTTAATTTGCAGAATATTTGTTAAACATCTAATATATGCCAGGCATTGTGCTATGTACTATAGATAAAGAAATAAACAAGACAGACCCAGTCCTTACCCTTAAAGATCTTATAGCCGAAGAGGGATGATTAAACAATAACTCCTTCTACGAGACTAATGCTATGGGACAGAAAAGATGGGAGAGCCTGAGAACATCTAGAAGAAGCACCTGATGCAGACAAGGTAGCTTGGGGGGCTTCCCAGAACCTGAGAGAAGGACACCTAAGCTGATACCTAAAGGATATCCGTGCAACAGCAATGAACGAGGATTGAAGAGTGTGCAAGTTACAGGGTGTGTGGGTGGGGTTTGCTTATGGATGGAGAGTAACAGGAGATGGTGCTGGCCAGATCATGGTGGGAGACCAGGTTAAAGTGGCCATTATCCAGTGGGAAGCCAATGAAGGAGTTAAATCAGAAGAATGACATGATCGGATTTGTGTCTTAGGAAGATCACTCTACAGTGTGGTGAATGGATTGAAGGGCAAGACTGGCAGCAGAGGGACCAGTTAAGAGTCTGAAGAGTAATCTAGACTACAGTAGCAGTGGGCATGAAGAAGGATCTTAGATTAGTAGGAGAAGCACCCAAAGTGATTGACTGATTGATTATGGGGAATGAAGCAATAGAGTCAAGTTTGCCCCCAAGTTTATGTCTTGAGCAGAAATATGAGAAATATGGAGCAGGTGGCTTGTGCTTCCCAGAGACCAGGGTCATGGACTATACCAGACGCATGCTTCAGAGGAAAGCTCCGGAAGAAGGAGAAACACTGTGACAGCTGCTGTGTTGGCCCAGGAGAAATTGACAGTATTTTGTATATATTTGCTCATTTTTCTTCTTTTTTAAAAAAAGAGAATGTACTTGTGGTCAAAAAAAAAAATAGATTGCTAGAAAGGAACTCTTCTCTCACTGAAATACTAAAAACGTGGTGGTGTCTTGACAAATAGGAAGCCCTTAAAAAGATGGAAGTATAATACCACAAATAGTTAAGATTTGTTTTTTTCTACTTTAGGTTCAGGATGCCTTCCCTAAATGAGAAGGTCTTAGTGTCACTAGATTCTTTTCAATATTCATTTGGGAGCAGAACTTTAGAGTTTTAATAATTAGCCTAACAACAGTTTATAGGCTACAAGATAACTGAATATCTCTCTTTAATGTTGGTTCATGAAAATATAAAACTGTTACTGCTAAATGTCATGCAAATTCTCACAGAATAAATGAAAATTCTATGCCCATCTGCATTTGTTCTGATTATTGTGTTCCTAGAAAGAGCTCAGGAACGCCTGCTTACATTCTGATCGATGACTGAATTTTATTCAGCCCCTAACTGTGAATTAAATATACAGCTGCTGGAAGTGTCAGCAAAGTCACATAAAAGAACTCTGATTCACTGCTGTTATACTATTAAATAATCAGTGCTTGTGTCACATTGAATTGATGTAAAAGTGCCTTGTGGCTGTTCTTCCTACTGGGAGGTGCTTTAAAATATCCTTCTCTTTACCTACATTAAAATCAAGAGGGCTGCATGGATACATTATAGATACAGGTAGCTGAACCAATTGAATGAAGTAACTTTTTTCAAATAGACTGTTAGTCTTTCCTGTTTTGTCTGCCCTGTGATAATTCTTGAACAGCCTCACCGACTATCATCAAATCTGGTATGCTACTAAAGAATAATCAGACATAGCTTAGGTTAGATTTGTGGATCAAGCTGCTGTCTTAAAACAACATGATGGCCAATATTTTTAAATTTCTTTTTTATGGTAACCATATCTGTATAAGGAAAATGTCCTCTTTCTATCGATAATTTGATTAGGAGTTGCTGAAACACAAACTACTCTTTTAGAAAATTAGCCTCTTCTAATAAAACAAAAGGCAAAACTCTTATGAGAAAGCTCTCATTGTCAGCACAGCACATTTGTCAGAGGGAGGGAGAGAGATAAGAGGTGTGGGGCGGGGAGGGAGAAAGGCAGGGAGAGAGGGGGAGAGATAGAAAAAGAAACTACATTTCCCACTGTTAGCTATTACACAATGTGGTTATTAAACCTAACCACCTTCAACATGATTCGGAAACTTCCTAAAACTGTTACTGATAAAAAGAAAAATCTGCCCAAGAAATACTTCTATAAAGAAAGGGTTCTACTTAATAAAGATATTCCCATGCAATTATCAGCAGCAGGGTTCACACAAAAAGTCTGCTATTATTTCAGCTACCAGAAAATCTCCATGCAGCAAGTGCTTTCTCTCCTGTCATTTTAATAATTCTCTAGAATAAATATATCTGATTGTAGTCCTTTAACTGGGCATGGGGAGGGGAGGGGCATAGGGGATATGAAGGATGGAAAAAAGGGAGTCTGAGCTGATTTAACCAACAATCTTTTGTTTTTTCTCTAAGTTGTAACAAAGTACCTAAGTTTAGATCCAAGGTGTATTTTCTTTCTTGAGAAGGTTATTTTGTATCTTTGAGCTATACTTTCTTCTTCTATAAAAAGGGTGCATGAATATATTTCTCATGGTTTGTCCTGAGGATTAAATGTATACAATTTGCCAAGTCATATCCTAGGTGCTCAATAAATGCTACTAAGTTGTAATTGCTCAACTGCATTTGCTCCTTCCTACTTCAAAGACCCCAACACCCAGTGAGAAAACATACGAACATAAAGAACAATAAGGGACTTTCCTTTTTCTCCTAGTGGGTTCAAAGTACTTCTTGATGTGTGAATTTATTCTCTTCATTTCAGAGTTTTGGACTATTATTCCCAGCTATGTATTTATTATGATAAAATTTCAAGTGAGCAGAACAATATGGATTTCTGATATAGTGCACTCTTGTGCATTTTGTATTACTTTACTATATATTAATAAAGCACTTTAAGTGAAAGATATCACATAAAAATAAATTATAAGATACTTTCAGAACTCAAAATGGAAGTTCAAGTTTAAAATCTGCTGTAATATTTTGTGAACCCACACTAGCTGTTGATCTGGGGTTTTGAAGACCCCCAAATCCTCTTTTCAATGCTCTATAGACCCATGTAAATCACTTATTTGGTTTAATTTTTTCAAAATTGTTTTCTCTTATTAATTAGTTTTATTCATTTTTTTCATTTCAGTCCTGAAATGCTATTTTCTATAGACAACAAACACTGAGTTGTCTTAGCGCAAATAAGAGGCTCAGAACTGATTCGAAAATAGTTCAATTGATTCCAGAAGAGTGCAATATGTTTCCTTGTTGACAGGAGACACATGGGTTATAAATGTGTCCTCATTTAAATCACTAAAGAAAACTAAAAGACTTCTTGAAAGAATAAGAAAGAAAGAAAGAAATTGGAAGGCAGGAAGGAAGGAGCAGGAGAGAAAGAAAGAGAAGCCGGAGAGAAAGAAAGTTCCTACCCTAAAACCTTGGGAACATGTCCAGATAGTCAGGCAAGGTCATTTACCGATTAGCGTTTCTGAGAGCTGAAGGTTTCACTTTAATAAGGTTGTCCAAGCCCTGGCTGTTAAAAAGAAAAAGAAAAGAAGTTCGGATTAGTAATAGGTTTTGGGGTTGCACTAGGTCAATAAAGCAATGTTAAAAATCCACTTCATTCAGGGCAACAGACAGATGAAAACATGAATTGACTGCGTTTATTTGATTACCTCTGATTGGTTCGGATTACTGCAGGATTCACTTTGATGAGGTTATCAAGATCTTGGTTTCTTTAAATAGGAAAATAAAAAGAGCAGGTTAATTATGAAGTTCTTTTGGTAAGATCATTAAGGTTAAAAATCTGCTTGAAATGATAATAAAATAAAATATTCTTCCTGACCAAAGCATATTAAAAATAACATAGTTCTATTACCTTTGGTTGTTTGTGAGAATTTCAGGATTCACTTTGATGAGCTTATCAAGATCTTGGTTTCTTTAAGTGGGAAAAAAGATTAAAGTAGCTTAGGTTAGAGATAATACAGGTTTAAGGTCATTGGAAATGGAAACAAAGGATTGTAGTATGAGACATATTGTTTTGGTATTGAACAGCCATGAAATATGTTTTCCAACCAGGTTAGGGGAGAAAGAATTATGCTGTATCAGAGAAAAACTTACTCTGACTTCACACATTTTATTGCCAAGGGCCTGCTGGTTAAGTGTTCCATAGCAAACATTTGGTGAGTGACAATTTTTCACTCTCAAATGTTTTAACATTATGAAGATACAAACTGATTCTAATGTCCTTATCATTTTTTAAATCATGTTTACCAGCTAAGGATATCATTTTTAAAAAATAGGCCCTAAAGCTGGGATTATTCTTAACATATGGACTAGCAAAGGGAGTTCCAGCAATCCATCAAAATTGTGACTATTCTTCCTCTATGATGACTGAAAAACTGAGTTAACTCAGTTGTTCATAATTACATATTCTGAAAACTGTCCACTCCCTGTTTCTCTTCTCAGCCACAGAATAGTATTTCCTTCCATATAGTTCGCTATTATTCACTGCCTCGGTATAAGGCCTTGTTTTAAGGGCTGGACAGTAGTGATTTTTGAAGCATTCCTCTAAACATAGTTTAAAATTTATTCAGAGAAACACAAGGCAAATACCACAGCAAGAATTGCAGGACTGTTAACACCTGCTTTCCAGCACCATCTGGGACAGTGACCTGCCTGTACTCCTTCCCCCAACAGTCCTTTTCCCTTATATAAGAATAAAATACACTTTTATCCATCAAAAAGACTGATGCAAGTTCAAGAACTAAAGGGGAGCCATTTAGAGATATCATCAAAAAGTTTGAGAAAAGGTCTACATTTCCTTCCCCAACCCTCAACTTTTCCATAGAAAGTGTTTTCGAGCTCATAGTTTCATTTAGTTTGATGTCTTCATCATGGTTCTCACATCTCCATGGTTGATGGCAAGTCCCTAATTGAATTTTCACAGTTTTACATTATTGTCAATAATAATATGCTCACTTAAAGATAATTGGTGTCTATAAATACTATTAAAAGAATGACAGGCATATAAGAACTATCCACAACATAATTACTTTGTATAAATTGATTGAAAAAGCCATTACTTTAATTAATCAATTTATTTTTTGAGACAGGGTCTCACTCTGTTGCCCAGACTAGAGTGCAGTGGCATCATCATAGGTCACTGCAGCCTCAAACTCCTGGGCTCAAGTGATCCTCCTGCCCCAGCCTCCCGATTAGCTAGGACTATAGGCATGCACCACCACACCTGGCTAATTTTTTTATTTTTATTTTTTGTAGAGACGGGGTCTCGCTATTGCCCAGGCTGGTCTCAGACTTCTGGCTTCAAGTGATCCTCCCAAAGTGCTGAGATTACAGGCAAGAGCCACCATGCCCAGCCAAAATCTGTTATAAAACTAAACTGTGCCAGAAAGACAACAGTTCTTAAAATGAGGTAAATTGTACATATTTCAAAAAAATACATAAAGAACAAAACTTTGTAGAGGCGATGGTATGTTCAAAAACCACAACTTTTTTAATATATAAAATTAATCACAATATTGTTTAGTGTAACTACATATAATATTCATGTGCCAGCATAATTAAGAGTAAATGACATAGAAAATGCAAAAACAAACATGAGAACTTCCATTTTTACTGTTCTACTGAGCATAGAAAATTTGATTTCTCCAACAACCTAGAACAATGGCATTCAAACCACTGTTTCATAAAGCCTAAAGATCTCAGTAACACCCCTGAATTGCCTCAGTTGATAGCATTAGGCAATTTGTGAAGACAACAAATTTATAGACATTTTTTTCCAGTCCCTAGATCCTGCAAATAAAGCAATCATATTTAAATTTTATCTAGGGAAAATGTAACATTTTTTCCATCTAAGTGACTGCTTTCATTTATTTGGTTTTAAGGGTATAGTAAAGGATATATTAGAAGATTTAGGTGTTATTATTTCCATGTAGTTTAAAAGTTGTAAAGTGTTTTGTAGTAATTTGCACATTTGTGCCATTGTAATCTATGAAGTAATCTTTCATGTGACCCCTGAGAACAGTAAAAAACATCTGTCCATCCTGCAACAAAAGCAACAATCCTATCTTTATAGCTTCTACTATTTGCCAGGGTGCTTACTTAATTTTCATATATTTTAAGATCAAAGTCTATGTACCAGGGTGCAAAGACTAGGAGTTGGGCTGGGAGTTAGAAGACCTCAGAGAAGACTATTAAATTTTTGCCCTGGCCTCAGTATTCTGTCCTGTAAATGAGGAAATTGGATTGGATAATCTCTAAGGCTCTGTCCATCTCTAACATCTACTCCTAGGAGTCTATGAATATGAATTTTACCACCTATGTGTTTATTAGCTCTTCAATATCTCTTTTTCTTTTTAAACACAACTCACTGACAATACATTCTATATTCAGCAAGCAGTACATGAGTGCTCCAAAATGTAATATATTAAATTGACAACCTATTATTGTCTTGGAGTAACATCTCTGAGCCCCTGGTACATAATTAGCTTTAATCTATGTTAATTGCCTGCTGCTAATAAGATTGAATATGTCTACTGAATTCTCTTTTTGGCATCCACAGTCTGTAATTATACCCAATGTGCAAGTAATGATACCTAGTCGTAAGCTGTGAATCCAGTAGGTGCTCAGTAATTAATCACTGCCTAGAGATCACAGAACTACTATCAGCCTTCCACTAATTTTCTCTGTGACCATGGTCAAATCACTTAACCATTCTGAGTCTCAATTTCTTCTCCTGCAAAATAAGTAGATTCAACTGAAACAATGGTTTTCAAAATTGTTCAAACCAACTGGGCCAAGATTCTCTAAAGTTCCTTCCTTCTATCTCTAAAATTTTACAATTTGTACATGTACCAATGAAATTTAAAAAGGCAAATCATAAAAACAATCTTAGGATATATATATATGAAAACAGTGATGTGTAATGATACTATATATCTTCATGTAATCAGAGGCAAAAAGTGAATTTTATTGTTTTACTGACACTACTTAAAGAATTATCAAAATTTAGGTCCATAACCTTGCTGGGAGCAGCAAACCCTCTAAAGAACAATGAACCTCATAAAATTTCTACTGACTACCAGAAAACACTCTTCTAAAATGAGGTAAATGATATTGGTAATGATGACTCTAATGAAGTGTCTAGGTCTTTTTTATTAGTTATCATTAATAAATTTTAATCAATTCCAGAGACAAAAGTATTAATCTCAATATCACACAAACAAAACAAAACATAAACAGCTCATAAACTAGCTATGTTCCTACCCACCCACTTCTTCAGTTGCTCCCTTTAGCTTTTCTTGAGGCTGAGAGAATTGCAGGCATCACTATACATTGTTTTCAATGGCTACTCTTTCTTGCTATTAATGAATAGTTAGACATCTTGGTTTCCAACTGTGATGATATTTTAAGATCTATATTCAGTTTGCCATAGAATAATTATGTCATTTATATTCATTTTGTGTTTAGTTAAGGAGAAATAAATCAAAGCAAATAAATAACATCCTTCTCTTACCCAGAGGAGTTTTTGACAACTTTGGGGCTTACTTTAATATGTTCATCAAGACCTTGTTCACTGCTAAAACAAAATAAAACATAAAATAAAAGGTCAGCTTCAATTGGAAATCAGCAAATTTCATACTGGCATTTCTTTTTTTTTTTTTTTTCATTCACAGTTGCATATCATTCAATAGGATCCTAGTGTAAAAAGTAATAAGTTTACTGAGTTTCTACTTTATATACATTAGTTACCATTCTTTAATACTCAAAATAAATCAGTGAGGTAAATCTTACCATTTTCCCTTTATAAATATTAATAAGAAATTGAGTTTCAAAGGGATTAGGACACTCCCTGGGGCCAGATACCTAAGAAGCGGCTGAGTGTAAACAAAGATTGAAGCCACAACCACTGGACCCTAAACTCTACACTCCTTCCCCTGAACACCTTACTCCCTTTTATGTTCATAATAATCCCTTACATCTGCTCAATGCTTTTCACCAACATTATCTTCACAACAATTCTATGAGAAGTAGCTTAGAGTTTCTCTGCCACGCTTTTATTAACTTTTGCTGCGTACATGATAGGTCTTAATTTCTCAAGAACAGCAGTAAATTCAATGTCATGCAAAAAAAATACTCTAATCAACTATAAAAATGTTATGTAACCAGTTTTCTCACAAGTCATTTAAATATTAATCCTTGGATTTGTGAGAGAGTAGAAAGCCAATATTCTCTGTTTATTCAGTTTTATGAACTTATAATTTATTAACTACAAATTCATAGTTATAATCTAGTTATGCTATTATTGCTGTCAAAATGAATTTCTCAAGCAGTAATTATAGAGGATTAGCTTCAATATTATCATCTGAAACAATATTATAATGAAATAAATGGAAGCAATAATAAAGAAAAATCTATCCAGCATTGTTGCACATCAACAAATCAATTTGTTCTCATTTTGTTTTCACGTCCCCTTTCAAAATGTCCTTAGCCAAATAATTAATCTTATTTTTTTGTACAAATTGTGACTTGCTCAGGAGTCTTCAACTATCTTAATAAGCTCACCTTTTGTTTTCTGGGGGAATCACTTTAATAAGATTGTCCAGATCTTGGTTCCTAAAAAATGTGTTATAAGTTTCAATAGCTGACAAAGTCAACTAAAGTCAATAATTTGTACATTTTCTAACCTTAATGTTAAATCAAATGAGTGTTGCCAATTTAAAATTCCATCATTACATGAATTCTCTTTTTAGTGTTAAATAAAAACAGGTGGCTACTATCAATTCATTTCTTGCACAACTTTGCAAATATGAGAATCTAATTTTTATTCTTGTTTCTTTTAAGTCAACCTCAAAGCAGAATTACTCCTAAACTCCTTATTTTCCATATTATATTTGTGTAATAGAATTAGATCATCTAGAATATTCTTTGGAGACCATAATGAGCAAGAGAAAAATTTAAAATTTTTCATCATTTCCATGTGTTTCTTGCTTCTTCCCTTCCAAAACAAACAAACAAAAACTAGGACTTTTATAAAAGAGTTATTTCCTAATTCTAAGTTATATAGGTTATACATAATGTAAATATGTAATATCGCTGCTACTCCAAAATGTTAAATCATTTCAGAATCCCACTTCATGCAAAGCTAAATCAATGCAAGAAGATTTCAGATTATATGATTTATGTTTTTATTTTAAATATTCAAATAAGTATTAATAGTTCTAAAAAGATACCTCTATTATCACAGTAATGATACCAACCCTAATACCAAAGGCCTAAACAAAAAGCCTAATTTGATATACTTTATGGTTGGACAATATGAAGAGAAAAAAAAAACTGGAAAGGTTTGTATCACTTAACTAATCTTTGGGACTAATGTATACACTTATTTTATAATGTATACATACTTCCATGCAAATTGCTGTTTTCTATTATGTTGAATTGTATGAAATTGTCATTTTGTGCACCAAAAATAGTCGAATGCTAGTAATTTCATAAAGTTCGATCTAATGGGATAATTTCTTTGGTATCTTCTTCAAATTAAGTATTGAGTAGTGCTATGGGGATTTGATGAAGAAAAAATAAAGCAGTAATAATAATATTAATAATGTATAATAAATACTTGAGCACTAAGTGCTTCACAAGCATGATCACATTCAATTTTCTTAGCAACTCAGAAGAAACTAACTCTTACAACCCTGACTTTACAGATAAAAAAGCTGAGGTTTAAAGGAGATTAAGCAATTTGTCTAAGACTACACAGCTAGTAAATGTTTTATGAACTCAAAAATTGTCCTACCAAGTAGAAGAAATGGACATACCACCAAATGTAATACATGGCAGCATTTGGCTACTAAACTAGAGGCCCAAACTCTGTATGGGGAAGGTCATATAATTAAGGCCATCTTCACCTTTAGAAACTAAGTCACCTTGGGAGAGGGACAAAAGACAACTTTCACTGACTCAATCTGTACTGTAAAGTATTATATGGTCTCTAAATTCAGTGTCTGACCCTCAGACAACGACAATAAAATTGCATTCTTATCTGGTGAACAAAATCTAAGGACAATGTAATAATATTCAGATGAAAAAGTAATGAAATCTTTGGTTTAATCATAAAGGGAATGAACCAGGATATGCAAAAATGGAGAGGCAGCAGGCTGTATCTCAGAAGCTACCTCAACTACTTTCAGAGCTGACCCTCTTCTCCCAACCAAATGAAATACTATCTAGGGGTCAGCAAACTATGGCCCTCAAGCTAAATCCAGTCTGCAGCCTGGTTCTGTAAACAAAGTTTTATTGGAATAGAGCCACATCCATTCCTTTACAAGGTATTATTTATGGTTGCTTTCACACCAGTGGCAGAGTTGACTAGTTAAAACGGAGACTATTCTGGCTCCCCAAACCTGAACTATTTACTCTCTAACCCTTTAAGAGAAGTTGCTGACCTTTGAGCTAGTCAAAATAAGCTCTGTTTGATAGCTACATACTGTAAAAATAGAGAGCATTCCTATATGCAAAGCAAGATAGAAAATCTGTCAGAAAGAAGACAGATTTTATATCCTGGTGTCTATAAAAGATACTCATGTTTAAACTAGCATAACAATATATGATTACAGATTGATGGTTTTGTTATATCTCTTTATTTACTTAACATGATGTGTCTCAGAGAAAATGCTCTCTCTATAAAAGATAAATGTCATTCTTTGTATTTTTTATTATCTCAATCAACTGAGTATAATTTTTAAAAATGACCCCCTAACTTTAGAAATTGTTTGGGTGGTAGACAATAAGAAGAGAGGAAATAAATGATGGAGGAAGAAGGAAGGAAAGCTTTTTAGGCTGCTTAGCCTAAAGCATGATGTTTTGTCCCATGGGCAATCCTCATTCATTTTAAGGACATCTTAAGCATGAAATATAAGTCCTATATTACTTAGAGATCATTCTTATGTTTCTCTCTCACTCAAAAGCCCATGGCCAGGGAACCCTGAGCAAAGGCTTGAACACCAGGTTTCTGACACAGAAACTGCTGATTTTGGGTCCCATCACTGGTTGTGTCCATGGTGGGACAATGCATTTTATCATAATTTAAAAATGGAATTGAAAAAAAGGAGAGAGATAAGAGTTCCATAAACCTTACCCTTGGTTACTTCTGTTTGTTTCAGGAGCCACCTTGATGAGACTGTCAAGACTTTGGTCCCTTAAAATCATGAAAAAAAATGACCAGATAAGTGGTGAATTTATATAAAATGCTGCAAATATTTGTTTAAACTGAGAAATATTTTCTAT
>CM052445.1:39830999-39895067 GCA_028533085.1 Varecia variegata | reverse complement strand
AAAAAATCAATTGACCAAAAATGTTAACATTTCAGATAGAAGGTAATCAGGTTACATGGCTTTTCTTGAAGGATCATTGGGTTCAGCATCAGTCAGCTGAAATGATGATTTAATTATACTTTTAAGCATTGGTTACTATGAAATAAAAAAAGGAGCATATTAAATCTTACCCTTGCATACTTTTTTCTGTTCTTGGATTCATTTTGATGAGGTTATTAAGGTCTTTCGCACTTCAAACAAAAAACCAAAAACATGATGAATAAAAATAGACTTAAGTCAATTGGCTATTTTGATTAAAAGGATGTATGTGCTCAAAATGAATTACACTAATAAGTTAGGGTTAAGATTAGGGTTAAGATTGAGCAAAATTTTGACCTTCATACAAATCATTGGTATACTGGCTTAGTTTCCCATTTACCCTCAAAATTAAACCATAAAATTATGGCGAGATTATGTTTTTAAAAAATCATCGATTCAAAAACAATGTAATGATTTGCTAAGAACTCTCACCTGGTCCCCCTAAGCATTACATCTAATGCTATAGCTATAACTAAACTATATTTTGTTAACAATTTCCATTTTTAATACCTTTTTGTTTTAAATAGATTTTTATGTCTATTATTTCATTCAATCCTCACAACTATCAAGTGACAAAGAAAGAACAAACATTATGATCCTCATTTTATGACTAACAAAGCTTCCACTCAGTGTTCAAGGGACTTGCTCAAAGACACCCAGCTGGTAAGGAATGGAGTTCAGACTTTCTGATTCCAATCCAGAGGTTTCTCAATATATTTTCTCTCATGAGTGCCACAAATTGATGGGGAGGGGCAAGGAAGAGAAATAAGGCATAATCCTCACCCTTGGTTACTTCTATTTACTTTCGGGGTCACTTTGATGAGATTGTCAAGGCTTTGTCCCCTTTAAAACATTGAAAAAATGGTGAGGTTAATGGTAGATTGACAACAAGTGCATAAAACTATTAATTAAAACTCAGAAACAGTATAAACACTCATTAATATCATGCCAGAGAATTGAAGATTGTTAAAGGTGACTATGCAGAAGCATTTATCTCTGAAACTCTGAATTCAGACTCAGGGAGACATTTTAATCTCAAAGCCATTGGCCACTAGTGAGTACTGCACTAGGACTCTCTATTTTGATGCACTTAATGCTATGCTTTCAGCCTTTGGCAAGTGCACAAAACATCTTTGTAACTTAGTCTATATACTTGTCTGATGGAACATTCCATAAGGCATACTCCGTTACTATCAACCTGCAACATGTGGAACTTTAAAACCAACTTTGGAGAATATGTGTTTTTTTAAATTGACGTTCATTAGCAGACTATCCATCATAAAACTGTATTAAGATTAATATACCAATATGTTAAAAATCCATGATATACAACCTGTCTGTTTTTGACACTTAAAACTGTGTGTTAAAACTACAAATTTTCACTTGTTTTGGCAACAGAAAATAGGAAGATTAAAATCTATAGAGTTCTGAAACATTCTGAAATGTAAGCTATATCTGTTATCTAAAACTCCACACAGTCACTGAAAACACTTCAGTAGTTTATTGTGACCCTTTAGTGTATGTCTGTTTCTCATCTTAATGGAATTTTGCTTTTCTTATTGCATCTACATGTGTTTTCCACATACCAGCAGCACCAACAAAAGCTGCTCTGATCTCCAGAGGATGCCACATGGGGAAAAGAACATCCACAAGAAGACACTTTCACATTCTGTTTCTCCGTACTCTGTCACCCTACTCAGATCATGTCAAAAAGTCTCTGAGGTTTTGTCTATACAACATCAAAGATATAGATATTTTGAATCAGCCAGATGTTGATTCAAGTTTTTTGTTTGTATCCAGATGTCTGAGAATATGATACCCATACTGAAAGCAGCAATAAAACATTTGGACTTTTGTCATGCAAATAATGAAACAATTAGCCCCACAGAAACAACCACTCTACTCCAGATTACCCCTTGTTGATTTTTGCCTAAATTAAGTACATGGGATTTGAATGCCAGTGACTGAGAAAAAGAACTCCCAGAATGCTATTCCCAGATTTGAATATTCAAAAACATAACAGAACAGTAAGCATTAGAACTCCTCCTTTTGTTTGTGTTGGTTGTGGAGTATGCTTTGATTATATTGTCAAGACTTTGATCTCTTTAAACATTAATAAAGCACATAACAGTATAAGGTTATTTAAATTTCATAGTTCACAAAGTCGGTGAAGAAGAGTGGGTTAATTAATGTTGTAAGCTACTAATTAATGTAATAATGTAAATTAATATTTGAGTTTAACTATGTGAAGCAATGCCTCATAGTGTATACGTCTTCAGTATTTATACATTCTTTTACTCCACAGCTTGTTTTCAAAGCCCACTACAAGCCAGGCTCTGCCCCCAGTGCTGGGATAAATATGAACAATACAGACACAGGATTAGACCTCTCGAGGCTTCCAGTGTAACTTGGGGAGAGGCAGGCAATATGCAATTAAACATAAATGAATGCCACAATTCCATATAACCATGTATGCTATGAAGAAAATAAAAAAGAGCGCCCACTGCCTGTAGTACTGCGGATGCAGGAGGAGGTGGTGACATAATTATGTTCAGTGGTGAGAAATGACCTGTTTGAGAAGGTGACAATATGGGGATAGAGCATTCGAGAAAATGGGAACAGCATATGCAGAAGCCTTAAGGCAGGAATGAGCTTGGAATAGAAAAAATCAATTTGGCTGGGCTTCATTGGGAAAGCAAAAGGCCATCGCTAAGTGTTAGAATTTTATTCTACTTGAGATGGGAGAACATTGGAAGTTTTTAATAAGAGAGTGAGCATGATTTGACTTTATTTTTAAAAGATCTACAGAAACTCATTATGTATAGAAAAAGGAAATGACAATTGCTATCTCCCAGGAAGCACACATACAAATGCAGACACCTGTACACACACTACACATATGCTCAGATATACACTGGTACATACACATTCATGTATACATGCACTCATATACACACAAAAGCACACACACATGCTTATACATATACTCATGAACACATGAACACACAAGCATTGTGCACATGCATGCACTAATGTACATGTACAATGTACACACATGCACACACCCATGTGCATGTGCATTCACATACATAGAAAAATACATGTACACACACTCATGAGCATACAAGCATATGCATATGTGGATGTACACATGCACACAAATATCTGTATGCATTCACACACATATGTACACACATAGGTATGCACACATATACATACAATATATGAAGAAAAATAGATCACAATTTGAAATACTCTAATAAAAATTAGAAAGGAAAACATAATTCACCTGAATATCATTGTAACAATTACTTATATCTACTATGTGCCAGGCATCACAGTATTATGATCCCTCTTGTAAATGAGTAAATTGAAGCACAGGGACACAGTTAGAAAGTGACAGAGTCAGAATTTGAATCCAGGTCTTTCCAACTCCCTGCTCACAATCACTACCTTGGGTTACCTCCCTGAACCACCCAGGTAGCCAAGGAAATCAATGCTTGCATCTCAGTCTGTTGGTTGCAAGACTGTACAAGCCTCTAACTCATTAGGTCACTGTGCCTTTGACCATGCCACACGGCCATGAGCAGGACAGCTTGGCAGTGTGCACAACAGCTTTTCAGCTCGCTGAGCCCTTGCTCTGCCAACTGGGCCTGTGGGCATCTGTGACACATTTTAGAATCAACAAATAATATCATGTACTGAGTTAACTAAATGGAAAAAAGTTCAAGGGAAACCACATGGCATTATTTGGTACACTATTTTCAGCAATATGCCAACAAGCTCAGTTTCAAAAATACTCCATCTGCTTTTTAAAAAATAAAAAGCCAAGGGGACAAAAACTCTCCAGAATTATTTGACAATTCATGGGTAAGAGAACTCTTTTAACAAAGTATACTTAGTTAAGCTCTTCATCTTTAAATACATATTATACTATATACACAGACACACTCTACATACACATACACTATACATGTACATGCAGTTCACACATCCACACATACGCATATATGCATGCTACTTATACAGTCACATACACTTATATACATATGCACTTAAACACACACTACTGATACATACACACATTACTTATATATACACACACTTAAATACACACACTACTTATATATATACACATACATTTATACATAAACACTACTTATACATACATATATGCACATGTACTCACACATACATACAAAAAATCATTTAGCTCAGTAGGGAAGGTCAGTCAAAATTTCCATTTAACTTCTCAAAATTATTTGGTAGCAAACGTCACCCAAAAATAAGATGGAAGAGACTTATATGCATCACTTGTATAGAATTGCTTGATATGATGTGTTAGGAGTAAAAAGAGCTCAGTTTTGGCTTGAGTTTCAATTTATTCTCTGAATACAAGCACTCAGAATTCTAATGTGCTTATCAATGGCAGACAAGGGGGGAAAAGCTTTAAATGTTTTACCTCCTCATATTTTTATTTGTTTCAGGATTCACTTTAATAAGCCCATCGAGGTCTTGTTTTCTTTGAATAAGGAAATAAATTTTAATGAATGCTGTTAAAATAAAACACTAATCAAGTGAATAATGGTTGGAAAAATTAAGCAGTAAACATGCTAGTTCTCTATATCAGTGTAAAATTTTAAAGCTCTAAATGCAAATAAAATTTCTTCTCTTACATCTTGAGCTGAAGACCATTTAAAGTTGTTTATTTGCTAATAAGAAACATATTTTTTTGGTTTCTTCTCAAAAATGCATAAGTATATGTGAAACTTGTTGTTTAACAAAATCAATTTTGCCCTCAGAGACATCTTGTTAGAACACTCTGAACAGGCAGCATTGAAGTAATATTAGATAAAGTTCTATACTGGATCCAGACAGAATATCAATTTCTACTCAACCAATCAGATCCAATTTCCTATTCTGTTTTTAAATAGTAAGAATGTCAATAATAATAATGATTTAACAATATTAAAAATAATAATAGGCCAGGCACGGTGGCTGACGCCTATAATCCTAGCACTCTGGAAGGCCAAGGCAGGAGGATTGCTCGAGGTCAGGAGTTAGAGACCAGCCTGAGCCAGAGCGAGAACCCATCTCTACTAAAAATAGAAAGAAATCATCTGGACAGCTAAAAATATATATGGAAAAAAATTAGCCAGGCATGGTAGTACATGCCTGTACTCTCAGCTACTCCGGAGGCTGAGGCAGAAGGATTGCTTGAGCCCAGGATTCTGAGGTTTCTGTGAGCTAGGCTGACGCCACGGCACTCTAGCCCAGGCAACAGAGTGAGACTCTGTCTCAAAAAATAAAAAAAAAAAAGAAAAATGTTAAAAAAAAAAATAATAAGATTATATTCCTTCATATAAACTCAACTATCTCTCCAGCCCAAATCTTGTCAAGATATCATGTGCCTCAAGGTTGATTATGGTGAGTAGTAAGAGGCAAGAAAAAAGACCTCACGTAGTAGGAAAATTAATGATTCACTTCCCAGGGGGACACACGCCACCCCATTAAACTGCACTGAGTGATAACGAAAGGGGCATAAGTTAAATCCAAAGGACAGCAGGGATGGCAGAAGCATTGCAATTGGGTGCTGCTACCATGTCAGCATATCTCTGAACAGGACACAAAGAGTGGGAGGTCCTCACTGCTTGGGTATAGCTGCCCAGCCTCTCTCCTGGGCTACCTCCTGGGGCCACCATCCTTAGAGAAGTTGATTTGCAAGAGCTTTGGTCAAGGCTCACTTTTGGCTCTCTTTGTCATATTGGAAATCCACTTTGAAAATTTTGTCAAGACTGTGCATTCTTTAGACACAAAGAAATTCAATTCAGTAACTCACCCCTAAAAAATATCAAACCCCAAAATCTGGGAGAAAAGGCAATTTACTATCAAACATTGGGAAAATTCCTCAAAAAGAAGCAGTTTTATTGAGAGCAAGAAAGGACAGTTGTGTGGCCCATCTTTATTGACCAATTCCATGCTAACAAAATATGGTTATGAAGCTAAAAAGCCAAATCATTTTATCTTCTGATTGATCATCTGATCGTCACTTATAGAAACCAGAATTAAAGATGCTGATAAGTCTTACCCAGTGGTATTTTCATTTCGTTTCTGATTCACTTTGATAACATTATCGAGGTCTTCACCTCTTTTATAAAAAAAAAAATTAGGTCAGTTTCAAAATATTCCCATAATATTAGATATATACACATTCTATATTCTTGATGATTAATTCAAATGATTGGAGAAAATAATTATACTGATATTAAATTGACTTTTAGGATAAAATTGTCTGTCAATAATATAGCTAAATTAATCTTTAGGATTTTATTGGGCTATATATAAATGTAAATTTAGAAAGAATATACTGTAGACTCTTTGAAGTAAAGATCAGGACACTAGGGATCAGACACAAAAGATAAAAGACAGACTCAAAGATGGGATGCCCTCAACATCATCGAGAAGATCACACAATTGATCTGGGAGAATATAACCAATATTCAAAGACATCCAAACAGTTCTTACCTTCTACTGGTTTTGTCTGTCCTGGCATTCACTTTGACAACAGATTCGAGATCTTGGCTTCTTTGGAAAAAACACCAAAACTTTATGTCAGTTAGGTTACATTCAATTTTCTCTAAAATCTATATAAACAAGAATGTACCTTAATGTGGTATCAGATATTTTCAGGACCAAATGACCAGAAAGACTTTTGATATAATTATCTTTAAGTTATCTTTATTACTTTCTACAATAGTGTTTGATTTAAACTAGTCTAAATCAGTTTAGAAAGCCTTCTCAACATGCCTCTAACTTTGTAACTTTGTCTTTTATATTTCTTTTTTTTTTTTTTTTTTTTGAGACAGAGTTTCACTCTGTTGCCCAGGCTAGAATGCCGTGGCGTCAGCCTAGCTCACAGCAACCTCAAACTCCTGGGCTCAAGCGATCCTCCTGCCTCAGCCTCCCGAGTAACTGGGACTACAGACATGCGCCACCATGCCCGGCTAATTTTTTCCATATATTTTTAGTTGTCCAGCTAATTTCTTTCTGTTTTTAGTAGAGACAGGGTCTTGCTCTTGCTCAGGCTGGTCTCGAACTCCTGAGCTCAAACGATCCACCTGCCTCGGCCTCCCAGAGTGCTAGTAATACAGGCGTGAGCCACCGCGCCTGGCCTCTACGTTTCTTAATTTAAATAAAAGCTTGACTCTTTTTTAAATTATTTAAGAAAATATAGAGTAAGAGATTATGTAACAGGTTTTCCTGCACCTACTTCAATTGCAGCACCAATATGTGGCCCTATGGAAACAGCACTCATCATATTCCTTTCACCTACTATCTCTGATGGGTCTAAACAGTGCAAGAATTCACTCCCATTTCTTTTTTTTTTCCAGGATATTATGGGGGTACAAACATTTTGGTTACATGTTATGACTTTGCCACACCCAAACCATGATTTGAGACATGCCCTTTTGCCCCTACAATGCTCATCATGTCCATTAGTTGTGAGTTTACCCACCCCCAACCCCCCAACCCCCAGAGAATATTGCTACTGTGTGAGCACCTTAGTGTTCCCATTTCTTATGAGGTGTAAAAAGCTAACCTGAAAAAACAAAGCCCCATCAAAGTAGGAGATTTACTTACCCCTTCTCATTTTTGTAAGTCCTTTGATTAACTTTATTAAGACTTCCAAGACCTTGGGTTCTTTATAACATTGGAACAAAGGAAAAGACAGAGCAAGGGAGAGAGAGAGAGAAAGAGAGTGAAGGAAGAGCAACTCGATGATATATTCAGAATCTTTTATGACAACGACAGATTTTCCACAACAGAAGATGTGAGCAGTGCCTAAAGGATCAGAAGTCCTTGGAAATATTTAATTCAAGTGGCTCTATTCATCATGCAAAATGCCAAAGAGACAGCTTGATACTAAGATACCAACCATTACTCAGTTATGACTGAATCAATTTAAAAGTAAAAGTTTTCACTAGGTCTCAGCTTTTATTTTCTTGAGTGTGGGTTGGGAGGAGGCTGACTTTAATATATATGTTGTGATACTATCTTATTTAAGCACTGGAATCATCCACATCAGGGGTAGAAATCAATTGATCGACATTTTAAGTTTCAATACTTTGAGGATTTAAACCATTTCACCTAAAAAGGTCAAGGGTGTATTTATTAAAGGGTCTGAAGTTACCTTGAAAAAGTCAAAATTACTGTTATAGCTCCAGTACTTTACATAAACTGAACAAATGGAATAAAATTTTCACATGCTAATGACTGAAAATTATGAGAGAATATAAAAGCTAATCCCTCTAAATTCCTCAATTTTCCAAGTGTTACACTTTTTCATTTTCATCTGTCTCTGATTTCACTGTGATAAGACTGTTGACACTTTAAGTTCTTTCAATATAAGAAAGAATGAAGGGAGGGAGGGAAGAAGGAAAAAGAACTAAGACTCTTTCCCTACCACACCAACAGTTATTCCCGCATCGAAGCCCGGTTGCTAGCAAGCTATCCCAGATTACAAATCGCTTCTCTTTTCTCCTTTTTCCTAGCCCACAAAATGATCTGCTTGTGATGCTCATCCTACTTTTCCCATTGTCCACCACTTCTGTGGAACTCTCCAAACTCCATTTTTTAAAATACCTGAAATTTCATCTATTGCAGTAAAGCTCATATAGCCATGTACAGTGAATTGATTATTTTTAACCTTCATCTATTCTATATTTGGAAAAAAATCACCTGTAGTATGTTGGCATGTTTATATAATAATCATATGTTGTCAATAAGCATTCAATGTCTGTGTGATAGCTACTGCCAACACTTTTCATTATATAGACTTTGTTAAGTGTTCTGCATCAGAAAGGGTTGAGAATGCATCTGCCAAGATTGACTTGGAAAGCTAGAATACCATTCTGGGCACAGATTGGCACAGATAAATGGTTTTTAAAAATAACTTTGACAATAGAAATAATTCTCATGTTAGAAAGGCAAATTTAATGACTAAATGTAAAGTAAACAGCAAATCTGGGGGAAAAGATAGTAGAGATCTCATAAATCTTTACCCTTTGCCATTATTGATTATTCTGGAATTTTCTTTAATGAAACTGTCAAGACTTTGGTTTCTTTCAACAAGAAAAATAATATAGTAATGGAATTCAATTTTCTACTATATCAGCATCAGGCTAGAACTATAAGTTAATCTCTTAAATGCTATCAGTTCAGTTACTAATCATTAATTAATTCATTTTATGATACAAAATAAATAAAAGCATGGCCTTAAGATATTTACAAATACATATGAAGAGATACACATGTGCAGTGACCCAACCCAGATTTCAACTGAACAGTGCCTTAGTACATTCTAAAGACTTCAGTGGTAAGGGGCTATGTTCCCAGCACCTAAATGTCTTATCATAAATGTATTTAGTTCATAAACCAGCCCACTGTCCACTAAGTGTAACAGCTAGTTGTATTTCTTTCAATTTTATGTATAAAGGGAACTTTGAGATCATTTAGGTCATACCCTTCATTTTATGGGAGAGGAAACAGAAGGTAAGTGATGTGCCCAGGTCACCAAGATTGATGTTGGTGGCAGAGCCAGCACTATTTCCTGACGCTGATCTGAGGCCTGTGCTACCAGCCTGCCTGACCCTTGTCCTGAGCAGAAGGTCTCCCTCATAAAATAGTATACAGTCTAGGATTCAATCAAAGTGACCTGTCTTAATAAAATCTTACTCTTTGCCATCTTTGTCTGTCCGGGTATTCACATAGATGAGGCTTTCAAGGCTTTTGGCTCTGAAAACACAAAGAAATTCAAATAAAAGACTGCATATTGAAATAAAATTGTGTGGTATCTTGAAAGGTCAGGTATAATAAACATTCCTCATGAATTGCTTATTTATTCTTATTGAATGGAAGAGCAGAAATCCCTCTGGGCAATTACATCTGAACTAAATGTACAATACTGAGAGCATTGTACATTTGCTAGTACATTTCCATGTCAAGGATACAACTCCCTTGCAGCTAATGTCTAAAGAAATAAGATAAGCAATCTGAGAGACAAGATTTTCAGATTAGAGAAAGATGCACTTACCTTTTCGCTGTTTCCTCTGTCTTCAGATTTGCTCTGAAGATACCATCAAGGCCTTGATTTCTTTGAATGTATTAATTAAAAAAAAGACCTTGTCAATAGGAATAAAAGATGCTTAACTCTATAAGAACATAGACCAGTTCACATCTAAGACAGGAAATAAAAGCTGGCTGGGAAAGACGAGCAACAATGCTTGAAATTGGCTTTATTCCAAATAGGTCTTTTCACAGACTCAAAGTTTAAATTGCAGTGTACCTCAGAGAAAATAAAATAATAAAAGATATAAACTGGGGATCTGCAAGCCACAATAGGTCCATAGCTGTGTTGTTTGGGTTCAGGGAGCGTTTCTATTTTTAATGTTAGCCAGTGTTTACAAAGATAGCCATCACACATAGAAAGCTGGATTTTCAGGATCTGCTGAAAATGTCCTGCAAATTGGGTTCAGTGAAAACACTCAGCTGGAGCTGCGAAGCAGCCAGGTGATTTAGAAAGGGCATCTCCTCTCCTTTTTAGCCTAGTTCTCCCAGCACCTGTTCCATAGAATCAGTCCCCTTCACTCACACCTGCCCGGCCTTAGGCGGCAGGCCATGGAGTCTGTAACTCCTGAACTAATACCTCCCCTCTTTGTAGATGAGAGAACTGAAAACCAACAAGTTTAAGTGACCATTATTGTCAGAACAGGGTATGAAAAACACATCTTGTGATCCTCAGATCAATTAATCCATTTGACATTTGCTTTGTCTTTTCCTTCTCTTTAGTTCCCGCCCATTTGGTAGGTTAGTGTAAAAGAAACAGATAGCTAACCTGGACACACCTCTCACACAAGCATCGATTATTCATTTTTTTCTCTTGCAAATTTCAAGTTATGCAATTATAAATGATTCAAAATAAGGAGATAATGTTAACTAAGATAATAAATTTTTTGTAATGGTTAAACTAAAAGTACTATTCAGTGATCAAACCAAACTCTGTTTACATATTAGTGAATTCATATTTCAGGAATAGAACTGTGGTTATTTACATAACTGCCTTAATAAATCAAAGACACTTTAATACTAGTATTTTTAGGCCTTAATAACCATTCATAATAATAATGAAATGATAATGATTTCTGTAAGATTTTTATTCAAGATTTGTAGGATAGTTTTGACAACCCTGGTTTGTGGGTCCTTATGCTCAAAGACTGAGAATACATAAGAAGTCATAATATGCAGTTCAGTAATAAAGCCAAAAATAGACATTTAAAAATCTTACCTATTCAAGCTTTTGTTCATTTTGATGAGATTATCCAATTCTTCACTTTTGGAAGAGAAAAAAAATCTCACATTAGTAAAACTCTGGCAGGCCCAGAGTCAAGGGGTAAATTTGCCTTAAAATAACTCTGAATTCTCTGAAATACAACACATGTCCCACCTTTATAATCTGTGAAAATCTCGATTATCCTTCAAGGTTTTCCTTTAATATCACTTTCTCCAAGAAGCCTTTTCCAATCCTCCAACTGATTATAATCCCCTCCATTTTTGGAACCCTGCAGCATTTGGTTTTTCTGCACATTCTTTATGGAAGTTCTGTCACTATACTTTGCATTATAGCCATTGCACACTTGTCTCATGTTAATGCCCCTGCCCCTACACACAGACACACACACATGTATACCACTTAAATTTAGATCTGTATTTTACATTGGATCCTCTTCAGTTTTTACTATAGTGTCTTTCATACAGTAGATGATGAATATATTTTTAACTGAATCAACAAATATCAGTACATTGACTAATTATAGCCTTGTGCAATGTACTTGCACAAAGTAGCTACTGGACAATATTTGTTCATCAGTCAGCCTGGCTTATTTTTTGAATTCTACTCCTACCTCATTTTCAGGGCAGCTAAATCTGCTAGGTTGTTTCCACATTTGAGAACCGCAAAGCCCTTTCTGCCTGCTTCTTCAGGAGCAACCTATTAAAACTAAACCCCTGGGTTCAAGAATTGTACTTAAACCACATGGGCTCAGCTTTCTCCCCTAAGGAGGCAGCAGATATGGTGGGGTGGAGGTTTTGCAAAAGTGTTCTTGGTGCCTTCCTCCTGTTCCCTTTCACAGCATGTCCTCTCCCCAATATCTCTGTCTACACCTCCTACCCCTTTTCTCTTGTCTTCCTCATCCAGCTTTTCTGTTCACAAATCTTGGTTCTCCCTTCTTCCTGCTCTAGAGTCATATGTTTTCCAAGCTTTCTCAATGTTCCACTTTCTTCCTGAGTCATCTGTGGTGTTGACCAGGAGGCTGTAAGACCCAGTAACCTAGTAGTTACACATTCAGCCTCCCAGGTCAAGAACACCTGGAGTCTACTTATTCATTGGTGACCCCTGGACGAGTTACTTAGCCTCCTGCTGACTCAATTTCCCATCTGTAAAATGAGAATACTAATCTTACCCACCTCAGAAAAGAATCAATAGGCTAATGAATATAAAGTGCTAAGCATGATGCCTGGCAAGTTACAAATTCTCAATGAGTTTTGGACATTATAATAAATAGTGCCCTGTCAATACTAAATTTTTCATTCAATAAATGCTCGCTATATTTATTTTTTAACTGCATTTAGAAACACCAAGACTTTGATTTAGCCTTAAAGAGATATAGTCACTGAGTCATTTATGTGCTTGAAGATGCCTGACACAATATTATGGCCAGAAGAGCTGCTGAAGGCAGTCCTCTTGGAGACCCTAAAAATATTTTAAATTCACAGCCGTCACATAGATGAATCCACTTGGTTCAATGGCAGGACTGAAAACTGAGAATAAACACTGAAATACAAAAGTAGCTGCCTATGACAAAAACTTGATTAATGCTCTATCCTTGTGTGGGACAAACACTACCCAGTCCCTTGACACAGTGGCCCATTATCGTTTCTTGCTTGAAATTCTACCTTCCAACTCTGAGGCTGCGAATCTGTTCAAGTCCCCAAGGGAAAGAACAAACCCAAGAATCCTGTAAATTTTAGCCCCAGACCTTTCTAACTGGCATGAGTCACAATGATGAGATTATCAGGTTTAGGGGTTGCTCATGTTTATCACAAGAAAATTAGCATAAATCATAAGAAGATACTCTGTGGTAAATTTTAAAAATGTATACTGTATTCCAAATAAAGAACTTGAGCTTTCAAAATGTCTTTAAATTGATGAAAGCTTTGGATATTAAGTTTCACCATTGCATTTACAACAAATTAAATGCTCTTGATCAGATAGCAGTAACACTCCATTTCACAAAGAGCAGCTCAGATAAATAAAGCTATTTCCAGTCCCTGTGGATGGCCCACAGCAACAATACTCTGTGATGACTATGTTAATGCAACAGACATTTTCCCTGCTCCCTTGTCAAGCAGTAACTTCTCTTTGTGATGAATATACCTGGCTGTGGAATTTGTGCCTTGTGGCTAGGGAATGGGGACAGGAAAGTTAAACTCACTGCGCCTCTCATTGCTTCTGTTTGATTTACGCCAAACCATAATTTCCCTTCAGCATCACTCACCTATCTTTCCCCTAGACATCCCAATCACCCACCAGAAAACTGTACAATCTCCATAGAAAACAAAATATTACCTTCAACAAAAACAAATCAATAAAACTAGAGAGCTAGGTGCTTAGATAAAAGAAGAAATGGAAATGAAACATTCAGGAGACTTTTCTACAGTCTTGGTCTGGATTCAGAGCTCCCATTTTGTTTATGAATTTGCACAGAAAAGCCAAGTTTCACTTTTGTTTTTTCCCTTCATTCTTTTGACAGAGACTGCAATCTGTCGTAATATTCTCAGCAGTATAATTCCATTAAACAAGGAATATTTTTGTGGTCTCGGGATTTAAATGATGGAATATTAATACTCGAGGTTTTCTCACTACCTGTCATTATTTTGCCATAATTTATTATATGAACACCTACTTTGCACAAAGCATCATGTCAGACACTGAGAATGGTGAATCATACAAAATATCTGCCCTGAGAGATTACAGAGATGAAGGATGATTTATACAAATCACATAAAACAAAGCCAAATATGATTTAGTATTATAAAATATGAGTCGTAGGGCTCCTATAGCTTAGAGAGGCAGAAGTCACATTTCACTGGATCACTCAGGGAAGACTGATAGAGGAGGTGATACTTGATCTGTATCTTGAAAAACAGGTAGGACTTGGATGGATTGATATGGTGGGCTAGGGGCCGGAAAAGACTGCCACGTGGCATAAACAAAAGCAGAGTATCTGGAAATTTTAGAAAGGAAGTGGTTTAATTTGATATTGAATGTAGGATAAATATATGGGTGGAGTAGTAAACAACTCTGGAATGTTAGGCTAGAGGCAGGTTAGCAAGGCCCTTGAAGGAGGTTATATGTAATTGAATGAGCAGTAGGAAGCTGGTACAGTGATTGACCAGAATCTTAGGGAAAAAAAAAATGCTGACATTGATAGGCAGTAATGGTTTAGCAGAAGGAAAGACTGAGGGGTCTAAGTAAATCTGGATAGCTACTCTAATCAACTATGCAGGAGTCAATGAGGGTTTGAAGGAGAGGCCACTTGGGCTTGAGGGGCATTTTAGACCTTCAGTTCATACATGCCTGTTACTACATGGAGGAGGAGAGAGATGGAAGAATCAAGAATGGTGGCTCATGCCTGTAATCTCAGTTACTTGGGAGGCTGAGGTGGGAGGAACACTTGAGGCCAGGAGTTCGAGACCAGCCTGGGCAACATAGTAAGAACCTGCCTCTACAAAAAAAATTAAAAAAAAAAAAAAAGAATGATTCCAAAAAGATGAACCTGCAGGAATAAAAGAACAGAGAAGAAGCCAGGAAATAGCACATTTGGGATAGAAGTTGAATATTTGAATATGGTCTTGGGCATTACAAGTAGGGTGCTGGGAGACAGATGGGAGACATAAATACAGGACTGGAGACCTGGAATGAGGCTTGACAGCTGAGGTCACTGGGATGAATGACCTCATCCTCTACTCCTCCTCCAGAGGAGGCAGCAGCAGAAGAGTGTCCAGAAATGTCAACACCATTCACTATTCAGGGGTACTTACCTTCTTTTAAATTATATACAACAAACAGCACTGGGGTTTTGTTCATATTGGAACTTTCAAAGGTACCAGTTAAGCATTTTTCAAACACAAAGAAAAGAAAAAAACAAGCTCAAAAGCTCTGAGATCTCACCCCTTGTCGGTTTTCTGAAGTGAAGTGGCCACTTTGACAATGTTGTCGAGATCCTGACTCCTTCAAACAATGAGAAATGAATATAGGTCAATGACAGTAGAGCTATCTTTGAAGGCGCTGATATTTCTCATCTATTTTCAGTGGAGAAAGTGATAGTCCAGATGTCGTTCAGGAATTATTGAGTTTAGCAGAATAACAAAATGGTTCTATTCTATCAGCTCATGGCACACAGAGACATGTGCATCCCCCATTGACAGAAACACACACACACACACACACACACTCTTTTTCATTGCACCTGGGTGTTGGCTCTGCCATCTAGTGCTCACTGAAATAACTACATTTTCCTCTAAGGATTTGTATTGGCAGCTCCCAAGTTTATGCTTAAAAAAAGGACATGGAAAAGAAAATCCAGTTAATTGCACAAGTAAACATAGAAGTGAGTTTGGAAGGGCAATACACGTAACTTAAACTTTTGTACCCCCACAATATGCTGAAATAAGAATAAATAAATAAATAAATAAAACTAAAGTTTTAATGCTAAAAAAAAAAAAAAGAAAAAAAGTGAGTTTGGAAGTTTTTCTACTGGAGCCAAAGAGCATTAAGCAACAGATCCAGACAATTAATTAGTCCCTCTAAAGGGATGAAAATATCTGTCTTCTAAGGCCACAGGACAGGTGAAAGCACCTGAGACATAAAGGGCTTGGATCCATGCCAATCTCCCTGGATCATGAATAGGAATAATTAGGAAAATCTTTATAGCTCTCCTGTAATTAATCACTGTGTTTCACAAACAATGTCTCATAGAAGGTTAATAAAGTTTCACGAAGAAAGGGTATTATAGTTAAGTAAGTTTGGAAAATGTAACCTACTTTTGGTGATTGGGAATCCACATAAGTACACTGAAGGTTGTGAAAAGTCCTGTGGCAGAGAACTCTATTTTTGTTTCCTAAATGTATCGGACCATTGAACCCTTCTTTCACAGAGCATGTATGGACATTTTGTGGCACATGGCACAGAGTTTGGGAAATGCTGAGAGTTGGGCTTTAAGTTCCCAGGTATAAGGGAAACACGATTCTCCCCAAAGGTAAAGAATTTGTGTGATGTGTCTTTTGAACTGGGACTCCTCTGAAAGTCAAAAGGGATAATATAAAAACACAAAAAGTATATATGTTTTGAATTTCTGAAAAATTTTTTTAGTCAAGGAAATTTTTTGACTAAAAAATTGGTTTATCATATTGATAGACCTATAAAATAATATTGTTTAAAAACTATTTTCAAAAATAGCATTTTTTTCTAAAAAGAAAAAAAAACAGATATAACCAGAACAAATACTAGACGAGATAGGACATGCAAGACAACAGGTGTAAATCAGGAGTCTCATGGGAAAATCAGATATTTGGGGAATGTCACCTTACTCAACGACATCAACACAGTTTATGTGCCTCTTCCTGATGCTACCGGAGGAGGTAGACATGACTTTGTACAGTCACCACTAGGCAAAGCTTTTGTAACACAAGTTCAACTAAACAACTGTACTTCCACCTCTTCATTTATACATCCACACCAACTATGTCATAGACCTAGTTGGAGGTGCTGGAAACAAAGAGGAGAACAAACTGTCTTTCCTTAAAGAGGTTTGATCTTATACTGTTATCATATTCAGACAATTTTGGTTGTTTTCTTAATGTAAAGCTTAGGATAGAAATAAAAGAAACAAATTTCTATAAGTACTTATAAAAACATTTATTATCCACCATATTGAAGTCAGCTGGAAAATTGATTTTATCTACTTTATTAGTGTTTTATATTTTTAAAGCATTTTAATAAAGCATACTTTATCGTTGCATATTGCATATCTACAATTACATAGATATAGATAGAGACCACTGCATCATACCTGATTTTTCTTTCAGCAGATCTGTGGGTTTCTGTGTATACGCCTGGTTTAGGTGGACATATCTGCCTGTATTTTCAAAGTTAAAGATAATGTCCATTAGATAGAAAACACTTCTCTGTTAAATTTAAATTTATAAGAAAACATTTATGTTCAAAAAAATTGGTATGTGTTGGAACCCTACCACTACTTGAGATAACAAACTTTAACTCTTTGGGTTGGCTGGAATTCACCCACCTCCTATTTGAAATTCTAAAGAGTCCAATATACTCATTTTTTAATTTCATCTATTTCTCTTTTCATATATTTTAAACCACTGGATGTGTCTAGAAATATGTGCTCTAACATGTTCATGTGGGGTTTTACTGGCCTCCATTCATCAATAAAGCATTTTCATATTTATCTCTATTAGAAGTGATAATATTTTTAAATAGTAAGAATCTTTTTTTGTTATTAGGCATCAAAGGAATAATTTTTCTCTTGGATTTATCCCATTTGAATACTATCAAGAAATATATTTGCTCAGATAAGATTGGAAATAAGTCTGCATTTCAAGTTCACCTACCACATTGAGAATGACCACACTGAGCTGACAGAATTAAATTTTACTATGTTAGGTTCTATCACAATTTAGGATATAAGGCTTTTCTCTGCTCTTTTTCTAAGTATCTGGTTGACCTAATTATACATTCTTGCTTGTTCTCAAGAAGCTATATTCAACTATTTTTTGTACTCCTGAGGACATGTGTTAATTACATAGGAAACACTTTCCTTTCATATTCTTTCATTAAAATCATCTTGCTGTGATTAAAGTAATCAGGGTTTTAAAAACAGGCAAGTTGTCCCAATTTTGTTTTTCAGATCATTGGTGGAAGAAAGAAATTAGAGTAGTAAAAATTGATTAGACCAATTCCTATGAAATTTACCTTCTTTTAAATCTAAACAAGCTTACAACTCTAGCGTAACTGATTTTAGATTAGAATTATAGGTGTACTAAGGCCAATTAATTTTAGCCCCTTAAAAATTCTATTCAAGTAAGATTTAATTGCTTAATTCTATAAGAGTTAAAGGAAAGATAATGTAAGATAAAAAACTTGAGAAGCTATTTTTAAGAGATAATTATAACGATTGTACAAATAAGTTATAAATCCGATCTATATTTTTAATTAGTTCAGTGAAGAAATATTCTCTTGACTCATTAAAAAAAATTATCCTCACATTCTAAGGACAAAATTTCAAAGATCCTGTGAAGTTTCACTGAATAGAAATTCAGACCTGGAGTTTTAACCAAGGAGATGAACACCTAATGCTACATACTTCTGCTGCCCAGTCAGCATTTTCTAGCTGAAGTTCCTCTCTTACTGAGAAATATTTCTATGATTGTGTCTACTAAAGAATAGTTCTATCTATAATTGTGTCTTATTGAAAAATAGTTCTATAATTGTGTCTTACATGGTGTCAAAAAATCACCATCAAAAAGCAAAAATACAAAAAAATCAAAGGCAGGCAATCAAGCAGATCTAATGGAGTCAGTCTTCATTGAGATACCATTTTTTAATCTTACCATAATAATGGAAATGTGGGATGTATATCCTGAAAAATGGTTCAAAATATATTAAACAGTGTAACAGGAACACATGGGAAGATTTGCAGATCTTTGAATTTGTTTCTAAGTATTAATTATAGAATGACACAGATTCAAAGCTGAAAAGCAAGTGTTTTTCCTGATTTGAAGACAAGTTAATTAGAACATTTTTTCAAAATTTGTGATAGTTTTGAAATACATCACAAATTTTGTAACTAAATAAAAGATGAAAGAACTACCCAAAGATATTTCTAACATAAGTGAGGATTTGAGTGGTAACACAAAGTTTCAAGAACATCTTTCATCAGAATATGTAGCTTTCAATGGTAAACTTAACTTGGAGTAAATACAAACCAAATATATATATTGTTTAATAGGTACATATTTATACTTTATATATAATATATATTATACTTTATATATAATATATATGCCAAATACACATATATTTTATATTTATATATTAGGAGCTAGTATATAGGAAGCCTGTGCACACTTTCTGAACATGAATATTGTTCCCTTTCTATCTTGAAGGTTTATTCCTTAAGACTAGTAATGGTCATCAGTGTTCGAGGGCAAATGTAAATACACATATGCATTGGCAAATAAAATTAGAAAAAGCTCTGCAAGTGCTTCTTTAGTGAATGTGCACACAAAACATATCCATGCTTTGCATAAAGCAAATCACAATTCATTTACTTTCATTTCTCTTGAATTTCATTTTGGCAAGATATTCTGGAGTACTAGGTCTTACCTATTATCCTGCCTCAGTTGATTAGGAGAAGAAACAGGAGAACTGGGCTTTGGAGGTATTGGAGGGTGAAAAACTGGTTCCCTTTAAAACAGAAAAGAGCAGTTCATTTTACCATGGAAACATGGTAAATTTTAGCATCTATTAATCAAATTCATTTATTGCCTACATGGAAGTACCTCTTGCATCTTACAACCCCATGTGCAAAAGGTCAGAATCCACAGAGCATTAAATCCTAAAGAAGTCAAATATTTAAAATATGAGCATTTTAGAAGTTCATTAAATCAGACTTTTGTAAACCCCATCCTCTTTCACTATAGTGTGAACTATAATATGTTCTTTAAATAAATAGCTTAATGTTTTGCTAGTGTATCTAGCACAAGTCATGGCATTTTGAGTCAGCAATACATGAGCATTGTAAGTGGTTCTTGGGCATTAACATATAAGCTCCTTTAGGGATTATGTCAACTATCAGGCTGCTATGGAAACAGCAAGAATGGTTTTTAATTTCAGAGGCCTCAAGTTAAAGTTTGATTTGAAGCTCTTAACTAAATCTGACTTAAATATTGTCAGCACAGGCCAGTTTGATGCTGGCAGAGCATATGTATATACTGTCAGTCTAAATTTTCCAAAGAGGCACCAAGGTAGTCTCTGAGCTGGCAAGATTTAATGACCTAAGAACTGGAGATGGGCAATTACATGCATATTTTGGATGGAGTGAGCACTTTACCAAGGGCATGTCACCCATCAGCCCTCCCACCACTACAACCCCAGTGGTTCTGTATGTGTCCTCAAGATAAAGTCTGCACCTAGTGAAAGCACCTTCTGATCTGGACTCCATGTATCCCCTGCCTTCTGTAACATGGTAGGTTGGTGTGTGGTCTGGAGTCAGGTTGTCTGAACCGCCAGCTGTGTGGTAATGGGTTAACCCAATTCTGTTTCTTCATCTGTAAAAATCCTTCTAATAGGATTGTTGGGGTATTATCAGGACTGAATGAGATCATGCTTTTATTCAACAAACATTTATTGGTGGATTTCTATGTGCAGGGCACTCTGCGAGGTGGATGATGTCCCTGTTCTCAAAAGGCTTTCAATATACGAACGAATATATGTCAGAAGAAGAAAAGTGCTACGCAAAAAATAAAACAGAGTAAGGGGATATAGACTGATAGAATGGGAACACTATTTTATTTAGAATGGCCTAGGAAGGCCTCTCTGTAAGGTGAAATTTGAGCCAAGATCTGGAGGAAGTGATAGAATCTAGCATACAAAATGGGCATCATTAGCTTAGAGATGGTATTTAATGCTTGAAACTGGATGAGATCACTAGGGGAGTCAGTGTAAGTAGAGAAGAAAAGAGGGCCAAGGGTTGGACCCTCTGGCCCTGCAATATTCAGAGGTCAAGAATATGAGATGGAAACAGTAAATGAGTCGAGGAGCAGTGGCCAAGAAGACAAGAGAAATAGGAGGGTGTGGTATTCTAGAAGCCAAGTGAGAAACACGTTTCAAGGAAGCAGTAATTGGCCATGCCAAATGCTACTGTTAAATCAAATAAAACAGACTAGGAAATTACCATGGTTTCAGCAACATAGTGCTCATTGGTAACCCTGATAAGAGCAGTTGGAATGCAGCAGAGGTGAATAAAACATTATAGGAGTAGATTTAGGAGAAAATGGGAAGGAAGGCAGTAGAGGCATCCATGCTGGTGTTTGGCCGTGAAGAGGGAAGAGAGAAACGTGTAGCTACCTGGAGCTTGAGGAGACAAGGAAGGTTACTACAGCATGTAGATGTCATAATGGGAATGATCCTGTGAATCACTGCTGCAGGGGAGTGAGGGGCAGATGCTAGACAGATGTCCTTGAGAAGTGACAGGACTTAAGGCACAAGTGGGGTGGTTGGACAGAAGCGCAGAGGGCTCATTCACAGGAAAAAGCGAGAAAGGAACTTAGACGGGTACAGCTGAGGTATACGTTAGTTGATCCAGAGTGGAGAAAGTTCTCTTTTGTTTACTTCTATTTTCTCAGTAAAATAGGAATCAAGATCATTAATTTGAAGTGAGAGGGTGAGCAGGAGCAGGAGGTGAGAGAGAGGGGAAGAGAGAGAAAGTATGAAATGGTTTCCTAGGAGAACAGGGGAGCAAGTGGACCCAGGAAATGAAATATGATGATAATAATAGCACACCGTTATATGAGATGATTATGTGCTGGGAACTTTTCTAAGCATTTTACAGATATTAACTAAGTTAATCCTCACTGCAATCCCAGAGACAAGTATTCTTCTTCTTCCCATCTTACAGATGAAAAGACTGAGGCACAGAAAGTGAAAATAAATATCTCATGATGATTCAGTTCGTAGGGAGCAGAGTAGGGAACTAAACCAGGAAACATGAGTCCACAAGCCCTGCTCATGCCGTGCTGTCTCTCAAGGGATCCTTGGGCAGCACCAATGGCTCAGTTGAGGTTAGTACTAATAGAATTAAAATCAGGCTATTTGGCTTTGTTTTCTCTTGCCATATTCAGCTACTTTGAGGGCAGGAAGAGAAGAGATAGAGAGTTGGACTTAACTAAGTTTACAATTCAGCCAAGTGAATACGACAGAGAGAAGGATGGCAAAGGAGTGGAAGGGGTGTGTGAGGAAGGGATTACAATGAGGGACTGTGGGGTCAGAGATGGGTATAGAGAGGAAGGAGGAGATACAAGGGGTGAGGGATTATGGAAAAGATGGTTGAATCAATGGTCTGGTGATTGTGGCGGGGCTGAGGAATTACTGGAGGCAAAGCACTGGAGTGAGGGAGCTAGAAAGACAGAAAGCAGGAACCAGAGAGAAAAAACTTTGACATTGGCATTTTGTCATTTTGTAGGGTGTGTGGTTATTTACAAGTGCACGTCCCGTGGGTGGCTGATCACAGGAGAGGGGGTCATGAAAGTGAGAGGCCAGGCTGGGGAAGGACCTTATACGTGGATTTTGAATCACCAAGCATTATGACAGGAGGAGGGTTTGGGAAAGGCAATGAGCCTGGTGCTAAAGTCTTCAAAGAATGAGGGTGGGTGACTCAGAAACCTTCAGATGCCTCCAACAAGGAAGAGAAGCTCGTGATGGCATGGCTTCAGAGGAGATGGGGGGTTTTAGAGGGGAAGGAGTTAAAACTGACAGGAGGTGGCAATGAGGAGCAAACAAGACCCCTAGCGTTCCTCCAGACCTGTGATATGCTGGGTTGGGGAAAAACAGCCCTTACTGAGAGGGAGGCTGTGGAGGCAGGTTCTCTAGAAGAGCCCAGCAGAAAGGTGAGAGGCCACTCAGGCAGAGGCTGAAGAGCAGAGGGCTTTGACAATGATGCTTGACATACTTGGCGAGGCAGATAGAAGGGTTTGAGAGCTCGTGGTGACATTAGGTGGGCTCAGGTTCAGGATGTACAGAGTACTGTGGGGATGGTCCAGGTGACATGAAATGAGCTGACGTGGTTTCCTGTGGGGATCCATGGACACGGGGAGGGAAGGCATGATGGAATCAGTCCTGAAGACCCCTCAGCAGAGTGTGGTGGTGGGCTCTGGGTGTTGGGCAGTGGAAGAGTGGAGCAGTAGAGCAGCAGACACGGTAGGTCTCCTGGCTCCTGTGTTGATGGTGGCATTGAAGCCAGAAGAGGGCATGCAAACCTCTAGAGAATGGCCTGGCTCATGGGAAGTGCTCAATAAATGTCTTTTCTCTGGCTGTTCTTTTTATCCCACATGAACCCAATGCTATAGCGGTGCCAAACACTTGTACTTCCTAAACTCACCCCGCCATGTTCTCTTCCCTCTGGAGTACCCCCTGCCCCCTCACCTGAATGCTCACTCGTTGCCCTTCAAACTTTGGCTTAGGAATTACTATCTTCAGTGGTACCCAAAGCTGTGGTGGGTGCATCCCTATGTTTTCCCATAGCAATCCTATTCACAGCACATATCACACTATTCTGGATTACACATGATATTCTGTTTCCACGCTGGACTGAAATCTCCTAAGAGGATAGTTATGTCCCAAGTACTAGGATTGTGCATGACCTAGGTGTCCAATGAAGATGTGTTGAATGAAGGAAGGAGCCAGTGATTGGTTAAATTTCTGTTTGGTGGGGAGGAAATACTGATGAGGGACCTGCAACTTTCAAAATCTGTGCAGCTTTCTCATAGGAGAACGCCACTGTTGATTCCAATACAGAGCACTTACTAGGTGCCAGGTGCGCAGCTGAGTTATTGTGTTGTACAATATTTCTGGAAGAACAATTTACATAAATAATCTCGCCATCCTGGTTTAGTGTCAGATTCTACAGTTAAAAATTATTTTGTTTGTATTACCACTATCTTTTTTTCTAAAAAATACCCTTGCTTTGTGTCAGGTGATAGAGTCCTTAGTGTATCTGTGTGGATCAGCTGATTATATGCTTTCCTTCCAGAGATATGGGAAAGGGGGAAGGAGGTGATCAGTCCTGAATAATAATGGGGCTGGAAAGAGCACTGGGCATCTGAGGGCAGGCAGGAGAGAGGGAACAAGATGGAAAGAGGCATTACAAAAAGTTGAAATGGGACGGTGCCAAGCTTTGCTTATGTCAGATTTGTGTTGATACAATGCTAACTTTCTTCAATTTGACAATGTCTAAGGCCTCAGTGAGGTGGGTAAATATTGCTTGGGTGGGTCTAGGAGGCAGAGATGGGTATAGGTAGATCAGAGATGGTCCGGAGAGTACTTAGGAGAGAAAAGGTGAGTGTGAGGTTATTATGAAGGCCAAGAAAAGCAGAGGACCATATTTATTTCCGAGGGTGATGCATTTATACCCCTGCTGGGCCAGGAGCCAGGCGATGCCATGTTGACTTCAATTTACCTCAAAGGAGCTTTCATTTGCATCTCTGTAATGACAGCCACAAATGACAGAACCCAAGCCCTGGGGCGGGGCGGGGGTGGGGGCAATGAGAGAAGTCATTCATGCAGTGCCAGGAGCATGATGTGATGCCAAGCAGGGGGATTAAAATGCAAGCTCGAGGCAGGAAGCTGTGGCCCAGAATGTTTTAGAGAGAAGGAAACAAGAGACATTCATTGGAATGATCCTGATTGAATTCTGCTTCGATATGTGATGTTTAAGCTTGGATAAGTTGACCTCGGCTCTCCCCTCTGCCCTTCCTGACCCTATGAGACCTTTGCAGGATCTACACCACCACATTAGTGGCTATAATGGTAAAGAAAACCTTTTAGGAATAAAAAGGCAGCTTTCACAAGAAATGTGTGAGAACTTGCAGATTGTAGCTCAAAGGCCAGAGCTAAAAGAAATAACACTGTAAAGAAAGCTGCCTACATTACTTCATTTTCATGTGTTCTGCAAAGATCACTTCCTTTCACGATGGCTTTTTTGGATAATATGTTTGACTCTGTGAATTCTGTTTGGGTCTGACTTTGTGAACAACATTTCTCTGACTGCAGCACAAGTCTACGTTGAACCAGGAATAATTGTCTCTAATATTTAATTGTGAATATCATTTTCACTTTCCATTGTGCTTAGCTCTTGTATCCCACAGATCGAATTGTTATTCCAACAATGGCAAAGGAAATGTAACTAACTTATATAATTATTGAGTCTTAGCAATATGCCAGCTTTGCCAAGCTCCCATCATATATTATTTTATTCAATCTATATATCTAACCTGTGGAGTGTACATTATTATTATTATTACTATTATTATTATTCCCTGAGGCTCAAAAAGTTAAGTAACATGCCCTGGGTCACACTTACTAGCAGTGTGACCCAGGGAAAATTAAAAACCTAGTCCCATACCTTTTTCTCTATATCATACTGTAACCAACCAATTCTCTTCCAGGTTATTTTCCATGCAAGTCTATTAAAAACAGATTGCTCTGAAATATTGCCTTGCCCAACCAAGGAAGAAGCCATAGTCTGGTAAGCACTTATTCCACAACTGCCCCAGTTATAATGTTAGGACACACAGCAGTGTATGAGACAAAATTAGGCATTCAAAGACTAGAAAAGGTATGGTTCATGCTTTTTAAGAACTTACATAATGCAAAGCACATGTTCAAAAGAATGATTGTTGTGATGATGTCTCACTTCCTAGTGGCTAGTGTCCATTTCAGTAAAGCGTAGGAATGGAGTATGCACTGGACAAGAAGTCTGGAGACCTGGTTCTAGACTAGCGTGGCCACCAACTTTCTGTTTGACTCTGGAAAGAGTACTGATTCCCTCTGGACCTCTTCTTCCTTATCTATAAAAGGAAGAGACTGGCCCCAATCTGTGGTTAGCAAACCACTGGGGGACTGAGGGAGGGCTGAGTCATTATAAGGAATCCCCAATTTCACAAGGCCCCTTGAACTTGCTATGGACAAAGTACCTTGACATTCATGTATGCACTTTTCAAATGTATGTAGATGCTGTTGTGGTTAATAGAATTTAAATTTAGGTTGGATCTATAAGAACATAAATCAACTTTAGTTGGTTAATAGACACAAAGAGACACAAATTTTTAAGTATTCAAGTCATAGCAGCTTTTGGTTTTTAGATATTTTCTCAAAGACATAAGAATAGTATATTACCAGGTGAAATAAAAATTTTTCATATTAAACAGGAGTCTACCCCAAATGGACCATAGATCTACATGTAAAACATGAAACTACAAAACTTGTAGAAGAAAACATAGAAGAAAATCTTTGTGGTCATTGATTAAGCAAAGACACCAAATGCATAATTCATTGAACAAAACTAGATAAATTGGATTTCATTAAATTAAAACAACTTTTCTTCTGAAAAATGCATTGTTAAGAGAATTTTTTAAAAAACAAGCCACACACTTGAAAAAATATTTGCAATTCACATGTCTGACACGGGACTTGTAATGAAAACATATTTTTTAAAAACTCTCAAAATTCAACAATAAGTAAACAAACCAGTAGGAAAAAATAGGCAAAAGATTTAACAGATACTTTCCCAAAGAAGATATACACATGACAAACAAACATGAAAAGCTGTACAACATCATTAGTCTCTAGGAAAATGCAATTAAAACCATGATGAGATACCTTACACACCTATTAGAATGGCTAAAATAATTTTTAAACTGAAAAACTAGGTAATGTTAAGGAAGCGGAGCAAGTAGAATTCTCATACATGGTGGGAATGCAAAATGATACAGCCACTTTGAAAGCAGTTTGGTAGTTTTGACAGATCGAAGTACACTTACCATGTGACCTAGCAATACCACTTGTAGGCATTTACTACTCAAAAGAAATAAGCACATATGTTCACATGAAAACCTGCATGTGAATGTTTAACGCATCTTTGGAAACAACCCAAATGTCCTTCAGGTGGTGAATGGATATATGAACTGCATACATCCATACAGCGGAATATGACTCAGCAATAAAAAGGAATAAACTATCGACACGTGCAACAGCATGGATGAATCTCACATGCATTATGAAGATTCCAGAGGCTGTATAGTGTGTGTGATTATATTTATATGACATTTTGCATATAGCTGAGAGAGGAGACAGAGAGATGAGAGGATAAAGAAGGACCCCCCTGTTTCCTGAGTATGACAGTCCTAAGTAAAATGTTGGTCCTTACATCCCCCACCCCCCACTCCCACGGCCCTCCCCCAGGCCCTACGCCACAGTGTGCCCCACCATTCACACCACACCACAACCAGGCCTCCCTGCCTCCCACAGTACCTTTGCTCCAAAACCATTTTCCACTCCTCTCTACATGATGCAAACCTCCATTCCCTCAGTGTGCACCAACTCTGCCCACTTATAGCAGGAAAGAAACTTGATTTATGTAATTGACACTGAGATCTGGATGGCCAGAGACAGCCCCTTTAACCTGTCAGAGTTTTCATGCTTCTAACTGAGGTGAGATTTACAATCGCCATTTGACAGAACTTCCAGCAATACTAATAAATGGTGAAATAATTTTTAAATCAAATTGTTTGATTTTTATGGTTAGGGCAAGGTGACATTTTTAGCACAGCACTTGCCCTAGGTATCCTGATTCTCATGGCTCTGTTTCACCTCTCCCTTTGAACCTGGAGCTTCTCTGCTTCCTGATACTTCCAGGAGCTCCCTTGGCAGAGGCAAAGGCAACAGTGGCTCCAAGGGAGGGAGGGGAGGAGGGAATCTGGATTGGACAAAACAGGAATGCTTTTTATTTGTTGTTGTCCGAATGTAGGAGTTATTTAAAACTAGTGTTACGAGATCAGGGACTGTCTAGGTTGTCCCCAAAGGACTGGAAAAAAAGCAATTCATTGCTAAAGTTTAAGATCTTCATTTACACCATTCTGAATTAGGTTTCTCCTTGTTTCTGTTCAAATATCACTTTTTTAAAATAATAAACCTTGACTTGGGTTAATGTTTTAGTTATTTTGAATGTTTAGAATGGGTAACCTAGGCATTCAAGTAAGATTTTAAAATCATTATACTTTGACATTTTACTGAGAATCTATTTACATAGATTCTTAATTTTTACAAAAGAGATTACAGTTAATATAAAGATTTTCGTTGAAATAAAAATGAAATGTGCTGTTTTTATTTAGAGTGATATCAAACTTTGTAGAGGATTTGGTACCAACAGAGTTAAAAATGTTGCAGCATAATTAGAAAGGTTACATTTTACCATTTATAGTTACAGACAGAAAAATATAACTGTAGTGCAAGGTTGCCATGGCAACTCGCGTCTCAATCAGGATTTTTTTTTCCTCCTCCAACTCTACCAATCAGCCAAGTGGAAGTGAAAACCTCTGAAGCAGAAGAGGTTGAAACAAACAAGGATGAGAGATTATGATGGTATTTAGGAAATATTTAAATGGTAATTTCCATAGGTATGTTTCTACTATTTTAATTTTATCAAATATTATTTATTTTCTTCTCTATCTTTGAAAGTGATTCCAGCAAAAAGCACATTGGTTTTTTGGTGATAGTGGTGATGGTGCCTTCCTTCGTTGATGTTCCTAAATCAGAATAATTGATAACATTCATATTGTCTGTTAAGCAAGTACTTTAATTTGGCTTCCATGAATTTCCTAAATTAGCTGTACATGACATTTAACCACTGAATCTCTAAGTCACCTAAATCCATAGTCAGAAGCATTTGAATGTATCATAAATAGAATACCAAGATTCAATAGTGGGTTGGGAAATCAGAAGAAAATTCAGTATCCACTATCGAGAACTTTTATTTCCATATGTCCCTGGGATGCACCTGAACATTTCTCCTGACAGCACCTATCGTCCCCTCTATTGGCTCACGTCTGGTAAACAGTATCACTCTTTTAAAGTGGTACCATCTCAAAGACGAGAAAGAGTTTAAGATCTTGAAAAATGAAGACATAGACCAATGATTTCTGACACATCTATCATGCTTTTGGACACATCTTAAAACAAAAGAAGTGGGAAGGGGGAAAAATTCATTGGCCCTGCCCTTCTAGTAATTTTCTACATTGATGACACTTGCACTTTCTCTTGTATATATTTCAAATCTCTATCACATGGTCAGAGCTCAAGTTACATAACAGCACAGCATTAACTCTTAAAATAGAAACATGATATTCTGAAATTGTACTTAAGCTTACCACAAATTACGAGTGGATGTCTATCCATAGCGTCTTATACTAAAAGACATTTTTCCACATGACATCAGACTTGGAGTTACTGGATTTCCTGCTCCCATTAAGCATAACTGATACAGGATAAATGCAGAGAATGCCCCAGAGACAGGAAGCCCATAGTCCTACACATACAAATCCATTCACACATACGCAGGCGCACGCACACACACACACCATGCTCTCTGGCACTGGAACTTTGCTTCTCCTCCCCTTTCTGCCTGGAATGGCTCCATCCCCACTTCCCCTCTGCACCTGGCTTGCTTACACTCATTCTTTAAGGTTTACCTCTGGCAAACCTACCATTGCCTCCTTTCAGCCTGCTGGACCCCAAATGCATATTCTATTGCCTCCCTCTCCATCCCTCACATATTGTGTGGCTATCTCTACCTCTGTGTTTATCATACACCCAAGGACCCACTTTCAGTCAGGGCCAGCCTTCATGTTTAATGATCCTGGCTTGAAATGACTCCCTGGTAAACTTTGAGTTTCCTGAAATAGGGACTGGGTCCTACACCTCTCTGTATTCCTGGCATCTAGCAAAGTTTCTCGCTTAGTATATAGCCAGAGCTCAACAATTGTTTTAGAAAGAGAAAGAGACAGAAAAAAGGAATAACAGAGAGAGAGAGAAGAAGAGAGAGAGAGAGGTTTAAACAGTCATTATAACCTAAGCACATACAATAAGGGCCAACTACAAAGAGAAAAATATTGGTATTGGTTGAGGAAAATTCATTGCCTTGTAGATACAGTAGATACAGTAAAATCAACCAATCAATATGTTTTTATAGAACAATTACTATCCATTACTATGGATAAATTTACTTGATGACTCAAAGGGTTATAAGATGATGCCATCTAGTTGATGAGTATACTACAAAAGTGAATGATATTTCAAGGTAATATACAATTAATTGCTAAGGGAGAATTATAGACAATAAACTTTGTGAGTCCAGTTGACAAAAAAAAAAAAAAAAAGCCCTTGGGCTGAGAAAGCTGTGTGGAGGAAGTAAGATTCATGCCAGACTAGGAAGGATGGGTTGGTTTGGGATGGTGGAATCCATCCATCCACCCTGCTTCCGACCTCCACCCTACCTACCCCTCATTACACCTCACCTTTACCATGTAACTGTGGTAAAGGTCTCATTTTTCTGGTTCCTCCTCCACCACCTGATGTGTAGACACACATCAAGGTTCAACTTTCATTCTCTTCTCATTCAATATTTTCTCCAGAAGTATCTTCACTCTGAAGATACCACATTTTAAATCCCTGGGTCCATTCCCAAATCCAGATCTCTGGCACTGGCTTTTTATCCAAGCAACATCTCCCCCACGGAGCCATTTCTCATTGCTTGGGAATCACCTCCACAAATACACCCTTCCAGTGTCCCAGACTCTACCTGCTCAAAATAAAGCACAGATTCTTAAGACCTATATTCTCTTCCTATTTCTTCTATTGACTGGTGGCGTCCCTATGCTTAAAATCACCCTGGGCTTGAAAACCTAGCATTGTGTAATTTCTCTCCTTTCCTCAAGTCCCACACCTCTTTTAGAACCTGTTCCCTGAGTGCCCTGCTAGAAGCTCTCCCTACTGTACCAGATCTCCTAGAGAATGTTGGTGTTCTTCTCATGACCCCACAGTTGATTTTGTGTTATAGATATTTGTACACCCAGATTATCTAACTTTGGGGGTTGTAAAGGACCCTAACCTGCTGTGGCCTTTCAGAGTTCTCTGACGTAGGAACTCTTGCCACACTGCTGAGTGACATCACCTAGACACGCCAGCCCTTTCTCTGAGCCCATCTCCCCAGGAGTCCCTTTGCCCTCCTCATTTTCTGGGCAGCCCCTTGGAAGTTGCCTTTGGAAGGTCTCATGCTGTGAGTGACTCCTTCAGCTGGCAAATCTGTCAAAGTACCACCTAAATCAAGCTCATGATGTGCCTCTGCCACTCATGGTCATGTCTTTTTCCTCCATCAGCACCCTAATCCCTCAAACTCACTCCAATGGCACTTGAATAAGGGGGGTAAGGAAGACAAAGAGGTCCATGATTGTTTTGATGTTTAAGTGTGGGTGTGACTAAATGTTCACTTTATTGTGACACGGGAAAAGAATTTTATTTTAAAAGATGGCATAGAATGCCTCTCAAAAGTGAATATATCATCATGTTTAGTTATGAGGATAGGAGTCTCTAAGGATAGTCTGGCACAGCAATGAAACAACTAACCTATCTAGCATAAGGAGTTGACAGGAATTTAAGGGGTGGAGGGAGAGAAAGAGGGAGATGGAAGAAAGGAGTGAGGAGCTGTTGAGAAAAGCAGCAGCAGGGTAAGGCCTGCAGAGGAATGTCAGCCAATGAGAAATGCTCACTAACAGAGATGGTCAGAGGACTTACAAACATGTATTTCTATTATTCCATTTTACATAGTTTGGTCTGGGCTTCTGCAATGTACTGCTACCACTCCTGCTATCCCACATCTTTATTAGGAACATATGCAAGTGATATTTGAACAAATCAAAGAAACTACTGCTGGGTTAATATGGAGCTGAAAGAACAGGACAGAGGTAAGTCAGAAGCGAAACCCTGAAGAAATAACATCAGATCAAAACATGGCCACGAGAACTTGAATGCCCCAGATCAGGGAGAAGACAGCATTCCAGGTAAAACAAACCTTATATGCTAAGGATACGTGGAAGGTGGGAGTATAACACATTTAAAACAGATTCAGTAACTGAAACAGAGAGCAAAGGGAAGTTATGAGGGATGGAGGTCAGGTAAGGGCCAATCGTCAGTGCTAAAGATTTGGATCTTTATTCTAGCAGCAATGAAAAATCACTATAATTGTTATGTAGGAGGGTGATGTGTTCCAATTATCCTTTCATAAATATCACTGTGGCAACTGTGAGGAGAAGACATGGGGGGGTGTGTGGTAGGTATCAGGATGAATGAAGGCAGAATATGTAGGCAGCTACTGTCATGGTGGTCCAGGAGAGACATGATGAAGATGAAAGAAAAGGGGAGAGGTATATGGATTCAAGAAGTATTTAGAAGATACATTGACAGGATTTACTAATGAATTGGATATTGGTGGCTAAGGAGAGGAAGATGTGAAAAATAGCTTCAAGTTTTCAGAGAGTCAAATGGCTGGAGGATAGTATTCTTAACTGAGATAGGGTACCAGGTTAGGATGGAGAATTATGGATTTCATTCTGAACATGTTAAATGCTTTTGAGACACTTAAGTGAAGGCGGCAAGAAGGCAATTGGCTAAGCAAAGGAAACTCAGAGAAAGATCTGAAGTGCGTACTAATGAAGGAGTGGAGAACATGCAAATGGCCACTGAAGTCCTCGGTATCGATGCCACTGCTGAAGGGCAGAGCACAGAACAGGAGAGAGGAGAAGAGCGACTTTGAGCCTTTAGGAACATCAACACTTAATGGCTTGGTAGAAGATGATCAGGTAGCAGAGGAGACTAAGGGAGAATGGCTAGAGAAATAAAAGAAAATCCAGAACAGTATGTTGGGAGGGTCTCACTCGCAAAAGACAATAAGAGAGATTTCATAAAGGCATGAATAGTCAGTGGTTCCTTTTAAAGGGCCAAGTAGTCATAGGGACTGATATCACCAAAGTCATTGGTGACCTTGGAGGGCTGTTTCCATGAACCAGTGGTGATAGGAACCAGCAAATGGAGATGAAAAGCATCATCCACTCTTCCGAGAACGTTGGCTACGACAGAAAGAGAGAAAGGGTGTCAGCTGAGTGGGTTTTTAAGATTACGCTATCAGATTTTTAGGAGGCTATTTTTTAAGATTAAAAAGATTTGAACACGGAAAAGAGAGAAACCAGTGCAGCAGGACTTTGATCAGAGAGGTAGGAGGAAAGACAGATGAATGTAGTGAGGAATGATAGTTATAAAGCTAAAATTTTGATTCAGTCTTGATTAAAATGAAAAGAAAATATACATTTCAATGGCATTTGGTAATAAGAATTCAGAGGATAATGCTGGCATTCGTTGATAATTCAAAACACTATACTGGTTATTTCCATTTTCAGCAAGAGAAGAGAGAGAATATTTATATCCCAATGACAAGAATCACAATGACCAAAAAGCAACCTTAGAAATCAGCTAGGAGGGTCAAAGATTTTATTTAAGTTGAAAACTTTTTAGGTTGAAAACTCTACATGCCATGTCTTGCTGTCATGATTTACAGCTTCTCTCTTTAACATTTACAAAAATAGGGCAAAAGGCTTTCAAAAATATTCAACTCTCAACTCTAAAATTGTGTTTGATCACCCAAGTCTGACCCACCCAGGAATGACCCACCCTTTCATTCCAAGACTAATGTATATCATACATAAAATGATATTTTTTTTTAGGAATTGCATTTTTTCTTTAGCTACAAAATATGATTATTTTAGAAAACTCTATTTTCTCACTTAAGTTCTAGTTGACTTCACCAGGCTTGTGTTAATTGTGTATATAATTACATGTAGATATGGAAATAGATAAAGATATAAAGATAGACTTACATAGTCATAGGCATAGACATACACATACATATAGACAAGGTATGATGTCATGAAGCTGAGACCCTTTGGGTGCCATTTACATTATGCCTGTAATAGATTTTAATCCAAACACAATACTAACACAAGTTTTCAATCCAAACACAACTAAATTTGAATTCTTTCATAGTACGTAAGTCAAGAAAGGAACAAATGAGGGATGGGATAATCCATGGTGTTAAAGGCTACAGAGAGGTCAAGGGAAGAAAGCCTAAGAAGGACTTGTTCCTAGATAACTGGGAACCCTGGTGGTGTTCTCAAGTGTGCTGCATGAAGACAGGTATGTGGGAGAAAAATGAAACTTCAAGGAAAGATTGGTGGTAAAACAAACAAACAAACAAAGGCTCACAAAAGGAAGAACAGAAAAGAGAATGAGGGTGTGAGTATTAAGGGGAAATTCTTTTGGAGAAGATGGGAAGGGAGAGCTATGAATACTCATGTATTAGTGAAGGATAAAGGGAAATAAGTTTAGCATTGAGCTATTAACTAGTGTTATAAATCAGAGTCCCCCATTTATCTGTTTTTGACCTATTTTCATTTTCTTTGGGCTCCTCTGGGGACAAAGATCTCTTTTTGAAGCTTTTACTCTCTTTCATCATTTAATAATTGCTTCTATTTTTCTGCATTTACTAAAAAGGGCTATTTCTCAGCCCTGGGAATGTACTGGCATTAAAGGTGAGAAACAGAAGCTGTACTTTGAGCTCTTCCAAAGAAAATCACTTTAGAAATCAAAGGCATTGCTATATTGTTATTATTTTATCCTTTCCCTGAAGGCTTGGCATGACATCATTTCTGATCCTCAAAGAGAAGTCTTTCAGTTTAGCCATTATATTAATAATCTGTGACTCTAAAAAAGGAATGGTTATCTAAATTGATCAACCTAGCCTAATAATCTCTTTTCCTTAGTTCCAGTGCTGTGGATCTGAGCCAGAAATCAGAAATAGGAGCATTGTAACTCATCTCATCTCCCATGTAAATCACAACCAGTAACGCATAAATTGTAAGGGCATATAGCCAAGCACCATCAGTGCTGTGCAAACAGAGATCCAAAAGCTCAATGGGCACTGAAAGCATGAGATGCTAATTCATGAATGAATAATCTTTTCGTATTTTTATACTGTTATATAACCAGTTCCTTATTATAGAGATAATTTACCTTAATATTGGAATAATGATGTGAGGAAAAAAATAAGTTATTTTGGAAGTAAGTCATAAATATTTTTAAGGAAAGTACCAGTTATTCTCTATCAAGACAAAATTGGATGGATCTTAACAATACCCAGGAGAAAAATTATAACTAGGAGAACTCCTAGTTAACATTTTCTCCACTTAGGTAGCTCCACAAAATGTATCACCCATAGAGAAATGTCTAATAACAGCCTGAGGGGAAAGAATGCTTTAACACATTGACTGCCACACTAAAAAAAAAAAAAAAAAAGAAAGAAAAAGAAATTTTTTTCCTTGGGGCTATGGTGTTTTATTATGAAAATAGAATAAAAACTTTGAAAACAAAATAATCCTTTCTGATTTAATGAAAAATTTGTTATTTTGTATTGTTTTCTGTGCCTGAGTTATATGTAACTTGAAAAATAGTTCTCACGGCTCTGAAGGTGAAGAAACGTGTGAGTTCCATATGCTTCATGACGCCCCGGGCTCAAAACTAGCGTGAGTTAAATACAACACACATGGCAGTTAATGTGTTAAACTAGACATGTAATTCATACTTGGCAGTTCATAAAAAGAAAACATTTTAATAGAATGTGGATGTGATTCAAAGTTGTGATTGCTCAACATGTTCAATCATTTGATTTAGTTATATATATTAATATATAGAGACAGAAGTAATGACAGGTATGGAAAAAAGCAACTTGAGCTCTTTGTGTCTATTCAGCAACTGAAGTTTATTTGTATCCTTATAGATCCAGCCTAAAGTATAATAAAGGACATTTATTTTCAAATATTTCCATTACATAGAAATGAAAGAGACATTAGAAGTCTGCATGGTAGATGAAAATTTTAGAAAATAAACCAATCTAATATTAAACAAGCACATAGTTAAATAACTATTTATTTAACTAAGTTATTTAACAATAGTTAAATAACTATTTATTACCTTTATTAATTTATTAACTAAGTTATTTAGTTAAATAACTATTCCAACAATTCCCAATTATTGGAATTGGAAGAAGAGATCCCACTGAAACATGAAAATATTTGGTGAAGATATTCTAGAGATTGAGACATAAAAACATTTTTGGATACCTGAAAGCCAAACCATATCACAGACCTATTTTGCTTTCTGTGTTAGTGATGACAGGAATCCTACACTTGTAGAACATGCTTCTTTAAAGCCTGGAGTGTAAGCTCCCTGTTTCATTCTCTAATCCCAAGATCCTAGAGTAATATCTTGCACACAGTAGTGGTTATTAAATATTTATTACATTGAATTGTTGCTGGCATTTCTAGCATGGAAATTGTAGAACAAAGTGTCTTTCAAAAGATCTATAACTATTGCTCTCAACAAAAAAATAAAAGTAGAAAACTCTCATTTGTCACTAAATGTTTATAAGGAACGTGCCACACACATCTCCATCTGGTCCTGGGTTCAGCACAGCCTGGAAGCATCTGGGCACCAGATGCCTGCACTGGAGCCCCTGCCTGGTCCTTGACTCTGTTTTCTGACTCTGCCACTGTCAAACTGTCAAATTGTGTCCCCCCAAAATTCATGTGCTGAAATTCTAACCTGCAATTTCTCAGACTGTGACCTTACTTGGAAACAGGGTCATTGCACATGTAATTAGTTAAGTTAGGATGAGGTCATACTGAAGGAGGCTGGACCACTAATCCAGTTTGATTGGTGGCTTTATAAGAAAGGGAAATTTGGATTCAGACATGCACATAGGAAGAAGGTCATGTGAAGATGAAGGCAGAGATCGGGATAATGTTTGTACAAACTAGGTAACATCAGTGATTGCCAGGAAACCACCAGAAGTTAGGGAGAGCATGGCACAAACTCTCTCTCACCCTAAGAACGAACCAACCCAGCAGACACCTTGATCTTGGACTTGCAGCACCTAAAACTATGAGGCAATAAATTTCTGTTGCTTAAGCCACCCAGTTTGTGGCACTTCATTATAGCAACCCTAGCAAACTAATACAGCCACCTGCTTACTCCTCGTAGCTTGTCAGATTTCCTACCAGGGGCACCTGTAGCCCTGACCTCACTTCCACTGGGCATTGTCTTGTTCAGAGCTCAACTTCACAAAATTGCCTCCAATTTATTCCAAAGCATCCACAATTACATGTTGTCAATGTCTGACACATTCTTTCATTCAACGGCATTGCAATTACATATGACACCTTTCCCTTACCTTCTGCTGGCACCTGTGCTGGGGGTGGCATTATAACCTGGAGGGGGCGGCGGGAACCAGGACTGTCTGTTAAGAAATGACATCAGTAGTAATAAACATAGTGTTTGAAAGGCTGATCCCACCCACCTGTCTTAAAATAATTTGACAATTAAAAAGACAATGAGGCCAGGCACCGTGGCTCACGCCTGTAATCCTAGCACTCTGGGAGGCCGAGGCGGGTGGATTGCTCGAGGTCAGGAGTTCGAGACCAGCCTGAGCAAGAGCGAGACCCCCATCTCTACTAAAAATAGAAAGAAATTATCTGGCCAACTAAAAATACATATAGAAAAAATTAGCTGGGCATGGTGGCACATGCCTGTAGTCCCAGCTACTCGGGAGGCTGAGGCAGTGGGATCGCTTAAGCCCAGGAGTTTGAGGTTGCTGTGAACTAGACTGATGCCACGGCATTCACTCTAGCCCGGGCAACAGAGCGAGACTCTGTCTTAAAAAAAAAAAAAAAAGACAATGAGATTATACAAGGCCTTAGAAATAAAATGAACACTAGCTCATAAATTAAACAGGAAGTAAATATCCTATATTCCAGGCTATCTGCTCCTTTAAAACTTCTTTTCTCATTTCCTTTGGCACTAAATAATAGGCATTTCTTTAAAAAGAAATCTAAAAGCAAATATGGAAAATAATAACAATTGCTAAATCTAGATAGTAGGCTGATGGATGTTAATCATGTTATGTTATTCTCTCTATTTTTCTGCATATTGGGACCATTTCATAACAGAAATAACAATCTTATGCTCTACTCCAAATATGATTTTTTTAAAAAACCATGTGATAGAAACTCTGACAAGTAAGAATATTGAAAACATAAATGACACCACAGCAACACTAACCTCAACTTTAACCTTAATCAGAGGACATCATTTTAATTGGTAGCAATAGCTAAAGCCTCTGTCAAAAAAAAAAAAAAACCTAAGATATGAACCCAAAGTGAAGATGTTCAGAGGATAGTGATACAAACTGGAGAAGGAAAGGCTGGGATAAGGAGGACAGGAGAGCTGGCTTTAAATTCTTGAAGTAGCTCTATTCTCTGGGGCACCAGAGGACTGAACTAAGACCAGCTGGGAGTCAATCAAAAAAATTCCAGCTCAATGTCAGGAGTAGATGCCACCCAGGAGAGCGAGTCAAAGGTGTATCATAAAATGGTGAGAATCTCATTGCTGGCTTCGATGGTCCTGAATTGTGCCTAATGTCTCAGAGGAAAGATTCTTGCACTGGGTAGGAGATTGAACTAACTGATCTTAAATTTCTCTTTCAACCTTAGGAATCTGTTTTAAACAGACAAAGGGTCAAGGGGATGTGAAATTTGGGTTCAAGGGTAAGTTGAATGATATCTTCCAAGACTCTGCAGTTATAACCAGAAACTCGACTACAGGGAAAAGAGAATCAGTTATTTCTTTCCAGAAGGATTATAGCATCACCGTGGCAAAGTCAGCCAGTCCATCAACAAACACTGAGCACCTACCCTATACCAGGCATGGATATAGGTGCTGGCAAAGAAAATAAGAAAATTAAAAAGCACTGATATTTATGAATGCTTGTTTTCCATTTGCACCATGATTCACTAGCACTGTGTTCTCTTCAACAAGCAAAAATCTCTCCCACCATCATGCTCCCTGCCATGAAGACCATCCAGGCCACCACAGGTCCAACTTCTCCTCCTTGCCTACTAGAAATGCAGAACCTTGCTCCAGCACAGTGTGGGCAACCATGTGGAGGAGTCAGAGGAAGAGGCAATAATCACATAAACACAGACAGATGTCTTGAGAGATGGCCTTAGACTCTGCACTTGAAAGTAGGGTCAGCCCAATCTACAGAGCAGGCTGGTTTCAGGAGCATGGCAATATGTGGTCATATATCAATCATTATTTCAGGCTAGGGCATTCCCTGTAGCAGGACTCTATAAACACATAACCCAAAGTTGCCTAGCGTTTACCATCTGAGCTCTATCATCAAAAACTACCTAGAAACTTAAGGCCCCAAGGCAACTGGAGAGAAGACCATGTACTTGGAAAGGAGATTGTGGGAGGAAAGAACTGAAGTTTGGGAACAACAGAATGTGGGTGCTGGATCCATGGGAAGGAGAGGATGAAGCTTCTGAAAGCTGCCTGGGAGTTTTGGTGGAGGATTTGGTTCAAAAGTCAATAAGGAACAGTCCTTTACAGGATATCAGCAAGAGGCAGACACAAGGAGCTCTCATCGTACCTCTTTTTCTTTACAGGAGTAGTTGCAGAGGTGGAAGCTGTGGTATTAGCAGTGTTCACACTCAACAAACCACCAGGTTGCCTGTTCAATGACAAAAACAACAATCATTACATTCCTCATTTTTTCATTCTACCCCACCTTTGAAAGATCTTATAATCTACTCATATTCCCGCCTGCTTTCTGTCTACCACAAAGTGTTTCCCTTGAGGATGGAAGAACAACAACAAAAAAAGTTCTTCCTTAGTTTACTCATTTATAAGTTGTCAGGCTCTCATACAACTAGCTAAAACTGAAAGGAATGGATGAAGGAGTCATTCATAAAATGACATTAATTGTATGTCTGAAATTCACACCAGTCAGTTCTGATGTGCCATGGATTCATATTTTTTAATCCTGTGATTATGTTGTGACTAACAGAATTATCTTGCAATTTTTTGCATTAAAACATTAGTTTGTTTAAGAAGAATTTTTAAATCATATCATTTTAAGTCTCTATTTAGCATTTATTAACATATTCAGACCCTCAGAAAATGGAAGTGATCCACACCTGCTTCAAGCACTGACAGGTATGGTCCAGTGTGAGAATTACTTTACATGTAAATACAAATTTAAAAACTAATTAAGTTTAAAAAACTCTACCTAATTTGGGCTGCTTATAACTGCCAGTAGTACATTCCAGGGGTAATGCATTTCACCTAAGTAGATTGTGAGCAGACCTATGATCTCACAACTCAATTTTCCCTGAAAGAGGAGGTGTAGCTGTGAAGGGTGTGTGGGGAGGGAAGTGAGGTGTAGGGGAAGGAAGTGGGAGTAGAGGGAAACAAAGCTTTGTGGGGGAAAAATAAAGAGTCTAGATTTTCTAAAAAAAAGAAGAAAAAAGGATGACCCAAACTTTGGTGTTTGATTAGAGTAACAGCAACTTTTTCTGCAAAAGTCCAGAGAGGGAATATTTGAACCTTTGCAGACCTTTTCAGCATCTGACATCTACTACTCAACTCTGTCTGAGCAATAGGGGTGTGACTGTGTTCCAATAAAAGAGAGGTAAACCCTGTATTCTCTTGAACACATACAAAGAAATTAGGAAAGTACGTACAACTTTGTTGCTTCTGGTGATCTAAATGTGGACATGTTCCTGGTAACAGAGAGGAAAAAAAAAAAAGGCAAAAATTGAGCAGCAACAAAAAATTAATACTTGCATCTATTTGCAATTGTCCATAAATTTAGAGTTATTATTATTAAAAGTTAAGTATTATTTGAGCAAAAGAAAGAGAAAGCATTGATGTTTGAATAAATTTGATAAGGTGACTTTATGATTCTATTTCTTGTACTAGAGTCCAAAGAAATTTTTGTTTTCTTCTGGGAAAACTCAGTATCTCTTAAAAGCCCAGTGTTTTTGTTTGTTGGGTTCAGTAATTTTATTTAATAATAAGAATTTTAAATTTGCATTTGCATGCATTTCATAATTTTGTCACCAGGATGCCTGAAACAGAAACATAAATGTGGTTAAGAATGATGATCAGAAGCAAGGGTAGGAAACCTGCAGCCAATTTGGATTCAGTCAAAAGGTCACACTTAAGGATCTAGAAGGCCACATGTGGCCTTAAGGCTGCAAGAGAACATGTGGCCTTAAGGCCGCAGTTTCCCCACCCCTGAGAAACAATGAGCTCTCTTGATTTTTAAGCCAGACAAGATTTTATTCTAGCCATGAGCAGAAATAAAGAATTTACTCCAGAATTTTTGCGTTAAAAATATAGAAGATAATAATTTACAGAAGCATATTAAGTAGGATCAAAGAATTGTAAGTAAGTAATTAACACTTAGAAGAATACTATACTTGAGCCTTTCCCAAAGTTAGTAGATACCGGTACCTATTGGTTAGTCGGTTATCCAAGGTATTGGCCTTATACGCTTTAGCAGCATCATTTCTGTCTGAGATCCTTCATAAAGAAACAAGACAAAAGTCTGGATAAACATTTAGATTATTAAACTCTTTTTAGGCCTCTTTCATGTTAGAATAACTTCACAACATAACCTTTCTCTAGTAAAGAAACTGTTTTTTTCAGGTGTCACATTTTAGAAAATTTTACAGTTTAAAAAAAGCTACTTATGATGACAAAATCTATTTATGAGGCTATTGTAATGTAGTTTGAAACTTTAAAAGTATTATGCTTTTTGCCAGGTTGCCTTTCTGACTCACTGAGCATTTAACTCATTAACTACTTTTATATACTTTATTGTTCAGTAATATATCTAGTAAATGACAGTACTTCCTATGTTGATAAAGCATCAATGGACTACTTAAATATTTTTACAATATTTTGTGGCATAGATGATATTATGTGTTTGCCAAACTCATTTTCTTTTCTTCCTGAGCACACAGGAAGACCACATTTCCCAATCTTCATTGCAATTAAGTTGGGGCCATATGATTGAATTCTAGACTAAAGAATGTAGGCAGAAATGTTATTTGCCACTTCCAGACCCAACAAAAACCTCCTGCATAATCTTCTATGCTCTTTCTTTTCCTTCTACTATGGCTTTGGTGCCCATGGGTTGAAGACGGCAGCATTAAAACATGGAAAGGACTTGTTCCCTGAGTCACTGCACAGACTCTTGCAAATCACATTGGACTCTGATGAGTCAAGCAGTACCTTATATTGTGTCAAACCATCTAGATTTGGAGAAGAGAAAGGGGACTTGTTAAATTAGTTTACTTTGACTAATACATTTAGTTAATAGCTCCTAATGGCCATCAGAGGTTTTAATCCCTCTAATCTCATAGATCTAGAAAAGGTGTGTATGTCTGCCCCTTGGATCAGGAAACACAAATTAGGGAGGTTATCATTCCATGCCAGTGGTGGGGTCTCATGACTTCAGTCCTTGTTCCTTCCTTCTTTGTCTCACACCACACAGGAAGGCTCCTCCTAAGACCTGGGGCTGTCTTTGGGAGTGTTCGGCAAGCTTTGGGGGAAGTAGGATACAGCAAAGTTAAGCTCAGGAAAACAAAAGGTCAGTAAGACTCTTCTGTTGATCCCACACTACAGGTCTACTATAACTTTCCCTAAACTTCTGCTTTCACGATCAACTTTAGGACACGGCTTTAAATAAACGGTTCCTGCTAAGGTGGACACTGACTTTGCCTCTCTCTAAAAGAAGGTCATGTGGGAAAAATATGACTTTATTTAAAATAAAATATTACTTATTTTAGTCATAAACTAAAAATCATGTCAATTTCTAGATGCCATTTTGGTATCTGTAACTAAACTATTGGGTGATGACTCTAATACATTAAATTTCTGAATCAACTCCAAACAGCTTCTGTTTATGCTATGTAATACCACAAACTGCTAACTCTTGAATACAAAAGGAAGAATAAATAACTGGTTACAACACTCCAGTGTTATAGGTAACTTAACATGTCTTCCTTTAGTTATAGCTCCATATTCTCCACAGAGTGTTCACAGTGCAGGCACTAATATGGACATAATCCTAGAATCCATGGGTAAAAAAAACTCATGTCTAAGATGATCAGTGGGCCAAAGACTAGGATCATATCCGCTGCACTAACTGAAGCCTCTGAAGCTCTGAGATGTTTCGACTCGAGGGCTCTGCAGTAAATCACTGTGAATACCATAGGTGAAATGTCAGGCAATCAGCAATCTTAAATCTTAAATGTTTTGTGGGAATCCTAGTCAGACTTCATAGCTATCTATGAGATCCTCATATAAGATAAAAATAATCTCGAAAAATTGCTACTCTGGTATAGTGAAAACAGCAATATGTCTAAAGTAAATGGAACCTTAATATCAAATGTTCTCAAGGTGGGTTCTGATGTTAAAATTAAACAAAGTTAATTAAAATTCCATGGTGTAAATTTATATGGACAATACTAAATATAATAAAAATAGCTTCCGACTACTCTTTCCTGGTCATTTCATAGATTTTCTCCACTCTTCAGAACACCCCTGCAGGGTAGGTGTAATTATTCTCATTTTATAGAGAAAGACATAGAGACTCAGAGAAGTTGGGTGACTTTCTCTTGGCCGCACAACTGGGAAGTAGTCTATCTCCAAGTCTTTTCACTGGGACCCAATGTCATATATCTGATTCTGTATGATTGTCCCCCAGACTCATATATTAGGTTAACATGTCTTCCTTTATTTATCATTCTTCACCTCTCACAATTTCTTTCATGCTACCAGAGGGATACGTCTATTAATAGTCATGGAAAGAACTCTAAACCACCATTCCAACACATATGTCAATTTCTTATTTCTGGGGGAGATTAATTTTTTATTTATCCTGAAATTTAAGTTTCTATCAACATGTGATATGAAATAGGTTGTTTTAATAGGAGTGGATCTTGGAGACAGGAAATACTCCAACACTATAATTAGCAATATGAATGATCAAAAGAACCAAACGAAAAGTTATACTTTCGCAATAGAGCACTAGGGGGCTCCCAAACCTAGGTTTTCCAAATTAGTCATTCAACCACCTTCAGGATTTGGGCCATATCTGCACAGTACATACTTTATTATTTACTTATGCTTCTTTAGCACACCTCACATTTTACCCATATATTTATATTTTAATAGAGAACTCTTTCAATGTAAACTCAGTACTTTTCTAGTATTCACTAAAACAAATGCCTTATTATTAAAATGCATGCACACACAGCACATGTATTTGATTATCTTCCTCCTAAAATTATTTCACATCTTGCATTTTGGAGTGGCCCACATTACAGAAGTCCAACTCCTGCTAACAGGACTTCCCTTTCTTTACTGATTCCTGTGTTTTCTTCCTCACTTCTATTTCCACATTTACTGCCTTGCAAATGAGCTGACCTGGGCACTTCTCCCAAGCATGCCACTAAACTTCTGTGTAAATAAATGACTTAATCTCCGGCCACATTTTCTAGTGTATAAAGTGAACAGTTTGGGCTATATTGATGGTTCTGGGTCTTGGCTGCACACTAGAAATACTTTATAAACTTGAAAAAAATGCCTGAGTTCCACCTCGGGCTAATTCAATCAGAATTGGGGGAATGAGGGGCAGTAGGACCAAGGTGTGTCAGTAAAGTTGAAAAGCCCCTCAGTGGTTCTCACTTGCAGCTAAGGTTGAGAATGACTTACCTGGCCTGCCTGTGAGGTCTAGACCATTTCCAACATTCCAAGGGTGGGTTTTGACTGGCCTGACAACACACAGCCTACAAAAGCTTGGATCTCCCACCTTTATTGAGGCTTAATTTTCTCACTTTAAAATTCATTCCTAGAAATAGGGTTTCCTTCTTCAATTAACTGTGCAATAGGGCAGTCTGCAAGGCCAGGGCAAGTGAACAGAGGTATTTTGTCTACCTCTTCTCCGTGCACTTCTGTGGAGATGAGATCTTGTACATTAACTTCTACAAACTCATTTTTGATAAGGCTGATAATTAAAAAAAGACAGAGGCCATCTCTTTAGAATACCAGTGTGGATTACGGAGACTGACTTTGAAAGCCTATGAATAGTAGCTATTTTAATCAACACCAGCATAGTCTGAATACAGAGTCTATTAGATGCTATAAATTTCAGCATATTTGCTCACAACCCAGTAGGTGCCATTTTTGCCTACAATTGCAGCATATCTTTAGCTACAGAGAGTGAATCCAGCTATCACTGGCCTGGGGTGTCCACGGTGCTTAGACTCCTATGAAAGATGTTAACTTTGTCCTTACTTATGCTTACTAAGCACCTCTACCAAATATGAACTAAAAATGTTATTTGTGGCATTGCATGTCAACCTGAATAGAAGTTTCCTAATTTTCTCTATAGAGGTGAGCCTTTTCCTTGTGGTAAGAGGAAACTAATAATGGGCACAACACAATGGACTCATTCTACAAGCCATGTAGTGACTCTAGCGTTGAAAGAGCAGTTTCACTTTGTAAAAAGCTGATGTCTTTATCCTACAGTGATGTCTTTATCCTACAATAATACAATACAAGACTATTGTATTATTAAAATTTACGATCTCTTCATTAAAAATTTGTACAGAAACTGCTGTTTTTCCCCCATTAGGATGGAAGAACCAAATGTTAGAACAAGGGCTATTCATATTCACAAAAATAACTATATTCCTCATTTTACATTGAACAAACAGATTCCATGCAGTGCCCACCCTACCTGTACTCAAATCAGTGTCTCTCAGAATTTTTCATATCAATCTACTATTAGCAGAATTTTAGGAAAACAATGTATCTAGTCAAAATTTTGTGAGTTCTGAAGAAGATAATTCAATTCTTGGAGCCCCCATCCTTGGGAATAAAATATCAAGAGTTAAAAGCATATTTGGGTAAACATTTAAATATCTCATAACTTTATAAGAAGGGGAATTTAATATGTGTTCTGCCTTCCACTTACACGGCTCAAAAGCACCTTACCTGTCCAAAGTGTCATCAGATCTATACCGACTAATTGTAGCTTTTGGCTCTTGTCTCTCATGTATTTTCCTACAGAAAAAATAATTACCAAAAGATCAAATAAATAACAAAAAAAAAAAAGTTTACAAAACCTACCAAACATTGGGAATTTTTGACCTATTTAGGTAGGAAATGTACATGTTACCAAGGAAAGACAGATTCGGAGTACCCAAATCTTTCAAGTTTTTTTTTTTACTTGGATAGAATAAATTATGGCAAACCCACTTCCCTAGGCTAATAAAGGATTTGTCGCTGGCTCTAATTATTTCTAACTACAATGTGACGTATTCAAATTGGGGATAAGCATACATAAAACAAACAACACAACATGCAAAATGGTTAATAACTAATATGTACTCTCGTCAATGTCGTTGATTTCTACATAATAGGAACTCAATCCCTTATAATCAGCTGCCTTTAGTTTGTAGAGTTTTAGCAGTGCCATAAGCCAGCACAATGGGCTAAATACTAACATGCTTTATTGAACATTCAGCACCGTGGACAGGGTTGAAAGAAAAGAACTCACTGGCAGAAGAATGAATGGGAGGGACAGGGAAGAAAGAAAGAAAAACGAGGAAACAGGAAAATCTGGAAAAAGAAATGAAAAAGAAGAATGTGAAAGATGAGAGAAAGGATAGATGTCGGAAGAAGAGGAGAAAAGAAGAGTGATCAGGAGAAGTAAGGAGAGGAGAGATGGAAGGCAAATGAGCGAAAAAAGGCAGGGGAGAAGGAGAGGAAAGAAGACAAGAAATTAAGGGAAGGAAGTAAAGGAGACTTAAAAGGAGGAATCACTATCGTGGGAACAGTGAAAATATCCTGATCAGACTGATCCAATAGGGGAAAAAAGCCTATTTAATGCCTCATATAACCCTGTAATATAAAAAAAGCAAGCTCTTTGGGGAATTATACCATGATTTATTGGGCTTACATTTCAAAGCATTATTGAAAGCCAACAGATCAAAAGTATTGAATTAGGATAATTACTAAGACTGGATACTCAAGATTCAATTTTAAACTTGATCTGGTATATTTTAACTGAGCATGTATTTGGAGGTCGGCAATATACAAAGAACTATGCCCATGACTATGAGGACATCTAGAATTAAATAACTATAGATGCTACCCACACAGGGCAAGACAGACAAATTAGGTATGTACATCCAAAAGTGGAAAGTGGTCAGTGTCATAAAAGAGGTTCGGAGGTAAAGCACAAGGAAGTTCTAAGGTGAGAAAGCTGATTTCCAAATGTAAAAACCAGAGAAGGCTTTATGGATGAGGTGCAGTTTGAGCTGGGCCTTGGCAGATAAATAGATGTGAACATTTTCAAACTGAGGTAGAGGGAACAGTATCAGTGAAGGCTAGAAAAAAGTAAATTAAAATGCCTAATATAACTCCCCAAGTTTTTTAGGAAACCTCAGAGTGAAATCATGGTGTGGGTTGCCATCGTGTGAAGGTGCAAATGCAAAGAGGTACTGGAGGGCTCTCTGACCCCTTCCATAAAACAGCCCCTCAACAGATACCATCACTTTATATCTCTTTAGCAGGTTGTATCCTTTCTAAAGCTTATCACAACAAGACATATCACATTGTGTTATTTCTACTACATTGTGTTAGTCTCTCCCCTCCCTCACCTTCAACTAGGAGGCAAGGTCTATGGAAGGAGGGACTTTGTTTTGTCCCCAATCTGTAGCACAGAATCTGGCTCACGGTGGGCATCCCACAGGCACTATTTGTCTACTAGCCTTATTTGACATATTTGAGTAATCCATCAAACGATGTACACAGAAAAATTTCCTGCTTTATAGATAATATGAAGCTGTCATCTAAGGTTAGGAGAATATATTATTTATTTTCCTTTTCCTTTATTTTTGATCTTTGCTCATGCCTGCACTCGGCACACATTGTCCTCTCTGCTGGAAGTGCTTCTTTCCCTGCCCCATGCCCACCAGCCAGCCTTGCCTACTTGAGAAACTTTTCCTCCTCATCCTTTAAGAAGCAGTGTCAACACCAAAGACTACTTCCTTGCTGAGGTCTTCAATTAATTACCCAGGCACAGTTGGTCTCTCTCTCTTGTCTATTCCCATAGCACACTCACACATCTCTACAACAGCACTTTCCTTGGTAAATTTTAGTATTTTATTTTAGTTTATGGATAGTTTTCCATGAATGCAAGAACTCTCCAGGTCAAAGATTGTGACTTGCACATCTTCGTATTCCCAGCACCTGGCACAAGGCCAGCACATAGTAGGTGCTCCAACGTGGCTGCTGAATGAACATCAAAGTGAAGACAGCCTCCTCGGGGCAGAAAAATTACAAACACCATGATTTGAGCAAGTGCCAGGAGAAAAACAATCTCCCCTATTCTTTGAGGGAGGTGTATTCTGTGATATTAGTTGTAGGTCTAGGGCTTAGAGATTTTTGTTACCAAAGATAAAAGCCTGGTGTGCTACTTTGGTTAAAATGCTGGCCACCAAGAGGAAGGGGACAGGCAACCAATGTAATTTAAAATACAAAATAGACATGGAAAGCATTAAGTTCCTGTTATCCTAAAGCACACTGTATGAACACTAAGAATATGAAGCTTAGTTTTCACTATCACACTTCAAAACAAGTACCTATGTTCGTTAGTAGTTCCAGAGAAGGGTCAATAAAATGGAGGGAGTAATTTCCACTGGTGGCTGAACTCAGTGAGCCTCCCCTTCACTGGTGACTGAGGGCCAACTGAGAATCAGACTGTAATCTTCAATATCACGACAATTAGGAGCAGGCCTAGGTAGAGAGTCTGCCAGATCACAGAACAGCGAATCAGCTGCACTAAGGCTAATATCAGGAAAATGAAATGGCTACTTTGGATAGAAAACAGGTCAAAATTATGAAAAGGTTTAAAATGGTTGAGAGAGATTCACAGATAAATGTTTCCAAAATAGACATATTCAAGGTGTCTACTTAACTTTTTAAAATCTACACCATGAAAGACAACCATACTCCCTTACTAAGAGGCTCTTGGTGAGAAACAGACACAAGCCACTAGACCAGATACAACTTGTATCTGATAAATAATTAGGTCTTTTGATGGGTGTAGTTGTTTGTATGCATTCCAAGTACAGATGTGTTTTAATAAGAATATTATCTATTTACTTGATCAATCTGAGATGATTTACATCATTGTGATTACAGGTTTTATCTGAATTTTCCTATCAACTTGCATTTGGAAACGTATTTGCCACTGAGGATCAGTTAGTTTTCCCACAAACCCAGTAGTTTCCAAAAAGAAATGTATTCTCCCATAAAGCGAGTGAACTCTGGAGTTGTTATTTCTGTGTTTTAGGATTCTTTTCTGTAAGGTTCAGAGATATGTCATCTAGTGATGTTTCTATAAGAGGAGGACCATCTCTGTGCAGGGCGACAGAGGGGTGATTGTGTTCTGCCTCCAAGCCATAGTTCTGGGAGAACAGAGCTGGAAAAGCACCACTGGTGCCCTGTGGCGAGCCCTGATTATATCAGATTCTTCTTTATGTGCCCAGAATATGAGGGAAATCCTGAGGCTGGCTACAAATATTCAGCGGACTTGAACAAGTCTCTCAAAACTACCATCTTTTAGACAAAAATAAAAAAAAAGAATTTTGATAGAAATTGCACTAAATCTTTAGATTGCTTTGGGTGGTATAGACATTTTAACAATATTAAATCTTCAAATCCATGAACACAAGATATCCTTCCCTTTATTTTTTCTTCCTTAATTTCATAATCAATGTTTTTTAGTTCTCAGTGTGTTAAGTCTTCCACCCTCTTTGTTAAGTTTATTCCTAATTATTTTATTTGTTTTGATGCTACTGTAAATGAGTATTATTTCTTGATTTCTTTTTTAGATAGTTCATTGTTAGTGTATAGTAATGTAATTAATTTTTGCATGTTGATTTTGCATCCTGCAACTTTACTGAATTCATTTATTGTTTCTAACCGGAGTTTTTGTGTGGAGTCTTCAGGATTTTTTACATATAAAATCATATCATCTATAAAAAAAAAAAACTATCATCTTTGTGCCCCTGCCACTGATGTAACTTGTCTAAACACCCACCTGTCCAAGGCATCATGGGAATTGTGTCTGTTGAGCACCACCCTACCATAATTTTCGTCTCTGCAGAGAAAGAATGAAATTATGTCACATAAAAAGTTGCCACAATATTTGCCAAGCACTAAATGAGAGAGGGGAGACAGCTTCCAATTTTTTGGAAGGTTAATTTATTTTACTTCAGGCATAAGAACACAACTATGTATCTATTTTAACCAGTCACCACTTGAAAGAGCATGGCGAAAAGAAACAAGTTTGTCAGTACAAATAATCATTTACCCCATGAGATTGCCACATGATTCAACAATGAATGAGTGTTTTGTTTTGTTTCATTTATCAGAGTGTGGGAACACAAGGCCATCTACTTTATATATATTAGAAGAGTCTTTTTCTGCAGGAAGGAAAATACAAAAGTTTTCTATAAATATTGTTTGAATTTAATTAAGCCCATTATGTCTGGATATGTTGGTGGACTTGACAGTTTTCCTTGGTGATATGTAGGAAAACAAGTACCAATATTTGTGGTTGAGGACACTGACAATTCACAGGAGACTTAGTTTTTGAACCATGAGAATACATAGTTTGCTCTATGTGGTCTTTAAAATAACCCTATGAATTAGTCAGGGAAGACACTGTCATATCCAATTCACAGATGAGGAAATTGATCAGGCATTTTATGGCTTTCCGAAGACCACAAGGTTAGCAAGTGACAGAGGTGGGTCTAGGACCCAGATCTTTTTCTTCAAAATCTTTGCTTTTTCTACTAGTCAACCCTGCAATAGACCTTCATACATAAAATCCCAAAGCCATGTCTTTCTTATTTTATACTGTGGGCCTGAAAGTACAGGCAATTTTAGGAAATGTCAAAACATGTAGTAGAGCCTCCCGACTTGAACCAAGGCAAAGAGTATGTATCTGAACCTTTTTCACGTCAGCCCAACCAAACCTGAAATACCACATTTTTCCTGGTTCTTCCCCACGAACATTACACAACACTCTGGAACCATTTTTAATTAAGCTATAAATGAATTGTAATAGACAATTAAAAAGAAAGATAAGTAGTGAAACTGAAACAATGCCAGCAAATATACACCCTCAAAGATCCCAAGAGAATTTTCGTATCTTCCTTGGTATCTTTTCCTAAAACTTATGAGAGAGTAGTAGACACCAGGTGTGTTCTTACCTGAAGAAGAATCATAACACACAGCCTAGAACTGGGCCAGTGGGAGTCAGGGAAGCATCAGAGCTAATTTCCCCTTCCTTCAGCAGCTGCCATGCCATCCAAGCTGGCTTCCCTGTGTTTTTTTAAGGGAGGCGTGCCTGGCATAAAAGCAGCATTCCTACCAACTGTGATTTGTCTTATACATTCTATCTTCACCCATCTGTGTAAACACTTGCAATCCAAAATTTATGGTCTACATTTGACATCACATTACCACTCCAGAGAGACAGAAATGCCATATTAGGCTCTTACAGAAGCAATGAGTTCTCTTTCATAGAAGGCAATGATTGCTCTCCAATAATACTAACTCCAAAAATTAGTGTGAGTCTCTAAGCACCTCTATATTTCCTTACTATAGTAAGATTTAATAACAGAAACTAATAGATTTTTTTATTTAACATTCACAAGGATGTCCCTCAAATAACCATATATGAATAGTTTGTAGATAGTTTAGAGTAGGTATCCTGTAATTCAGGATTTCTCAACTTCAGGGTTATTGACATTTTGGATTTGACAATTTTTTTGTTGTAGGGGCTGTCCTGTGCATTATAGAACATTTTGAAACATCCCTAACCTCTATCTATTAAATGCCAGAGCACATCCCAATTTTGACAATCAAAAATGTCTTCCAAACTTGTCAAATGTCCCCAGGATGTAAAATTGCCTCTGGTTGAGGAATATTTGTGTAATGAAAAGACAATAGGCCACGTTAAAAATCTCAATTCCACCCACTTAATAGCTGTGTGTCATTGGACAGGTTACTTAACTTCTCTGAGCCTTAGGTTTCTCTTCTATAAAATGAGGATATAATATCTATCTTGTGTGTTTGCTCTGAGATTTAAAGATGTTTTATATGTACAGTATCTAGCATCAAGCTTAAAACATAAGGAAATCAGAAAATGTATATATTTGTATACATATCTATAATGTACACATAATTTATAACAAATATATAGTCTAGACAAATATATATTAAAAATCTATGTTAGCAATGAGGCTATATGCCTACAGTCATAGTTTTCAGATCTTTAAACTTATAGCTAATAGAAGCAATGCTCAAAGCAGACAAAACATTTGGTGGAAAATACTTTCCCTTACAAAGTAATAGCACATTTTCCACCCTTTCAATACCTAGAGTTAAATGGCCAGACGGGACTAAAATGAGTTGGGAATTTATTATTAAGTTTGTAAATTTGGAATTATACTATTATGTGTTTGTTTCAACTGATATGATCAACCCATATCAGGAATCTTTATCATGGATTAACTGTAACCTTTTTGGACATTGGAAAGTCATGTTTTCTTTTCAGTTTACCGAGTAAGCACATACGCCTACTCTAGGTGACAACCAGGCTCTCTCTCAGTAATGACTCACATTCTCTTATGTATGTGGATATTAAAAATGGTAGAGATACTCTTGAAAATATGATGGATCCAATTTATGCTTAATATATCTTACCAAAAATTAGAACATGCCACAAAGTATTTTTAAAAGAGAAGTGTTTGCTTTTCAGATGGCCATTAGCTTCCCAAACAGAGAATGCTTCTCCTGGCTCATCCATCCACCCATCACTGTCCAAACCCTCTTACTTTTCTTCTTCAGGACGTTTCTTTATCCAGCTATTATCCTGTAAGAAAGTTCTTCTTTTGTTCACGTCGTGAAACCCCTGTTGTCTCAGTCTGGCCCCCTGAGTGGAACTCTTCATATCTATGAAGAGAAACATGAAAAATTGGGAGAGGTAACAGTGTGGTGTTGAGTGCGGGCTTGTTAACCTGCACATCAGGAGAGGCACATCTGATTGGCCAGCATTAGTCTTCTAGGCTTGCAAGGCTAGTGCAGTTTCCAAGTAGGATGCACCAGCAAGAAAAAACAAATCCCACACCCCATAATAAAAGATAACATATACAACTGCTCAGGTGCCAACTGAAACTGCCAGTGCAGCTCATGAGGCCCCATGCAGCTGCTGGGAAGGCAGAACCAACAACCTGGAATAAACCAAGCCAGAGCTTAGTAGATTGGCCATTTTACTCACTAAGAAATATGACTCAGAAGTACATACAGGAATGTTTTTACAGTACCTAGTAAATAATAGCCAATAAATTCTGGTGTATTTGATTTTAAGTAACTTAATTCTTTGATCTTGTGAGAGCGTGAAGCATAGAAGGTCACATTTAAAAAAAAATTTTTTTTAAAAACACCCAAAGATTTTCTAAAAAAAAACCTTTGAATCACAATTATATGAGTAAAAGCTGTAGCACTCTTACTTTTTCTTAAACCTCACTTTGACAAGGCTAATTAAATTCGATTGTTATTTCTAAGCACTCAATGTCTGTAGGAAAGAATTAGGATCTGTGAGTTGTTTTTCTTAGATCTTTAAGTTTTCTTAGTAAGGGAAACATTTACATTACCATTCCCTGTGGGAGACGTTTTTCTCAAGGCAAAATTGGACATGCTGCCTTCCAGTAAGGACCTAAAAGAAAAATGGGAATGGAAGAAAACACAGCAATTACTAAGAATCTGTAAATGACTATGTCTTGGCTAACCGAGGCACACTTGTCAATGACATTGACAAAGTCACATGATCTGGCATAACAAATACATAACATAAAGTGCTCCCTAAGAGCCTGAAAGTTCATTTATTCCAACATGTTTATTTTACAAATGGAGAAAATGAGGCCCAGGGCATTTAGTGTCTCCAGTGTTATATAACAAGCAATTGGTTGAATCAGATCATCAATTAATTCATTCTTTCAATCAATAAATATGCATTTAGTGCCTACAGTGTGCCTGGCCTGGCACTGAGCGAGGAGCTGGGAACAAAAAAATGAGTTAGACAAGTACCTGGTGATAGTCAAGAGGAAGAGAGAGACATTGTGCTGGAACCCATGCCGTGGTGTGAGGAATGCCCAAAGGGGGTGCATCTGCTCTTTCTCAGGGAAGCCAAAGCAAACTCAAGCAACTGACAAATAACTAGAAGGGAAGAAGCCAGATGCATGGAAATCATAGATCTGGGGCAACACTCGTGATCTTAGGCAACCACCATATGGGAAAGTTCAGAGTTCCTTAGCTATGACCAGGCACTACTGTTAACGTGTTAAGGGGTTAAGGCAAACCACAGTCCCAGTTTGCTTAGGACTGATTCAGTACCCCAGGGCTGAATTATGCCTGTATGGTACTTTTGCCTTCATGGTCCCTTCTTACACACACACATATATACACACAAATTAAAAGTCATATTTTATGACTATGTTAGCATGAATATAATCCAGGCTGGCTTCATTTTTATTATTAAATTCATATTTTTCTTCTGCTATTGAAAGTAATTAAAATTGAACACTTCTGTGGGTCTTAAATGCATTGTGGGCCTTGGCCACTATGCCTAGACCCAGAGACTAGCCCTTGGTCTCTTTCAGTTTTAGAACCAGAAAAGTTCTGCACAAACCAGATAGCTGGTCACCCTAGGTCGGGTATTATGTTCTTTGCAGCGTCCATCCAACCAGACCACATATAAAACGTTGGAGGGGCATTTGATCTCAAGTCAGAAGCAAGTTCTAGGTCCAGCTTTATCACATTCGAGTTCTGAGATTGAATCACTGAACCTCCCTGCAAACTGGGACCGATGAAAACTGCCATCTATATCATAAGGTTTTAGTAATGATCAAATGAATAATGAATACAAAAACCACTTCATCAAACTATAAATCCTATTGACTTAAAACAGTATTATTGGATAGCCTTCTATGGGTATAATCTCAGGGTTCTAAAAGCCCCCGCCTTTATCCTTTGATACAAAAGTATCTCCTGCAACAACTTGCCATAGGACCTTGAAGTGGTAAAGATACATTCCTTTGGGTCAAGGGATTATTTTCCTTGGAGTCTTCTTTTATAATGCCAGCAGTGCTACAGAAGTGGAGGCTGTAGGTGCCCAGACCAGGTCCCTTTTACCAGTCTGGGGCTTGGCAACTATAGGCTCATGACTGCACCTTCTCTGAGGACTTGTTCTTAGCTGGTGGGGCTGCCTGGTTGCACAGCCTCCCTGCCCACTACGGCCTGCAGCCGGGCTTTGTGCCACACTGTCCCTGACCTGTGCCCTCTGTGTCTTCAATTGTCTGACTACATAGGGTGGTTACTAATAGCATGGAGTTAGAAAGACCTGCATGGAGTTAGAAAGACCTACATTTAAACAACGCTATTTCCTGACTGTGTCACCTTGGGTATGTTATTAGCTCAAGTACCCCATTTGTAAAATGAGGTGAGATAGAGCTATTATGAAGTTCAAATGAAATAACATATGTAAAATGTCCAATTATTGCCTGATACAGAGTAGGTGCCCAGTGATTCTTAACTTCATGCCTCTACTCTATCACGTTGGAAAGCAAAGAGCAAAGATGTAGGAGAGATATGGTTGGATGTGGGGAGGGAAGGGAACAGACTTGAACTTGCAGCTGGGCATGCAGGCAATGTGAGGGAGCCCCTGGCTGGCTATGTTTGGAGATTGCATAAAGCAGAAAGGAAGGTAAAGGGGCACCTAAAGACAACTTAAAACTCAACTAATTGTTAATTTTGCCTCTGTTGGGTAGTGCTTCTCAGGATTCTTGGCTAGCCTATTTCCTGTTCCTAAATGGGCACTGATAAATTCTTTTCCTCTTAGCTGATGAAGACCTAGAGAGTTCTCAGCTGATTGAACTGGGGCTCTGAGGTGGCCAGCATGCTGAATGCATATTTGATGACATATTTGCAGAGATCACAAATTCAGTTGTGAGACGGAGGGCAGGGATGCTTACTTGTCGGTCCCTCCAAGAGACTAAGTTTCTAGTGGGCAAGTCCTACGTTTTTCTCTTCTATTCCCAGAGTCGGGGACAGAGTAGGTGCTCCCTAGGGGCTTATTATTGGCTGATTGGTGTCCCTCCAAAATTCATATGTTGAAGTCGAAACCCCTATTACTTCAGAATGTGACTGTATTTGGAGACAAGGCCTTTGAAGAAATTAACTTAAAATGAAGCCCTTGGGGTGAACATTAATTCAATCTGACTGGTGACCTTATAAGAAGAAAAAAATTGGAAACACAAAAAGCCACCAGAGAAAAGGCCATGTGGGGACACAGTAAGAAGGCAGCCAACTGCCAGCCAAGGAGAGAGGCCTCAGGAGAAACCAAACCTGTTGACACCTCGATCTTCGATTTCCAGCCTCTGGAATTGTAAGACAACAAATCTCTTTTGTCTAAGTCACCCAGTCTGTGGTATTTTGTTATAGCAGCCATAGTAAACTAATGCAGTCCTTGGGAAAACATTATTTAAGTATTTCTGAAATAGCCAAGTCATTCAAAGAGCTTTGTGCCATACTGTCCCTGACTGTGCCCTTTGTGTCTTCAATTGTCTTACTGCACAGAACAATTACTAATAGCATAAATATCCACAGGTGAGCCCCTGCTCTAAACAGGGTACCTCCCAGGCATTGTCTTTCATCCTCACATAAATTGCAGGGTGGCTATTATTACCTCCCATTCCCAGATAAGACAACTGGAGCTCAGGGAGAATATGTCACACGGTCAAGGTGTTAAGAGGCAGTGTCAGGCTTCTAATCCTCAGCAACCAGCAATAATGCTCATCATAGTCACTGGAAGACTAAGTCAGTGCCTTCGCATTAGAGCAAGGGAGTGATCGTGGACAGCGGGGCCTGCCTTATCCTGGATATCTCACTCTTTGGAAGTCCCATGAGCTCTGCCCCAGTGCTGGGCCCCAGGAGAACCAGGGCAGCCTCTTAAGGAGTCATTGCAACAAACTCTTATAGGACAGCCTTCTCTGTGTATTCCCTGATATTCCCTTGGTTATAAAACATAGGTCAATGCAAAATCTTGTACATGAATTATGTGCTACTATGTTATAGTAGCATATAATAGCCAAAAAATGGAAACAACCCAAATGTCCATCAATGGACTAATGGATATATAACATGGTATATCCACACAATGGAATATTACTTGGCAAAAAAAGGAATGAAGTCCTGATTCATGTGACAACATAGATGAAGCTTGAATCATTAGTCTAAACAAAAGAAACCAGACACAGAAGATGATATATTGTATGATTCCATTCATATGAAGTGTACAGAATAGTCAAATATAGAAAAAAAGTAGATTGGTGTTTGCCAGCATTTGGAAGAGGGAAGAATGGAGAGTGTTAACAGGAATGGGTTTTCTTTTTGGGGTAAAAAATGTTCTAGAATCAGATAGTGGTGATGGTTGCACAACCTTGTATATATACAATTTTTTAAACACTGAATTTTACATTTTAAAATGGTGAATTTTATGGTATGTGAATTATATCTCAACTAAAAAAATAAAAACAAAAACTGGCAGCAGATGCAGGCCTTCTCTGAGCTAGAGAGACAGCAAAGATATGCTTATATGGCCTTTGTGGTTTTGCCAGAATAAAATGGAATTAGATTCTATTTCACAAAATATCTCAGGCCCATGAGGACTTTTTATCTCCATCCACTACTAACACTTGGACCCTCCCTGGGTAAACATCTGCATCAAATCCTAAATGCTAAGCTGTTGTCTTGAAAAAACCATGGATCATTCATCATTGCAGACCTGAAAACATGCTCTCTGAACCTGAGCTATCCAAGTCACTGTTAAATTTGGGCAATAAGGACAAACAGGCCTTGGCTCCTGTGGCTCCTGTGACTCATGAGCAGAGGCCACATGAATACGCTAAACAACTATCGAGAAACATCCAAATTTAAAACCTTCTATCGCCTGATCAGACCCCATTTCCCATTTGTGGCTTGCAAACAGGGTCACCGTATTGTACAGGAAAGCAGAAATGAGAGTTTCAAGGAAAAAATCAATGCCAGGCAAGAGCGTGTCTCTGTAAACTAACAATGGGGTATAGCAGATTATGTGACAATAAGAGAATGTGATATTCTACCGTGTTATCAAAACATGTAACCATTGGATAATGTGTTTTCTGTTATTTCAGTTGAGCTTATGCTATTTAAAAATATATACTATAGATATAGATATATCTAGTATACATTTAGTAAATATATAGTATATATAAATATTTTATTTATAAAATAAGTATACAACACAGCTATCCCTATAGCTATAAACTTAAAATTCAATTTTTAGAAAACATACTAACACTCATTAAAACACATAAACGTGGCCGGGCGCGGTGGCTCACGCCTGTAATCCTAGCACTCTGGGAGGCCGAGGCGGGTGGATCGCTCAAAGTCAGGAGTTCGAGACCAGCCTGAGCAAGAGCAAGACCCCGTCTCTACTAAAAAATAGAAACAAATTATCTGGCCAACTAAAAATATATACAGAAAAAATTAGCCGGGCATGGTGGCACATGCCTGTAGAGGTTGCTATGAGCTAGGCTGACGCCACGGCACTCACTCTAGCCCGGGCAACAGAGTGAAACTCTGTTTCAAACAAAAAAAAAAAAACAAAAAAAAACACATAAACTTATCTTATGCATACCATGTTCTTCTATCCATACTACTTAGGCTACCTTCCATGAACAAATATCCTCTGCATGTAGAAATTTCCCGTACCTTCTTTTAGAGGGTTAAAGATGCACACTGGATCTTGACAGAATTCCTGCCCATCTCAATGTCAACACCTCTGTTCTCCCCATTAGATCTCATCTTTACCTTCCCTTTATGTCCCAGAACTTTCTATTGCTCTCAAACTCTCAAAATCTATTTGAGCCTCATTGCCCCGGCATCTTTTTACTAGCCAATCTAAAGTAAAATATGCCTGAACCAGTAAGAAGTTAACGTGTTGGTGGTGGCATGGAAGGAAACATGATGGCCCGTGAGCTGAAAAGCCTCAGGTTGAGTTCCAGCTTTGCCACTCATTAGCTACTTGGAACAAGCCTCTGCAAAGTGGGGGTTACAGCAATCTTAAAAGGTTGCTGTGGAAATTAAATGAGATAATGCTTTGTATGTTATAAATTATTATAAAATCATCTAAAGTGTTGTCATTGGCTGAACTCTCCTCCTTACCCAGCAGGGCCTAAAGGGGTAGCAGAAGCCTGGGTCAGAAGGAGGACAGAGGTGGGATATGGGTAGAATACCAAGGAAAACTCAAAAAAACAATATCCATATGGGGTTTTGGCAGGGAGCTACATACCACGGAAAAGGCAACAAGATGAAAACTGGGATGTCCAAGAGAAAGCAAGTGGGTTTCTTGGAAACCATTCCTAGAAAGTGTCCCAGAAATTCTGGGTTGGAGACAATGGGGTGTTTATTGACCTAAAACTAGTCATTAGCAGAGAGAAAGGGGTTAAGGCTCATGAGCTTATTCAGGTGTCTTATTTCATTTTTTTCTCATTTAACCAGGCCTTCTGGAGAATATCTAGATACCAAAAGCATGAAAATATCAGACTCTGTAGCAGAATGTTGAGTCTGATGGGAGCTAGCCCTGAATATAAGACGAAGAAGAGATACCTGTTTTTCCCTATACAGCTCTCTGCAGGAAGTGCTGATGATATGGGAGTCTACCACAATCTCATCCATCCCAGCATGATACCCAACCCTAGCTGCAAACTCCTAGGTGGGCTGTGGGTGGAGGAGGTGGGGGGTCGGAGCAATAGCACTGAGCTATTGCAAGGGTCTGCTTGCAAATCCTTCTCTCAGCATCCACGCATTTTTGTTAGTGGAATATAAATTACTAAATCCATCATACCTTTTTGTCAACCAGTGAATTACTAAAAATATAATTAGTCTCATATGTGAAACATCATGAAGTTCTCTAATTTTAAAAAGGAATTTTCATGCTCAAAGATGTTAGTAATCATCACTTTATATTTTAGGGTAAATCTTGATTTTTATATTTAGAATGCCTCCAGAATGTCATGCCTCCCTCTTTTAAATTACAAATTTACTGATATGTTTTTTATTTTAAGATTTGTGTTGAACTTTTAGGGGAGTATCAAAGGAGCCCTGTTCAAATGGAAGAGGGCAAGAAAGAAAGGCCCAGTCACAGATAATCAGGAAATTTCCAAATAGGGACTTATGGCATACTATGGTTGCCTATCTAATATCCATTCTCCTCTTTCTTATTGTAGCTAAAACTACATTTCTCAGCCTCCCTGGAAGCTAGAGGTAGACACATTTGTACTTCTGACTATTAAGACTGAAGCGGACATTCCTGGGATGAATTTGTCCTTTCCCCCTCTTCTTTTCTGAAATTAACATGCCTTGCAGAGCCATCAGCTTAGGCCTTATGGATGGCGAGCAACCATAAGGACTAAATTCACACACTAAGGATGGCAGAGCAGGAAGTTCAAAAGAGTCCGGTTCCTCAACAGTGTCACAGAGCTGCCACAATAGCCAACTATCTGTTTCTAGACTTCTCCTTCCAAGAGAAAAATAAGCCTCCTAGTTTGTTTAAGAGATTGCTTTTCCATTTTTTTGTTACTGAAGCCTAATGCTCTTCCCACATGTTACCAAGTCACCATGGAGCAAAGAGAAGGCCTAAAAGCCAATGGGGGTCTACAAACGATATTTGTGATTCTTTTATCAGTAAGTCATTATAGATGTGTTCGATGTTACTAGCAAGAAGGGTTCCTTGTTGGGCCCCTACCATGTGCCACCCACCGTACCTTGTGTTTCAGGCACATTATCTTATTTAATCCTTCCAGGTGAGTACTATTATCTCTAATTATAAGAGCCTCAAAATCACAGAGGTTAATAACCTGCTCAAATCATGCAGTCAGTGGCAGAACCAGGAGCTGTAATCAGGTCTATATGACTGCATTGCCAGCACTCTTTTCAGTAAGTGATACTACACTTAACTCAAATTGCCATGTGATATGGCCAGTTCCAGGCACTCAGAGAAATGCCCTGGAGTTCCAAAAGATGGATGATAATGGAAGAGGGGCTGGGAGGCACAGAGTAATGAATGGCTGCCCCAGCCTCCTCTGACAGCTCAGCCTCGGGCCTCACCCCTCCCACCACCACCTGCAGCCAGAGGTGGCCTGACACTATCCCTGACCATACTCCTTCCCTGGATCTATTTCATACAGACAGCTTGACAATGTTTCGTTCTCTTTTGTAGCCCCATGGTGGCCATTGTCACAAGCTAAATGAGAAAGGAAACTGTAATGTATTCTATTTATAGGTGATAATAGTTTAGTAAGAATGCGGGGTTTTTTCTTCTGAAATGAAAATGACTACTTGTGGGAATTAAATTTTTCTCATCAAAGCTGCATGTTGCAAGGCAGTGGTGGCCACCATCAGATGGTCCAAGCTAGACAAGGTCTGCCCTTTAGACTATTTCTCTTTCCCCTTTGGCATCTCTCTTGCATCTCCCTCACAGTCTCCCTCAGCCCTGCCTGCTCTTTTCCCCTAAGGACCCATTCGCCATGCCACCCTAACCATCTCCCTCCTGTCTGCGCAGCTGGAGGCCCTAGAGCCATTTCTAGAAGCTATAATCAAAAGCCTCTAGGGTGTGAGTCCTTGTTTCAACTCTACTTCCACAGACATTTGACTGCAGTGGAACTCTTTCCATCTCGCCCGGGATATAAATTGGTATTTATTATATATACATGGGTATTTCTTGTACTGTTATTAAAAATAGATCAATGTGAAATGACAAATGTTTGAGATGATGGATATGCTAATTACCCTGATCTGATCACTATACATTATATGTATTGGAACCCATGAATGTGTACAATTATTATTTGTCAATTAAAAGAAGCAAATAAAAATAGATCAACAACACAACATAGGCCGGGCATGGTGGCTCACGCCTGTAATCCTAGCACTCTGGGAGGCCGAGGCGGGAGGACTGCTTGAGGTCAGGAGTTCGAGACCAGCCTGAGCAAGAGTGAGACCCCATCTCTACTAAGAATAGAAAGAAATTGGCTGGACAACTAAAAACATATAGAAAAAATTAGCCAGGCATGGTGGTGCACGCCTGTAGTCCCAGCTACTCAGGAGGCTGAGGCAGAAGGATTGCTTAAGCCCAGGAGTTTGAGGTTGCTCTGAGCTAGGCTAATGCCACGGCACTCTAGCCTGGGCAACAGAGCAAGACTCTGTCTCCAAAAAAAAACAACACAACATAGGTCTCTGTAAGTAATATCTTTGTTTAAAAATGCCTTTGTGTTGAATGGATTCGAGATTACAAGTCTCTCAAATTGGTAGTGTTAAAAAAATAAATGCTGCCAAGTTTTATTTTTATGTAATTCTTTAAAGGAATTACTTATTACTGGGGTTGAGGTTATCCTGACTTTCAAATGTCCACAACACATGAATAAATGACACTTTAGTAGCCTCAGTTCAGCTAATTGAAAATAATTCTAAGTGCCATCCTTCAGTTTAATTCCAATTAAGTTTTTAGCTTCTCGTGAGAAAGCTAAAACTATAATCTTGGCTCCTCAAAATGCTGTTGCTAGTACATATGCCTACCGATTACAGACACCAGCAACTGTGCCTTACAAGTGGGATATTATGGGAAAAGATGTGTGAAAGCTGGGAACTTCAAAAGCCTTTACCTTTAAAGCACTGAATGCGTAAGTTGAGAACTCTGATGTGAAGTCATGATGTCACAGTTCGTAAGAATAGAGGAGGAAAAAAAATCTTTTCCACTCCTGGCCCATCTTCCGTTTCCTCTTTGAGGCCAAACACCAGAGAGAGCTAATTTCCATCTACTGGCTACAGCCTCTGCCCAAAGACATCTGTCTTTAGGTTTTAAATGAAATCACTCTGCTTAAGTGCTGAATCATGAAATCAATCAACTTTCTTAGTTCTTTTTGTATGCATGAAACTATCAGCATGCCCTATTTCTTAAATTTTTCTTTTCTTTGATACAAGAGTTTCGCTCCGTCACCCCGGGTAGAATGCAATGGGGTCATCATAGTTCACTGCAACCTCCAACTCCTGGGTTCAAGTCATCCTCAGCCTCAACCTCCCGAGTAGCTGGGACTACAGGCATGTGCCACTGAGCCTGGCTGATTTTTTCTATTTTTAGTAGAGATAGGGTCTCACTCTTGCTCAGGTTGGTCTCAAACCCTTGTACTCAAGCAATCCTCCTGCCTCAGCCTCTCTAGTAGCTGGGACTACAGGCACCCATCACCACACCTCAGCTAATTTTTTTCTATTTTCAGTAGAGACAGGGGTCTCACTCTTGCTCAGGCTGATCTTGAACTCCTGACCTCAAATGGTCCTCCCACCTTGGCCTCCCAGAGTGCTAGGATTACAGGTGAGAGCCACCGCGCCCAGCCAAATTTGTCTTCTTTTCAGCTTCTCCTCATCTCCCTATGGTCTTTCTCAACTTCCTTCAGTATTTTCTATTTTTAATAATAGCACTTTCCCTGGGAGCATTCAGGTCCATCAGGTGACCCATTATCCCCCCAGCCCCAACTGTTCCTGTCCCAGCACCAAGAATTCCCCAGGCCACCTCCCAGCTCAGGCTACAATCTACAATCTTCTTTTTCATCTTTTGGGTCTTCTCAGCACAAAGACTTTGTATTTTTATTTTTTTTGCATTTTTTTTATTTCAGCTTATTATGGGGGTACAAAAGTTCAGGTTATGTATATTGCCTATGCCCCCTCCCCCATCCCCCCGAGTCAGAGCTTCAAGCGTTTCCATTCCCCAGACAGTGCGCATCGCACCCATCATGTAGGCATACACCCATCCCCTCCCCCCACCCCCCACGTCTGTCCAACATCCAATTGGTGTTATTCCCAAATGTGCACTTAGGTGATGATCAGGGAAACCAATTTTCTGGTGAGTACATGTGGTGCTTATTTTTCCATTCTTGGGATACTTCACTTAATAGAATGGGTTCCAACTCTCTCCAGGAGAACAAAAGAGATTCTATATCACCGTTATTCCTTATAGCTGAGTAATACTCCATGGTATACATATA
>CM052445.1:39808119-39830499 GCA_028533085.1 Varecia variegata | reverse complement strand
CAGTTTTCCCAGCACCATTTATTGAATAAGGATTCTTTTCCCCAGAGTATGTTTTTGTCTGCTTTGTCAAAGATTATATGGCTATACGAAGATGGTTTTATATTTGGATTTTCTGTTTTGTTCCACTGGTCCGTGTCCCTGAACTTAGCACAAAGACTTTTTAGATCTCACTCTTTCTTCCTACCCAAGGACAAAATGCCTCATGGCTTACCTGATATTATCTTTACCACTCCCTGCTTTCTCTTAAGAAAGATTATGTGAGCAAAGAAACTAAAATTGGTAGGGGAGGGGCACATAGAGAAAAGAGAATAGGAAAAGTAAGGCAGAACAGAAAAAAAAATGTGCAGCAGAAAGTAGATTAACACAATAAAGGATGAAGGGAAAAAAGAAAAAAAAAGAAAAATACTTCAGTCTGATTGCTGATATTTGAAGTCATGCCTTAATTATAGCTTTATCCATCTTTATACGTATTGTCTCATTTAGGCCTTGCACAATACTTTTAGGTTGTTACTATTATTATCCTCATTCTGTACCTAAAGGAAACTTTATGTCGAGTGATTCCAATGAAGTCAGAGTCTTTTTGCAGAAGGCTAGGGCAGGATTTGGGAATGTGGGCAGCCAGTATAAATTAGTTTTTTTCTGGACAGGAGTCTCAGGATAAGTAGTTATATATATCTAGTGGTTATATATCCAGTGGATTGCACAGTTGGTATTCAAACCGAAATCAGCCTGTACCTGTCTCAGAAGCCCAGGAAACAAAAAGGGGCCAATAGGTAGAAAGTTATTCTGCTAAAAGAAATAGTAAAAGGAATAACAACCCCTTTGTAGTAGAGATCCATGATGGAGCTCAACCAAGAGCAGGAATGGGAGCAGATTTCTTTGACCCATTTCACCAAAGCATCATGAGATCAGCACAGAGTGACAGCTGAATATTTTTAACTGCTCCAAAATCTCCCAATCAATGTATCAAGACTCTAATGTCCTTATGTAAATTGCTATCTTTTTGGAAATACCAAATGTGAATAGTTGCCTAGGGTAAATCTCTATCATGATGGAGAGTAATAAAAAAGCTAAAGTAGACTAAGAAAGGAAATACAGCAAAAAACGTCTAGAAAATGGCACAAAGTGGCAAATGGCCCTGGTGGTATTCATCTTTGTGTATGAGAGTCCTGAGGGTTTCATGGCCTGGTAACAGTGTCAAACCTACTGCCACTTTTTTCCCAGAAACCACTGAAATGGGGAAAATCCCTAAAAACTGGAAAAGGATAAATGCTATAAACTCATTTTCAATAGAAGACTAAGAGGGGCCCAATAATGATAAACCAATAAACAGAAGCATTATCTTTTGGAAAATAACTAAAACAAACCATCAAAACAACTAATTATCACCTAAAAGAACATGAAATATTATGTAAAGGAGAAAACAAACAGGGCTTCATGAAGTGTAAATGTTAACAAGCCCATTTAAATTAATTTTTAAATGGTCTACCAGACATGAACATGTGTTTACCCTGAATACATAGCATAAAAGGAAATATAAAAATGATCAGGCTGGTAAAGACCCATTTAGCTTGCTGCGATGGTTAGAGACCAGCTATTACTTTAGTCACGCAGCTTAGCATTGGGATATTTGCTCACTGATGGTGAAATAGAATGTAGCACAAATGCAATCTTTCAGCCACCCAGATGTTTGTATGCTACCAATTCCTGAGTCTGATAAGCCCCTACCATAAAATTTTCTCACTGTTGATTCTTGCTTTTAACATGTGACCCTCACCTGTTCTTGTTTCCACCTCTTATCTTTTCTACAAAATGATAACATCATGTTTTAGCATGAATAGTGTCCTACTCTCCAGGACAATAATGTATTTCATTGTATAAAATTTACGTGAGTCTAATATTCATTAATAAAAATGCTAGCCAATAAAAACTATCTATTACCTGAGCTCCATGATGGGCTATTTCCAGTTTTAGCTGACAATATTTGTTAGATGAGTGAAACCTCAAATTTTGACCACAAACTATCCCGTTAGTTATGTTAAATACTACACTGTATTTCATGTTCACAAAAGTTCTGTCAGGTAGTCATTCTTTATCCCAATTTTACACAGTATAATCTTTCTCATTATATTAGGAATACTTGCTCATTATATAAAATGTGGAAAATACAAGAAAGCGTAATGAAGAAAAATAATCAGACACTTTTCATCAATCATTGTTATTTTCTTTCAGGGTATTTCCTTGTCTATTAGATCCTACAGACATACACTTTCCAACGCCATTTAATACACTTAAATATTTCTTTTGCAACTATAAAATATTTTATTTCACTATTCTATCAATGTAACATAATTCCCCCGTTGTTTCTTAAAAAACCATACAAAAATCTTTGACCACATCATTATTTTCTTTGGATGGATCCTAGAAGTAAAATTACTTGCCAAGGAGTATAATTTCTAAAATATTCTTGATTCCTATCATCGAGTTTCTTTCCATATATCTTATTCTAGTTTACAATCCAGTAGCAGCATACGAGTGTTGTGGAGTCAAAAGTGACTCCAGCTTGAATGCTAACCTGCAATGTTGACTTCTGAATAACTCCAGTCCCGTGAATGTCTCCTGATCTCTACTTTATTTACTGTCCTTAGTGTAAGAACGTGTCAACCTTGATGTTATCACACAAATTATAGGCTATTACGCATATAGCATTCTTGCCGTTCTGGAAAGTTGCCTTTAATTGTGTTACACAGAGCACATACTACCTTTCTCTGTGATATATAAGCCCTGGGTCTAGGGGTTACAGGTGCAGAGATTTACCTGTCTTGTGGCCACCCAGGACCATGCTTCTTTCTGTAAGCTCCCCCAATAAAACACTGATCCATGTGGATTTACTTTGGTACTGGTGAAATAATTCCCTTTTTCATTGATATAGGGTTCTTCCTTGGTCACATATTAAATTCTTACATATTTGTGAATATGCTTTGTGGCTGACTGTTCTTTTCCAGAAATCTGTCTTTAGTTCCTTGCAATAGAAACAAACTATTTTAATTATCATCTTTTTAATAATATGTATATTTTAATATCTAGTCATGCAAGCACTCCTCATTAATTTTCTTTTTAGAAATTCTATCAGCTATCCTCATTTACTCATTTCTTTCAGACCACTTTAAAAATATTTTTTTCAGGTTCCAAAATAAATGTTGTATTGGAACTTTTGATTGAAATTGCGTAAATCCTATAAAAGCCTTTGAGAAGAACTGACATTTATGATAAGCTTTTACCTTTATGTCTTACCCTAAAATTTTCTTATTTTCTTCATCTGAATCCCACATTTTTCTTGTGGAGATTTTGTTCTAGATTTTTATATTTTTCATGCTATGTGAAAGAGTCATATAACACATGTAATATTATATTATAAAATACGTATATAATATAAAATTATATAATTTGTATATATATTAATTTTTCAGCAAGAATCCTAATTTTTTTAATCTGCTAGTGCTGTTAAAGTAGGATCATCCTTGGTCAAAGTAGGATCCTGATTCAAATTTAAGTCCATCTGGACTCCAGTCCCCTGCACTTTTGTATACAAATTCCTTTTAAACTTTTACACACAGCATCTCTAATGACAAAAGAGAGAATCCTGGGGAGAAGTGGGAAGAGAGCAGGATTATAGGGATAGTTTTCTTCAAAATCCTTTAACTAAAATAAGTTCTCCATACAAACATGCATCATGTTCATCTTGTTATTTTTGTGCATTTGCTAGAATATTGCCACAGTCTCCTAGGATGTGTGTATCTCAGTTTGAAAAGTATGGTCTATAGTTCACTGTCTTCCCTCAGGAGGTTGCATATAAAGGAGACTTAACAACATTTTAGAGCCAGGGAAACTTGGGTCTAGAGACAAAGAATAAATTATTTACATCCTTAGAGCTCTCAAGTATACACTTACAATGATTATTCAGGACGATTGGTTCTCATGTCTAGAAGTAAGCCAGTTGTTATTTAATAGATAGCTATAAAATTCACTCTTCCAATTAATTATCACAATAAAAGGATGATTTGAAGTTTAGTAACTAACATAAAAAGCAAGTCCAATAAATGTAGCTGTCATTTGGCAGAGAATCCATCTGAGAAAAAGCCTCTCCCAAATCTTAAAGTCACATGGATTTTTACAGCGGTAAGTTAGAAACACTTAAGGATTATAGTCTATGAAGACTTTTGATTAAAAAGTGAACTTGGAGCAACTACAGATAGGTAACAGCAATGAATACATAACATTCTTATTTCAAAGTTCTCAGCAAAAGAAAATGGAAAATGGTCAATAAGTGACCTAGAAACAGGACAGTTGCAGAAGAGAAGCCATGTGGGACCAACAAAGATTTCCCTTGGACTGCTGGACCAAGGAATTTACCACTTTGCTCTTAAGGAGCTCTGGGAGTTAATGCCTGAATCATGTGGGATACTATTGGTTAAATCATGTTTGCTTAAGTTGACTGCCAAGTGAATTATATGCAGTCCATTCCACAGCATGAGTTCAGTCATTCAAAAGAGTCAATCTCCTCTTTTGTTTATAAAGTCCCCAGGAATATGAATCTCTCAGGTATTTCGTCAAAATTCGTACCTACAGAATGGTAGTTGAGGTGAGGGTGTTCCTGATTGTGTATACCACAACCCACACACATACCAGATCACCTCCCTACTGAGGGGCTACTGGCTTCTGAGATTAAAACCTCATAAATATGATAAACAGCAAGACTGACTCCACAAGCCACAAGTTGGAAATATATTCCATTACATCTTAGTCATACATAAGCACTATAACATTTTCACGTATTGCTGGGTAAGCAAATTCTCATTTCCATATCATTTGTAGTCTCTTTAAAAAGATGGAGGGTGGCTCATTTCCTGCTAATATAAATTTTATGTGAAAGAAATTTGAAAAATCACAGAAAATTCAGTAAGACAAAAGACGAGAGATCTGTCTTCACGTTCTAGTTCGGACACTCTGAGCCTAGCAAGTTGCTTAATATTTATGCTTTGCTTTCCTCATCTAGAAAATTCAGGAATTAGACTAGATGAGCCTATACTCCTTTCCAATTAAAAAATGATGTCAATTAGATGAAAGATTTATATGAAGCTAAAATTTTGATGAAAATTCTGTCCTGTTTTTCTGCATTCTCTGTATATCCTGACATTTAGAATCATACAAATGTTTTACTAAAATTTTTACTCATGTCATATCTCAGTTTTCTCAAGTTGATTTTTCTAATACTGTAAACACTAGAGTACAGCAAGTTATTTGGAAGGTCATACCTGTGTTATAAACTGTGGATGTGTAAGGCAGTTTTAAATTTAATCACTTTTCATGTAAAATAAAAGTATACACAATTGCTACATTTTAGTTTTCTGATTACTATAAATGTTTCAAAGCCAAGTTACAAACTTCTTCCCTAAACCTTTGGGAATTGAATACTAATGTATCTAAACTCCTCTGAGACTGTAGGCCACCTGACCAGCAACAGGAAGCAATGAAAACTCAAGTATTCAAGACAGAGCCAGGGACTCTGTGCCAACGCCTCTCTGGAGGACACAGAGCTGCAAGTTACAAGCTGCAGATAGTTCCTGCATTTCAATCCCACAGCTCTGTATCATCGATGGAAATGGTGAGAAAAAACACAAGTCAGACAAGCCAGCTTAACTATGCATTATAAAAGAAAGTCTGGTTAAGGTAACTTTTCTATTCTTACCAAAGTCTTCAAAAACTGGTTTTTCAGGACTAGGATATGAATAAAGGTTGGAAATTGCCTCCATATACATTAATCACTCCTGAGGTTAGAATTCAGAGTATAACGTGGAGAAGTTGGCCAGATGCACACAAATCCTGTGGGAAACCACACACCCCCATTTAACCCCACCCTGCCTTTACTCCTTGGTACATTCATGTAAGAAATGGTGATTTTTCTTATTTTGGGAAGATAGAGTGGAGGATAGGTTTGGCATCTCTCTCTCCCACAGTTCAGCAACTTGCAATGTTTTTAGCAGTTGAGAAAAAAACAAATATGACTTAAATAAGACAAGAGAGTTCACTATTTCACTCAAGGTATCATTAGGAAAACAGAAAGATCCCTGTTGAAAAATGGTTTTATAGTCACTTGAGAGAACAGAGCATCACAGCCAGTCCCTTAACTTAAAGAATTTCCTATCCTTATACGTGACAGGATTCACCAGCTGACAGCTCCACTTGGAAACTCAAATAGGTGCTCATTTTGTGATGCCTGTAATATGTAAAATTGCCAAGAAGTTAAGAGCAATGCAATCCAAAACACAAGGAAGGGCAGAGCTGTTGACAAGCAGAACAGCCTGTTGGAGGCTGACAAAATTTAATTGGAAAAAAAACAAAGATAATACAGTAAGTTCTAATTGTTATCATTTGGAAGGAAAACAAACAATGTTATGCACATACAGCAGATGTATTTATGTTTGCAATGAGAATTCAACTCACCTCTTTTGAGCAGAAAACCAGGACGTTTTTGGCTAACCAGTCCGCAGTGATTCCCCAGGTGGATTCAGCTGAAATGAATGGGTATCTGGAGTTTATTCAGTGTAGTCTCAGCCTCTACCTGACTGTGTTAATGAACAGTTGAGAGGTTTCTCCCTCAGCGGCTGAGTCACTCAGGGAGGAGGTGGGTGGTATGAAACAGGGTGTCACCTTGTACAAATACCAATTCAATTAAAACAGTCTCACTCATGGGCCTACTGTCTTTGTTTGGTAAATTCTTTATTTAATTTATAAGCTTGTTATGCCAGAAACAAAATATGCTCCTGTTATCACCCTTTTAGCTGATATCAACAATACACACAACTACATCACTGACGAGATGGCATAGCACCCAACCTATTTTGGATATTCTTTTAAAAAACAAAACAAAAACCTCGAGGTGGCAGGAATCCCTATCTGCCCATAGCTCCTGTAAGGCACAGACACACACATAGGAAGTACACTGCTTCAAGGAAACAACTTCCTTTAGGAAAAAAAAGTCCTCAGGAACCCAGAAACCCTGGGATCAGAAAACAAAAAAGCAATGTGTTACACAAATTCTATGCCTAGAATACTTTGTAAAACTATCAGAGGAAAAATATACCCTGGAAGGAAAGAATTTTGATTCTTATGTTATTTCATTGTATATGAAAAATGGTAAAAGGATGTTTGAAATCTCTTTCAGAGCTGAGGGCAGCAGTAGGCTCCAATGTCAAAGGCTGCTTCTGCTGAGAGGAAGGAATAATGCAGAGGAGCCCTGCTCGGTGGGGGTTCCTATTACAGGTTCTGAAATACACCCTCCATAATAGCTAAAGAGGCTTGAAAGAAGCTTAGCAAATCTGGAGCACTGCTGAGAGAAGCGGGGTCATTAGAATCTCCTGGGTCATCTTTATTCATCAGTCACACTAACAATTAACCAAATCCCCCTTTGCAAGACTAATCCTGAAAACCACGGTCCAGTGGAGCTATGCCCACAGAGATGACTATGACAAGAAATAGAAACATCCAGATTGGAGAGCAAGGCAATTGCAGTATGTGGTCATTATAAACTGGGAGATCACTTCCTTAATGTTCCTTAATGCTCCCTTATTCTGAGCTGAGGAATTTTAAAATCAAAAATGGAAAGCGTTCTTTCAAAGTAAAACATATATGCATGTCTATTCAGCCCTTTTATGGAATTTTATATGTGCAAAATATTTTTAAAATATGTTTTATATTTCTGTGATGTCCATAAATGTTGATTGGATTGAGGTTGGAAATCAATACTACAAATGAGAAAGTTGAAAAACAACTCAAAAATAAATTTGGCTCAACTCAAAAAATAAATAAGAAGTTATATTCCAAACGAAGAGCTAAAACAGTTTAAGAGCTACCTTGTAGGACTAGTAGTAATTTACATTATAAAATGTTTAAATGTATGTTTTTGTCCTGCATAAAATATAGAATCAGAAAAATAAGTTTCTATCTTATAATGAAGTAAAGCTTCCCACATTATAGCTGTTGAGCTTCCAAGCAATTTAAGGCTTTTGAGCTTCCAAGCAATTATTTTTGCATGTAATTAAGGGTTTCTCTTACTTTATATACCACAACAACCACATCACTAAAGCAAACTAGTGTCTTTTCATTTAGAATCAAATCTGTAGTATGAAAAAGGGCTAAGTCTAAACACTTGAGCAAAATTTAGACCTCCTTGTGCTGAGCACACACTCAACAAAAAGACTGCATCATATTTAAAATCTCAGTGTGAAGAGGTCAAATAAAGAATGTGTTTGGGTGTGGAAGTGGCCAAAGAAGCTTAGCTTTGGTTTCACTCAGGCCTTGAACTGGGAAGCCTTGAGCATGCCTAGAATAACTTGGCTTCACCACGCCTATTTAACTGAGTGTCAGAGTTCTTGAGGTCTCTTTAGAATGGAAGCTCAGAGTCTGAGATGGCAATGGTTTTATCTCAGGTGTCAATGCCAATTGATTGGTGGTGGCTTTCTGGAGGGATATGATGAAGTTTGCAAGATAAGTCTGGACTCCAGGAGAGTGTCATGGTTAATTAACAATATCAACCACAGGTCTTAGATGGAGGAATGTTTGTTGACCCTGCCTTGTAAAATTAGACATTGCAACATCATATTTCTTTCTGTATGTGTTGGATACAACTAGCCAATAAAACAACCAGCCAAAATGAGCACTTATTACTACATAATAACAAAAATAGCAAACACTTATATAGCACTTTTAATGTGCCAGGCATTGTTCTAAGAAGCTTTCATACATTCATTTAATAATTGTTATTAAATGATTGTCACCTCCTCACTCTAGAGAGATTCCAAAACTGATACTGAAAATGCAAATAATACAAAGAGGACAAATCAGCATCTCAAAACTTTCTAATCTATTATGCCAAGATTTTGAGGGTTTGACAGACAGAGGACTCCCCGTTTTCCTTCCAGATAGAGGAAACAAATATGTGCCTGTTAAAACAAAAGAGGTATTGTTAAGGTGGTAATTGCAGAGCCAATTTCTCTTTGGGAATAGATAGATGTCAGAATTAATGAATTACCACGAGTGCTGCAAGAGCTGGTGCATTGCTTAATACACTTTGATGGCACCAGCATGATGTAGACCAATGGAGATCACAGCACAGAACCCAGGGGAGCCTGAGTACAATTTGCTATACAGGCTATTTATTATGGGCAAATCACTGAACCCTTATGCCCATGTCTTTTTTGGTGCAGTGAAATTGATGATAAGCATCACTTCACCAACTGAATAGATCACGATGACAGTATCAGGGTTTTTTTTAAACAGAACTCCAAACCTGTGCTCTAGACTATACCAGGAGGGATCAGGAGAACTCAGGCCTGAGTTCCTGGGCTTTCTGGCTCTCTTCAAGCTTCAAAGAAGTAACTACTTTTGGCCTAAGAATTCAGCAGATTTTAAGCATTGTTGATGATGATTATAACAATGATGATCAAAATAACAATAACAAGAGCAGCAACATGTGCCAGGTATGTGCCAATCACAGCTAAGTGCTTTACAAGTATTATTTCATTTGATCCTCACTAAACCCTCCACTATAGGAACTGTTGTTATGCCCAATTACAGATGAAAAAACAAAAGCCCAAGATCACACAGCTAGAAATTAGACATGTCCAGGATTCCAATCTAGGTATGCTGACTGTGGAGCCCACATTCCTGGTTATGAAGCTCCACTGACTCTCCAAAGGACCAGAGAGGAGAATGGGCACTTCAACCAAGAAACTGTTGCTGAACTCTGGACTACAGAGTGAGCTAAGGTTACAGCAGACCTGAGCTCAGACTATTAGGTGACAGAAAAATACTATGGCTTTAGCAGAAAATATATGTATATATGCATGTATTTATATTGTTCATAGTATCAAAAATAATATACGACAGCCCACATTCATTAACTTACAATACCAGAACCAGATAATGACAAAGAATTACTCCAAATTCTAGGGCCTTTTAATGATAGTGTAGATATAGCTCACCATTTTTCTTTTAGATTATTTTTTAGGGCGGTTTTAGGTTCACAGCAAAATTGAACATAAAGTTCGCATATACCCCCAGTCTCTCCACTATCAACATCCCCCACTACAGTGGTAAATTTGTTACAGTTGATGAACCTGCATTAACACATCATTATCACCTAAAGTCCATAGTTTATATTAGGGTTCACTCTTGTTATTGTATACTCTATGAGTTTAGACAAATGTATAATGACATACATCCACCATTATAGTATCAAACATAATAATTTTGCTGCCCTAAAAATGATCTGTGCTCTGCTTACTCACCCCTTTCTTCCCTTTACCCCTCCCATCCACTGATCTTTTTACTGTCTCCATAGTTCTGCCTTTTGCAGAATGTCATATAGTTGGAATCACACAGTATGAAGAATTTTCAGATTGGCTTCTTTCACTTAGTAATATGCATTTAAGTTTCCTCCATGTCTTGATAGTTCATTTCTTTTTAGTGTTAAATAATATCCCATTGTCTGGAAATACCTCATATTTATTCATTCACCTACTGGAGGACATCTTGGTTGCTTCCAAGTTTTTGGCAATTATGAATAAAACTGCTGTAAACATCCATGTGCAGTTTTCTTTTTAAAACTTTATTTATATATAGTATTTTGAACCATTAATATATTTATAATGTTCAGAAACTAAAAAGTATAAAAAGGAATACAGTGAAAAGTCTTCCTCTTCCTCTAAGCCTGTCTCTCCAACAACAACAACAAAAAACAGTTAATAGTTTCTTCTGGGTCCTTCTGGAAACATATATTCATATAAAAACAAATATAAGATATGGAGATTTCCTCCATTTTTACACAAAAGTTTGCATATTACATTGTTCTGAATCTTGCTTTTTTCCTTTTACATTATATTCTGAAGATATTTCTATGTTGATTTTTCACAGCTGCTGGGTATTCCATGGTATGGATGGTCCATAATCTGTCATCAATCCACTATTGATGGGCATTTCCATCATTTCTAAACTTCTGCTAACAAATAATGACGCAGTGAATAACACTGTACATAAATCATTTGGCATGTGTGTGAATATATCTGTAAGATAAATTCTTAGAAATGTAATTGCTGGGCTCAAGGGTTTATACATTTGAACTTTAGTAGATGAATATTGCCATATTGCCCTCTGTAATGCATTTACCAATTTATCCTTCTTGTCTTCATTTATCCTATCCTTTCAATCATTTGTGCACTTAACAAACATTAAGTACCTACTATGCTCTAATATTGTTTTAGTCCCAAGGGACAGGAAAATTAATGAGATCCAGTTCTTGCTCACCAGGAAGTTGCAATTTGTTTGGGGGGACAGACATTTAATTAAACAACTATAATACACCACGATAAAGTAATACAGAGCAATTTGCAAGGCCAGGCATTGCATGGTGCAGAGAACAGAGAGTTCTCCCTAGACCTGGGAGGTGATTTTGATGCTGAGTTTCAAAGTTTGGGTGGACAATTATTACATGGTTAAGAGGGAGAAGAACCATCCATCCACTCTGCCATCCTAGATCTTCTTAACTTTTTCCAGATTTCTGCTTAATAATGAATATTTCGCTAGTGTCCTCCCTCCATTCCTGAACCAAAGGAGCAATTTGGCAGCCCAGCAACCCCAATTGCTCAGGGTGTTATGTGGCCACATTTTCCTGTTCTCATGGTTTTCTGTGGACACTCATGAGCTGCACTGCACCTATAGTGCAATCCTACGGGCTGCAGGTTGAAATAAACAATTCCACAGGAATAGGATGGAAGAATTGCTCCCCCCCCCCCGCCCCCCGCTAAAAAACTTAGAAAGGCAAATCAATTTTCCTAATTAAAATCTTTTAAACTCAGATTGCTAATTCATAATTTCATGATCTTAACTCTCAATTTTCCTCAATTCATAGTTAATTCTTCTACTTTACAGTAGTCTCTCCATTGCCAAATATTTAATGGTATTATATCGTAAGTCCCTGGAGATCAGAGGCCAGGCCTTCGTACTTATCCTTATGTTAACACATAGCATAGGTCTTGACTCACAGAAGCACTCAGTGCTTGTTGACTGAACAGAGGAATAATGATCACACACAACAAGTGTGCAGACACAAGGGGTATTCATTGTTTACAAAAGCCTGGTTTATCTGTTTTATAAATCTGATTTTACTGTCATATTTTTCTATTCCTGGCTAGAAGACTATAATATTATCTCTTCAACTCACCTGTAACACCACTGGTTTCTTAAAATAAGGGAAGATTCCTCTACATTTTACAGAGATTGTCCCAGAAAGAATTATCATAGTTGAACTTATTGCCCAAGGTTGGAACGTCCATCATCATTGCCTCCTGGCTCATCCTTTCTCCCTACTCTAAATCATATCCAATTGATTCATCACTGAACCATGACCATCAATTTTACCTCCTAATTCAGCCTAACCCTCCCTTTCTACTTGACTCCCACCACCTGCCTAATTCAGGCCCTCACTATCTTGAGGGCACATTACTTTAATTACCTGCTATCTGTTCTCTTCTCATTTTAAGTCTGACCCCGCTGAATCAGTTAGGCTCTTTCAGGTTGTAAGGATTGGTTAATGAGAGCCTCAGTTGATGGGTACACACTAACAGTAGCCGTTAAGCAGAACAGACCCACAGAACCCAAAGTGATGATACTTAGAAATCTACAGTTTATTACAGGAAGAAGATACAGTGTACAGCTGCATTAAAGATAAGCTTCATAGCCAGAGGTTGTCTCACAGTAAAGGGTCAGAGGGGCCATGTGCAAGCTCCAATTGTCCTTCTTCTATGAGATTCTTCTCAGCATCCACTTTCTCTCTCAGGTCAAGAACACTGACTTGTGAATGGAACACCCGAAGGCAGTGTCAGCTGGGATTTCCTATGCCCTGCTGGTCATGTAGGCATATCCTGCTATGTGACCAGGGTTTCTGGGGGCTCACCAGATACTAATTGTAAGTCTCACGGTTACCAATAAACAGGGCTGACCAGCTAGTACAAATCATCCTGAAACTTTTAGGGTGCGTGGTGATGAAGTAATGCTACCAATCAGTATGATTTGGACATGTTGAGTGCTGTGCAGCTCATGTCTTATTTTAGTAGAATAATTCAAGCTAATTCCAGGCATGCTAACATTAACATTCATAGCGCAGAGGGTTTAGTCCAAAGACATGGGACTACAAGGAAGATAGGATAGTGTCTCAGCAGCCTTAGATGTTAAATAATATTTGCCGCTGGTTACTTTGTAAAAATAACACTAGTTGTCTGATACAAATCTGGCAACCCAAGAGAATGTCTATGTGTCTCCCATGTTCATGACTCAGTTCTCTAACTTTGGTTCTCAACCTGTTTCTTCTTTCTACAGTGCTGCCAATTTATCATAGTCTTGGCAGGTTTCAGTTTAAATCCCATGAGAGAGATCTGTTTGAGTCACTCTCTCATACTGCATTCCTATGGGTAGAGTTCCTGCACCAGGCCATCTCTTGGGTCTCTGGCTAGTCCTAAGGAACAGTTTTGGTCAGACACCTACCTCATCTTAATCAGCAGTGACCAATGTCACAGCACTTTATAGTTCAAAGCATGGTTCCCCTAAGCCTTGGAACTGCTCAGAAGTGGGCTACAGGCATGACTCACATCCTGTTGTAAATATCTCCCCAGGAAAGACAGTCCATCCCCTAATGCTATTAATATTTCTCCAAAATACGGATGCAATCATGTCACTCACCAGCTTCCAATCCATCGTAAGTTCTTCATGTTCCATAAAGTTCAAATTACATACACAACTCTGTTGTCTAATGCAGCAGCCACTACCCACACATGGCTATTTAAAATTAAATTAATTCAAATTAAATAAATTTAAAATTCCTTTCTTCAGTTACACTAGTCACATTTTAAATACCATATTGGATAGGGAAGATAGGAAAAGGAGAAGGCAGGTAGAGAATGTCTTTTTTTTCTTTGTGAATGAAATTTTTATTTATACACTGTATCTAGAAGCAGACACATAAATTCTTATAAAATCAATTTCTACAAATATGCAAGAAATTACTATAATTTGTTTACAAACCAAAACACGTATTAAAATCAATGCACTTTGGATAATTCATTCTGTGGGGTTCTCAGTACAAATTAGAATGCCTTTTTAAAAATTATATTTGTTTTTAATTTTTTTTCAGCCACGTGTACCAGAACGAGATAGAATGCCTTTTTTAAATCACTTGCAACTATTCCAGGCTCATCTCTCACCACTTCCCCACATGTGCCCTAGGCTCTAGTCACGTTGAAATCCTTGCTGTTGCTCAAATACACTGTAATACTTTAGACCGTTGTTATCTGTCCTTAAATCATGTCTGTAATCTGAGCTATCCTTTTTCCTTCTCACCTTGTGATCCCTCATTCAGCCTAAAAGGCCCAGCAAACAAAACCTGTTCTGTGAAGATTGTCCCACCATATCAGACCCCAGACACAGGTAGTCTCCCTCTTTCTCTCTGCTCTGAAAGAACTCTGCATATTCTTCCATTACAGTACTTAACTACATTTTATGATAAACTAGGTATACCCAGGACATGACATACTGTTCTAAATACCTTACTAGAGGAAGCAGCATAACCAGTGCTTAAAAGCATGGATTTGGGTGTCAGAGAGCCTCTGGCTCATGACTACTTGAGTAACCATGTGCTAGTCATTTCACTCCTCTTGTCTCAGTTTTCTCATCTATGAAATAGGGATAATTGTGAGGATCAACTGTGTTAATATAGAAAGGACTTAGAATACGGCCTATAACTAGGTGAGGTGCTACCTAAAACTTAGCTCTTAGTAAACTACTAATGTATTTTATTTAGATATACTTGGAAGTATGTCTGAGAAGAACAAGAACATAAGCACAATTAATAATATCACTCTTCTCAGATACATTTACTGTGTCCAAAGGTCAATCTCTTTAACAAACAATGTTGTTCATGAACATCATTAGCTGTCTATGACTAAATGCAGGTTTTGGAAGATGTATGAAGATTCTCCCAAGAGTCAGTCCCTGAAACTTATTGATGGCTTTACAAAAGGCTCGTAGTGCAGGAAACTCTCATTTTTTGACTGAGAAAAAATTATTTATAAAGGATAGAATGAGAGGTGCCCACATGGAGTGCAGTGTTTACTGCATAATTCATTTCTCTTAGATGATAACTTCTTGTCATTCACATTCTCTTCTATTTGGCATGGCATTTCTGTCTTCTTAGATTAATCTTTCTTCTCTTTCCTCAGTGTTCTCATATCCATCATGTTTCATTTCTTTCTTGAAATCTATTTTATTTCTCCTCTAACAAGTCACTGTTGTGTTAGTTTTCTATTGCTGCTGTAACAAATTAACCACAAACGGGTGGTTTATAGTCACACAAAGTATTATTTTATAGTTCTGGATGTCAAAAGTCTAAAATTAGTCTCATTGGGCTAATGTCAATGTGTTGGCAGGATTAGTGCCTTCTGGAGGCTCTAAGGAGAGAATCCATTTTCTTGCCTTTCCTAGCTGCATCCCTGGTTCACAGTCCCTTTCTGGTATCACACATGTTGATAACTCTACTTGTGTCTGTCTTCCCTATCATAACGTAAGCAACTTGAAGGTGGAGGCCGAGCTTATTTATCCTTAAGTCCTCAGTGGCCCTGACCTAGCCAGTTCTCAGAGGTGGTTTCTTGGTTGAGCATATTTTCATTACCATGTGACACATGGGACAATGGAACAGAAGCCACCGACAAAAAATGAAATCACCAAACTCTTTCTTCTCCTGCTTTTTCCTCTCAGTATCTCAGCCTTCAATAGGATAGACTAGAGAAATATGGTTCAAACAGTCCTCCTCATTCATACTAATGTTTCTGTTGCTATTTTCCTTTAATTCTTACACATTCTGATTGACTGAGTCTCTCAAACCACCTGGTATCCCAAAACTGCGTCCTTGCTCCTCCCCACACATAATATCTGAAACTGAAATGTGTCCCCACCCTCTCCTGCCCACTGTTTCATCTCTTCCACTCACTTCTCCCAGCTCTCGTATTTCTCCTCACAATTCATCTTCAAATTGTCTCCCAGTTCCTTTACTTTATATAATCAAAGGGTAAAGCCTCCGTAAGAGAGAAAAGAATTCTAGAAAAATTTTAGCTTCCAAGCATTACTGTAGACCCATGGATTATCCTTTATTAAAACAAAACTTGTGATAACTTTAATGGTGTCCCTAGAAAACAGGAATTTTCAAATACTTTGGAACAGGTATATGCACTTTATTATTGCTTTAATTTTACGACAATGCCACCCTGCCAATACCCCAATCCACTCCTAACCAAGTCATTTTAACTAAAAGTTTTTAACAAATAGTTGGCCTCAATAATTTGGGAGTGTGTGCGTGAGAGAGAGAAAAAGAGAGAGAGAGAGAGAGGGCTTGAGGTCATTGAGACTACCATGAGGTAATTGCTTTTTTATTTCATGCATGCATCTTGTGCTCTTTTCAAATTCTTGATATTGCATATCATGCAATACTCCCACTGTTCCACTTTCCACTGGATGCTAGCCTATGATCCGCTTGAGTAAAAGCCTTTTGAATGTTGCATATCTGCTTTCTGTTCTTGGAATCCAATACTGGAGTTCCTACCATTGCATCTGACCTAAGCTGTCATGGATAGAATTTTTTTCCCCCTCAGAAGCACTCACAAAACCTGACTTGTTTATCCAGTCTAGCTATAATTCTGCAACACAGAAACAGGGAGTGGACCTTCACGTTACACACCCATGGCCAACCCCACATAGAAAGGCTGGGAAATGTCATTGTTTGATCTTTGCTTATGCAAGAACATCAATCTGAAAAGACCCACAACCACAGGACATAAAGGAAGTCAGTTGACTTCATGCTCCCTCCTACCCTGCCTGACTCCTGGAGCAGCTCTGTGGCTCAGCCCAATGTCCACAGCCACTAAGGGTCCAGGGCAGGTCCCCAGGAAAACAACTGGAATTTCCTTTCATTCACAGCCAAAACCACATGATTGTCTTATACAATTGTGCCTTCCTGGCACCCCAATATTGCACTAGATTAGCCTCCGCACACTTCGTGCACTTTGTTTTTCCATAAGCCCTGTCAGACAAGTAGGTGTAGAAATGTAGGAAGGAATAAAGAGATATTAAGTGCATGCTTCTTTTCTAAATAAATGTATTTCCTCGTGAAGGTTTGGAAAGTGTCACATCTAAAGCCTCCACCATTGATAGAAAAAGGTATCTGAGGCTAAATGGCAAATTATGAGCTAAAATAAAATGTCTTCTAAGTTGATGTGTTCACATCACAGAATCAAATATTCTTCATGTAACCTACATATGAATGTAAACCACCGTTACTTATCCATTTACTTAGTAAAGTTTGTTCAGTCTATGCATTCTTATTTTTATCTCAGACTCTAGAAAAGGGCATATATAAAGCACATTATCCTAACATTATTAATACCTATAAGCATATATTCTCTCTCTGCCTTTCCTTTCCCAACCAAAGTCTATTTTGCATCTGTGAAAATAGATAGGTTCCAGTGAAAAAAATTAAATGAGAAGAAAAATATCTGTCTTACAGCAAAAGTAATTCCCAGTGGGTTTCTAATGAAGCCACCTTATAAGGTCCATTGTCCTTCACTCTTCCTTTCAAATCATTATTTCTCCCAACAGTAAGGGGAAAAAAATCTGGAGTTGAATTGGGCGAGGTAGCCCATAGGAGTCTCCAAGAAAGTAAGACAAGACTCAACAGTGAAGCAATGGGTCATAGGATCAAAACAGCAGCTTCAAAATGCACCTTCTCTTTTCCTCACTCAGCAGAGCCCACAGCAGAGAGACACTGGGGCTCTTTCAGGTGCACCTAAGTTGACTGCAAAGACCGCAAGGAAAGAGCATCAACATATTTCACAGATTTCGCAGAGGCAAATCAAGAAAGGTTAAAAATTATGTCAGTGAAATCATTTTCTGCAAGTAAACAAACTTACTGAAAAACCACAACAAAAATTTACCGTCTGGAGAACCTCAGTGGAGCACTTCAGATACCTCCGGGCAAATTCCTAACCACAGTAAACAAATTCTAAGGTTCCATCTGAAGTTCCTACTGCCCTTTGCACAGCTGGGCAGCTTCCTGGGTCTCCCGGAAAAGGTATGCAGCCTGTCCTGTGGGCTGGCCCACCCTTCACAACCAAACCTGACAAGGCTGAGCAAATACAGTCTCAAAGGCAAAGACATTCTTTAGGGATTGTGCAAAGGAATTTGGCAGCTGTGTGTTCCCCAGAGGTGTGGCATAAAGAACAAGTTCCTCAGCCAGGGGCACAGGATTATCTACAGCCTCTCACAGGAGAAATCACTACTAAAATGTACTTATCCAGAAATTCACCTTTATATTAAAATGCTTGTAAGCCTTCCTCTGCTACTAATACCTTTAAGATATTTATTAAAAAAAGAAAGTTACTTGTATTGAACCAAGTAAAGGATGGAACCAATACAGGGTATTTTGCACAAATATCTTTTCTCTTCCTCTCTTTTCTTCCTTCCTTCCCTGATTTTTATGGTGTAGCCTTAGAATCCAGTAAGGATGACTCAAGTATCTTTTATGTGCCAGGATGGTAGATAGGCCTTGCACCCAGAACAGACCCTCCACAGAGTTCTTTTTCAGTCCTACAGGGCACTGTGTGAGCAGAGACATACCAATGTCCTTTTAACCATAACCTTGTTTCCACAGGCCAGGTCAGTTGTGGGAAAAGTCAAAGGCTTGAGAGGAATTTGGTTCCAGCCCCTACCTTTTTATCACCAGGATTCCTAGTAGACCCAACCTAAGGTCACTGCCTTTCTATTTGTCTACTTTTGATGTTAACGTTGAGCAGGCTTTGCCATTGGGTGATGAAGGCGCTATACTCCACGGGCCTCTCTGTGGGAGGGGAGGAGCCACTTGCTGAGTGAGTGAATCAGGAGACTGCACAAGTGAGCTGCGCTGTCACCCAGGTCAAGGGCTGAGTTTTTCTTGATTCTCGGTGGGAGTCAGCTGTCACAGCCCTGTGAGTCACCTGTGAACTATGTATGACCCTCATGGATGCCGGAATTGAGTGGGTGGAGCATTGAAGAATCTGGGGGTTTGTTGTCTTTTTGTTTTTTCAATAAGGAACACTCTTTGACTTGTCCATGGGTAGGGGTAAATAAAATAATAGGCCAGAAAGACAAGCTAAAAAACAAGAAGGATGCTGGAGAAAGAAGCCATACAAAATGTCTGTGGGATGTTATCAGCTCTTTGGGACTAGGTTACAGTTAACTCAGGGACAGAAAACTGTACTGTCTTTAATCATTTCTGTTTGTGTGCTGGAGCAAAAATTATGAGTGGATAGTGATCTGCAGCCTTTTCCTCTCCCCAGCCCATTCTAGAGCATTTGAGCATTGCCCACTCGACTTTACCCTCTACTTCCTGTTTCCCAGGTTGACTCTCAGGAGGAAAGAAATCACAGCCAAAGATCATGCACACCATAAGACCTGCACAAGATGCAGGAGGAGGAAGCTGATGTGTCCTAAAAGTCTACTGTCTGGTGAGGAAGGAGGTGATAAGAAACCAAGAGGGCAGGAGGAGGGATTATGAACTAGAGCCAGTAATTGGGAGATAAGGAAGTGAGTGGGAGATGCCCTGGAGTTCCTGAGCGCTGGAGAAGTACTACTCAAAAAATTTTCATTGCATGTACCTACCAATATAAAAACATTTTGAGCACATACCACCTATAGATGTGTTTACTTAGTTTTAAATTAAATATTTGTACTTCTGTGTATTTTGTGTTGTGCAGATTATCTGTGGGCAACCCAGCACTATCCGTCTTCCAAAATCTTTGATTTGCAAGGGCTACAATATTAGGAACTACATTTCTCAGAATGCCTGCCAGCAGGCTTTTGGGTTATATTCAGCCTGTGAGAGATATTCACACAGGCTTTGGAAGGTGAGATAGGAGTAGAAATCATAATATTGTTTCTGAGCCACAGGCAGGCAGATCGTGTGTTTTGGCAGACAGCAGATCGTTTCTGAAAGCTTCCCAGCATCGTCCTGTGAATTATTTCATTTCAGTGGTGAATGGGCAGCTGAATCATGGTTAGCCATTTCCTGCAATTCCTGAAACTCCCTGTTTCATGAAAGCCATCAGCAGCCTTGCTTAAACATTAATCCTCCAGCCTTTTGGTTTCCTTGGCAGAAATCTGACTTTACTTTATAAAGCATAATATACAAACAGAAATTAAAAAGGATAACTTAAATATTTTTTTATTTTATTTTATAAATAATGTAAAAATTTTTTCTTAATAAAAATGTAAAATCATGAGCCAAATAAGTCTCTTTTCTTTATAAATTACCCAGCCTTGGGTATTTTGTTACAGAAACACAAAATGGACTAAGACAGTGCCATTTAATCCTTATTTGTGGTAGGCTGAATAATGGTCCCCTCAAGATAGCCACATCCTAATCCCTAGAACCTGTGAATGTTACCTTCCATGGAAAATGGGATTTTGCACATAAGACCAAGTTAAGGATCTTGAGATGGGGAGTTATCCAGTGGGCCCAATGTCATCACAAGCATTCTTATAAGAGGGAGACAGGAGGGTCTTAGGAAGTCAGGTGATGTGATGATGGAAGCAGGGGTTGTTGGAGAGTCACAGGCTGAAAGTCAGTGAAAAGTGAGGATTCTGTTGCCGACCTTGCACTGTCAACACCTGGCACACCCTATGAGACACATGACATGTGACACACGTACTGAGCAAGGGCACCAATGTCAGCTCATATAGTAAATATTGGCAAAATTTGATTTCATCATTATTTCTCAAGATTTAAAATACATACAAAATTTTTAACATTTTGTATACCATAACATAACATTATCTATAATTATATGTTTTGTAATCCCTAATACTAATTATGTATAATAAAATAAAAGATGTAATAATGTTTTGTAATAATATATTATTTTAAAATTTTTCCTGCAACCCAATGGATTGTCTTGTGTGAGTGTCAACTTTAAAATGCAGCCTATGTAAGTGTTAATAGCATCCTTTTTGAAAATGCCAGAGATGCTACCGAGAGCCATGGTGGCCTGTTTCTGCTGTTAGGTTTGTGATCAGGTGGGAGGAAGCCCCAGGCTCCTCTCCTCTCTGGGTCCTCAGGAATTCACCCTCCTGATATTGCAATGGACAAACCTGCCCCAGGGCTACCAGTGCTCTGCTCTCCAACATCTGCCTCTGTCACCCCTGTAAGCTCCAGAACTGCCTCCCTGTTTCTGTGGGCCTGGTTTGTTAGTCCCCTTCTGCTGTTGGTGCAACTAAGCCTGCACTATCTCTGCTGGCCAGGAGCCCCAAAGGGCTCTGAGGTCTATAGTTCTCTCCACCCCCAGGAAGTCTTTCCCTTCAATATGACATTCAGCTCTATCAGCAAACCTTAGGTTCCTCCTTCCACATTTTAACTTTATCTTTGGTCACTTATTATTTCTTCCATATTTTATCTTGGTGTCTCTAAGTTACAAAGCCTTGAGAGTATGGACCAAAAATGTAATTTGGGGAGCTCTACCGGTGTCTACAACTCCTCCACATTCATAAGAGATATTTAATAAGGGAAAATAAGAACTAGACCAGAAAGAAAGCAAGGACTAAACTGATTTTAAAACAACTTCCTCTGTGGTTTAATCTGAACAGTCCTGGAATCACACACCACTTACAGCTGCTGCAAGACCTGAAATACCCTCATGAATTAATCCTTTCCGTAGAGGCAAAAAGGGGAGTGCATTTTTGTTGGTGGTATTTTGGTTTTAGAGTCACAGGTAACAATAGGATCATTATACTAAAAGACCTCATTATAACCTGTCTCATCTAATACCTTCATTTTACACACGGGCAAACTGAGGCTTAATGAGGTTAAGTGACTCCCCCAAGTCTCCTTTCTCAAATGTGAGTCTTCTATTATAGCTACATTTAGGTTAAATGTAACTCTATCTTAACCTTGTAAGAAGGATACGTTCTGTTAATAGACTTTTTTCAACAAATACTAAAAATATATTTTCATTTTATATTATATATGGTTAAGGAAAGAAAGAAGAGGAGAAAGAGTAAAAACAAAAGAACTCATTGGAAGAGGGAATATGAAGAAGAAAAGCAAACATAGAACATAAGTCATTCTACAATAAAGACACCTGCACCCGAATGTTTATAGCAGCACAATTCACAATTGCTAAGATGTGGAAACAACCCAAATGCCCATCAATCCATGAATGGATTAGTAAAATGTGGTATTTGTATACCATG
>CM052445.1:39709039-39807619 GCA_028533085.1 Varecia variegata | reverse complement strand
TATGCAGAACTTTTGTACCCCCATAATAAGCTGAAATAAAAAAAAAAAAAAAAAAGAAAATAATGTTGACACCTTGACACTGAAAAACTTACCAAAAAGAGTTAAGATATATAGAGAAGAAAAGACAGAGACAGACGAAAAGGTACATGTAGACACAGAAAGAGGTAGATTCATGACATATAAATGTATTGCATCAAAATGCATCTTAATAGTAACTCTATAGGTTAAAACTCTCATTTAATTCAATTTTATCAAGGCTACATGTCATAACTTTAAAAACTAGAATTAAAATTAAAGTGTTATTTAGTCCAGTTTTTTTAGTTTTTATGTTTAAATTAAATATAAATTATTATAATGCAGAGCTATATCTCAGATCATTATTTAGAGAATTTATATGGGAATATTGTCAGCCCTTTGAATGAGTGATAACATAAAAGGAAGAGCATTTTGTGAAAATTCAGAGGATAAGGTAGGAAACTAGAGTCTAAATAAACCTACAAAGATGAAAACGTAGTTATAGAAGAGAAGGAACCCATTTCCCCACAGTATGATTTTTGACAGAGAAAAATTATGTTTAATATTATTATAAATAGTTCTTACTGTTTTATAAATTTAACTACTTTTTCCCCTAAATAGTTGTTAAAAGTTTGTCATACGCAAGATGCATGCAAAGTTTGGCTTGTATTATTGCTTTATATACAATTTACATACATCTGATATAGACACATAATCAGCTTCTTATCTTATGTAGTAAGAACAATCTGAAGAATGAGTTAAAATTATTAGGAACCACTTTCTTATATATATAGAACTTCTATACAGTTCTAGGGGGATTTTGTTAAGATTAGATTTGATATTTGTCCTCATTTCATCATCATTCTACCTAACAGATACTGAAAAACAAACTCTCATGCAATGATATCCAGTGTCAAAATGATGATGCCACTGGGAGACCCTTGCCACATAAAGCTGGCACCCTAAAAGCTTACACCTTTAGACCAAATACAAATCACGTACACACATACGCATGCACATGCTTCCAGGAAACTGCAAAGAAAATTTCCTCACTGATAAACAGAAAAAAGATGGTTCCTGAGACACCTGAATTTGCTGCCTAAATTCACGTAAATTGTGCCATCCAATAAACCTCAAACTAGGATGTTATTATAAAATGGTCCAGACTGTATACTGGTGGCCCTGGAAAAAGCAAATATACATTCTCTCTGGGAAAAAAAAGTATTAATATTAGTTTTCAAAGTGTTCCTACAAGTTTAGGAGAGTATAGGAACCCAGAGACATAAACCTAAGACTTTCTAAAGCAGTGAGAAAGTGCTTTACATGTGGGAAAGATTCACCAATCCAGAGAGACGACTCAAACTGATCCCATGTTTTGGCTTCAAAAAGGCTGGGTGACTCTAATATACCCTCCATACTAGGAGTGAGAAAACTAAAGGACTGTAGCTTTAGGATAAGAGAGAACCAGAAATGAAACAGTACTGACAACCCAGTTGCACAATATCCGGGTGGTCCAGAATACCTTAAGAATGGAACTTGAATTAAGATGGTCCCTGACTGAGAGCACCTCATATGCCTGACAGAAACACACAAAAATTCTCTCTAAGATTCTATCACCTTAGCCCTTAATTATACCCACAATTAAATTTTTAGTTAAAATGTCCAGCAGTGTCAAAAAATAACCAGGCGGCACACATGGAAACATGTCACCAGGCACAAGAACCAGCAGAAACAAATAGGTAACCAAAATAAACACACACAGATTTGAGATTAGAATTAGCAATACAGATCCCAAGACAAGTATGCATAGTATGTTCAAAGACATAAAAGCAAAGTTAGAAAACTTCAGCATACAGAGCTTTTAAAGGATGGGAAAAATAAAAAAAAATAAAAAAAAATAAATAAAAATAAAAACAAAGAAAACTTCAGCAGGGAACTGAAAATTAGAAAAGTAACATACAAGGTTATGAAAAGTGGTGTCTGAAGAATGAGATAATTCTAAATTGGAATCTGTTCTTTCAGATTGGTATAAAGATATATCTGTCAAGTAAGGAGGCTAGAACATATCTGATAGTTCCTCAGCTTGATTCATAACTTTTAAACTTTTAGACACGTGGTATGTGGGCTACCATTTGTACTCATGCCTTAGGCTTAGGAGTGAACCTTTAAGAGAATATAATAAAAACTTCATGCCAATAAATTTGAAAATATAAACAAAATGGAAAATTTTCTAGAATAGTATAGCTTATGCAAACAGACCAACCAAAAAACAAAGTATCTAAACACTTCTGTTACCATTATTAAAAACAAAAATGAAATCAGTAATTAAAAATCTTTTAACAAAGAAAAGTATAGGCCTAGATGACTTCATAGGCAAGTTGAGTTATTCCAGGAATAGAAGATTGATTTAACATTACGAAATCAATTAATGTGATTTACCACGTTAACAGATTAAATGAGGGAAAAAATTATATCATTAGCTCAGTTAATGTAGAAAAGCATTGGAAAAACTTCAGCATCCATTCACAATAAAAACTCTGAACAAATCAGCAGTAGAAAAACATTCCTTAGTCTGATTAAGAGTACCTACAAAACCGTACATCAATCACCATGGCTTCAAGTTCTTACCTTTCCAATTAAGATTAGGAATAAGACAAGGATAACAACTACTGCCTCTACCAGTCAACATGTTACTAGAAGATTTGGCCAATATAGTCAGGCAAAAAAAAAAAAAAAAAAAGCATAAGGATTAGAAAGGAAGAAAGAAAACTGTCGTTTCTCACAGATGATATGAATATGTATGTAGAAAACCCAAAAGACACAGATGAATATTCAGAATTAAAAAGAGAATTAGCAAGGTTTCAAATATATATATAAACATACAAAAAAACTGCATTTCTACACATGAGCCACAACAGAAAATGAAACACAAATAGTGCTTGTAATTGCATCAAAAAGATACAACACCAAGAAACTCTAACAAAAGACATGCAAGAATTCTGTGGAGAAAATTATTTCACTTTGTTGGAAGAAAGTAAAGAAGTGCTAAATATATGGCAAGATATAAAATGTTTTATGGATTGGAAAAATTAATATTGTAATAATAGTGTGTCTGAGGCTGCGAGTTGCCCATCACAACCTATTGTCCCTTTCTTCCATGGTAAGAGAGTGTGGTTGGGTACACAGTGACCCAGCCAGAACTGTATTTTCCAGCCCTTTGTGTTTGGTGTGCCATGTAATTACCTTTCCTCCTGCAGAACATAAATTGAGGCAATTCTGGGCCTTATCGGGCTCCTTCCCCTTCCCACTGGCTGCAGCTAGCAAATTGCAACAGCCCAACTTGGACTTTACTGAGAGTTTCTGAGCTGTTGCAGGCTTTCTCTATTATCTGTGTGATCTAAATGGTAATTATAGGTGTATATGTATATGAAATTTGACTGAGCTGTACAACTAAAATTTGAGCATTTTACTGTGTTTATGTTTTATAAAAAAATTAAACTGGTTGCAGAAGAGGGTAAGCCTGAGTTTGGCAAGAACATTTAGGAGGCTAGTGCAGCGTACTAGGCAAGAGATGATATTAGCCTGAACTAGGGTGATGGCTAAGAAGACAAAGAATGTAAAATGATTTGAAAAATAGTAAAGGAGGTAAAACCCACAGGATCTGGTGAAGTGGATGGTGACAAATTTGGATGTGAGAGGTGAGAGAGAGAGTGGAGAAAGATTCCCAGTGTTCTAGGTCTACTTACACTGAATGAGGTAGTAAGCCCAGAAAGTCTGGGTCTATCCCAAGGAAGGAACCTCCAGCTGCTTTTCACATTTATTTGGAAAATAAGCCTGAGAGTCTCCAAGTCAGAATTTCCAAAAGCCACTCTTCCTCCATATTTCTAGGTTTATATGAAATCACAACAGTCTGAAACACACCAGAGCCTTCTACAGGATGACTTCTGAGTAGCTACTTGGCATCATTACAGAAAAAAAAGAAAATGGATGAACATTACTAAATTCTAAGCTCTCTCACCAAATTCTCTTCTGATCTTACAATTATAAAATTAAATTTTCACATAATTGCAGCAGATGGCATATACCAATCCTAAATTTTTCTCCTTTTTTGGTGATTATTGCATATTATCATTTTTATACTGATGACAGCCTACATGTTTGGTACATTATTAATAGCTAAATAATATTCCTTCACATTCATAAACTCTATAACACGGCTGGTACAAAGACATTATGCTGCGGTCTGTCACTAGAAATGGTTACTAGGGAAATGACGTAAATCACAGACCTGCACAAGTTGGTGGAATCAACCTGAAAACTACATTTCCCATCAAGGGCAGCCCCTCCAGGCTGCTATTCTCTCGTCCCTTCAAAGCCAAGGGAAATTAACAGCAGAACCTTGGGGCAGCTAAGCCACAAGGACACACAGACCCAGAACACAGCTGCACCAAGGATGCGTGCAGGTGAGGCAAGCCAGGCCCCAAGTAGTAAGCATAATAACTGGCTCAAGAATTTTTTTGAGGTTCTTGGGATAAGTGGATCTTCATTTAATGCAGTTGGTGGAGATCACTGTACTGAAGATGCAGAGGCAGAGAATCCTTTGCCCTTACTAATAAGGGTCTCAGTACAAAATGTGACCCATCTGTCTGAGCCACATGAGTTTGTTTCTGGAGCTGTGTTTTCCATTATGGCAGACAGCTAAAAAAACTGCCTTCCCAGCATCAGTCCTGGGAGCAGGGCTGCTACTTCACAGCTAGAGAACCAGAAGGCTCAAGGAAAAACAGCCAGCCACTACCAAGAAAGCACAACTTGGGAGTTTGCACCTGAACTCAGATTCTGCGGGTTGGCCTTTGAACACAATGCAGGAAATCTCAGCATTGTAGCTGTCAGGCAGATGAGCAGTGCAGGAGACTAGGTAATTCCAATAGGGTCAGCCTTAGCAACTCTATGGGAGTGTATTATAAAGAGAGCTTAAAGGTAATTCACCGAAAGGCAAATAAAGTAAATCTTTCTTCTACCTTTAAAAATCTTAAAATCTGTCATAATTCCTAAAAACCAATCAATCAATTAAAACAACAATCACAACTAAAAACCTTTGCCAATATTCAGGTCAGCTTCATAGATGATACATTAATTAATGGCTGTGCTGGGTATGTTTTAAATATTCACAATATTAAACGGGCTTTCTGTTTCTCCACTGGAGTTTTTCTAGAATTGCATCTTGCTGTTTTGTTTGAATTAGAAGAACTTGTTTTTTAGAGCAGTGTTAAGTTTATGGAAAAAATTAAGCAGAAGTACAGAGTTCCCAAATACACCCTTGCGCCAACCCTCAGCTTCCTCTATTATTAACATCCTGCTTTAGTGTGGTGCATTTGTTACAACTGATGAGCCAATATTGACATATTATTAACTAAAGTCCATAGTTCACATTAGTGTTCACTCTTTGTGTTGTACAGTTGTATGGGTTTTGATAGATTCATATTATGATGTATCAACCATACAGTATTATGAAGAAAAGTCTCACTGCCATAAAAATCCCTTGTATTCCACCTACTAATCTCCCTCTCCCCTCCCCTTTAACATCTGACAACCATTGATCTTTTTACTGTCTCTATGGTTTTGCCTTTTCCAAAATGTCATATGTTTGGAATCATATAGTATGTAGTATTTTCAGATTGGTTTTTTTCACTTAGCCATATGTATTTGAGGTTGCTACTTTTACTTAGGGAGTGGTGAAAAAGAGAAAAGTATAAAGACAGCATAATTTTTAAAAAATTGGTGCTTTATGAATAATTATTAAACACACATACATATACATGCCAATCATTGCACTCCACAATATGAATGTGTCAAATACAGGAAACAATAAATTTTGGAGTAAAAAGTGTTCCCATTCTCATGCTAAATTTATAGTCTTAGGCCAATAGAAGATGGAAGTCCCATACTGGTGACTTTGAAACTTGTTCTTCCATTAAAGTAATATTTACACTGTTTTCCACAGAGGTTGTACTAATTTGCAGTCCCTCCAACAGTGTGTAAGCATTCCTTCTTCTCTGCATCCATGCCAACATCTACTGTTTTTGGACTTTTTAATAAAAGCCATTCTAACAGGGGTAAGGTGATATCTCATTGTGGTTTTAATTTGCATTTCCCTAATGACTAGTGACATTGAGCATTTTTTCACATTTTTATTGGCCATTTGTCTATCTTCTTTTGAAAAGCTTCTGGTCATGTCCTTTGCCCACTTTTTAATGGGATTGTTTGTTTTTTTTCTGGCTGATTTGCTTGAGTTCTTTGTAGATTCTGGATATTAGCCCTTTATGAGATGTAAAGCTTGCAAACATTTTCTCCCATTCCATAGGTTGTCTGTTTACTCTGTTGATTATTTCCTTAGCTGTGTAGAAGCTGCTAGTTTAATCAAATCCCATTTATTTATTTTTGTTGTTGCTGTGATTGCCATTGGGGTCTTAGTCATAAATTGTTTTCCTAGGCCGATATCTAGAAGAGTTTTTTCTACATTTCTTTTATAATTCTTGTGGTTTCATGCCTTACATTTAAGTATTTTATTCATCTTGAATTAATTTTTGCGAGTGGTGAGAGAGAGGGGTCCTGTTTCATTCTTCTGCATGTGGCTATTCAGTTTTCCCAGCACCATTTATTGAATAGGGCTTCATTTTCCAAGCATGTGTTGTCTGCTTTGTTGGAGATCAGTTGGCTGTCAGTAGATGGTTTTATATCTGGTTTCTCTATTCTATTCCATTGGTCTATGTCTCTATTTTTGTATGAATACCATACTGTTTTGGTTACTATATCCTTGTAGTATAGTGAGAAGTCTGGTAGCATGATGGCTCCAGATTTGTTCTTTTTGCTTAGGATTGCTTTGGCTAATCAGGCTCTTTTCTGGTTCCAACTGAAGCATAGAATTAATTTTTCCAGTTCTGTGAAATATGACATTAGTACAATCTCTATGGAAAACAGTATGGAGATTCCTCAAAGAAATAAATGTAGACCTAGCATTTGATCCAGGAATCCCACTACTGGGAATCTACCCAAAGGGAAAAAAAGTCATTTTATCAAAAAGATGCCTGCACTTGAATATTTATTGCAGCAAAATTTACAATTGCAAAGATGTGGAATCAACCCAAGTGCCCATCAATTCATGAGTGGATTAACAAAATGGGGTATATATATATATACCATGGAGTATTACTCAGCCATAAAAAGTACGAATTAATGCCTTTTGCAACAATTTGGATTGAACTGGCAAGAATGGAAAAACAAACACCACATGTACTTGCTATTAAACTGGAATTAATCAATGAGCACATATGTGCACAAAGGAATGTAAAACTTGGTGGAAATCAAGCAGGAGGAAGAGGGGAGGAATGGAGGGGCAAAAACCTATCTAATGGGTACAATGAATACTATTTAAGTGATCAGAACACTTATAGCCATGACTCAAGCATTACAAAAGCAATACATGTAACCAAAACATTAGTACCCCTTTAATTCTTTGAAATTTAAAATAAATAAATACATAAATAATAAAAATAATATTTGTGGAGTATGAAAGGAGTGGGGAGGGAGATTGCAAACACTTCCTAAAGTCTTTTTAATAGGTTTACTTATTGTAGTGGCATAAATTAGGTGATTCTGAAACAACTTAGATGTATTATAGGATTGCCCAATGAATTAATATGTTTATGTTGTTAAGACCCAGAGTTTTCACTGAGGAATAAAGGTCACACAAATATACAATCAAGGATGGCAAGAAAGAGCCCCATGCGAATGGATTGGAACTGGAAGTATTGATGTGGGCTCATAATTTCTAAAATATGTTGGTGTGGTGTATATGTTTGTATACGTGTATCTGTGTGTGCATTTACATCTGTGTTTGTATGTATATGTTTATATAGGCATATGTATGTATGTGTGTGTGCATGTGTATGCACACACACATTTCCTAGCTCTGTCCACCGACAGGACCAAGAAGTAAAGACACCCCAATAACCCCAGGCATACCTACTGCCCAGAATTTGGCCTCTAATACCATTCCCCACTAAAAAGAACCAGCACTCCACTTCTATTAAGAAGAGGGAAATATTATAGTCTTCAAAAATGTTACTGGCACAAAACACAAAGGCTGTGGAAATGTCCCAGATTAAAGGAAGGTAAAGATACATGACAAATAAATGCAATATCTGATCATAGTTTGAATATGCTAAACTGATAAAATACTTTAAAATGAATATTAAATTTATCTGTGCAAAGATTTGCAATATCAATTAGGCTGAGGATTCAGAGATATTCACCAATTACTGACAACGAGCTAGATTCTAGAGCTAGGTTATATAAGACAAGTCTGAAACATACTGTTATGTCTGAAAATGAGGAAGTTCTTTTTAAAACAGTGAGGGGGGCTTGTAACAAGGACAAGGAACCAACCTGAAGAGGCCCCCAATGGCCAAACCAGGGATAATTTGAGCACCAAAATATTAAGTACAGTAATGAATTATAAGCCATTGGAAAAGTATGACCTAATGGGTGATACTAATAATTAATAGGTCGATAAATAAATGAGGAAAAGGTAGGTCTCTTGCTTAAGGTAGAATGCTGAGTGCTGGCTGGTAAATATGGAGGTGGTGTTAGAGGTGGAAAATTATCATTTTGTAACATCATAGTAAAGACTGAATCAGGCAAGAGTTATCAAAAGGATGCTAAATCTAGGAAGCACTTGTTGAAGACCAGAAATTTGGCATGGGCTTAAAGAACCTTATCACAAGTTGCTAATTAGTATCAAGTTTTATAAAAAAAGTAATTATACAGGGGAGAAGCTAGGCAACACCTTCACCAGGTGATTAAAATTAATATCACTGGTAAGGAGCAGATGGCTACTGTGTGCCTCCAGATGGAATACCTTAAGAAGAACACAATGTCACCTATGAAGTATTCTGGTGAAAATGTATAAACCTGACTCTAATCATGAGAAAACAGCAGACCAATGAGCAATATTCTGTTAAAAAGAGGGGAATATTATAGTCTTCAAAAATGCTATTGGCACAAAAGACAAATAAAGGCTGTAGAAATGTTCCAGATTAAAGGAAGATATATGACAAATAAATGTAATATCTGACCATAGATTGGATCCTAAATTGGAAGGGGAAATGCTACAAAGGTCATTGTTGGAACAATTGCATAAGGACAATAGCTGGCATGAAATTAGTATATCAATGTTAAATTTACTAAAGTGGATGACTGAGCTGTGGTTACGAAAGAAAATATCTCTATGTTCAGGAAATATACAGTGAAATATTTAAAGGCAAAGTGATACTGGGGTAAAGGGCCATGAGGTATACAATTTAATATTGCTAATATAATGTTAAGTATATAAAGAGTCAAGACAGAAAATTACAAAACAAATGGGGTAAAATGATGACAATAGGTAACTCTGAGTAAAGGGTATAAGAAATGTTCTTAGTATTATTCTTATTCTTGCAACATTTTGGTAAGTATGAAGTTATTTCCAAATTAAAAATTCAAATTAAAGAAAACAATATCTACAGATATATGTGGTAACAACAAATATCCTTCCACAGGTTCTTCATCTCCTATAACCTGGACAACTCCTCCTGCTCATCCTTTAAAATAATATGCCAAGGCATTACTTTATCTGTGATACCTTCCCCAACACTTCCCTCTCAAAAAGAACTATAGTTTTCACATCATCTGAAATTGCATTTAGACCCTAGTAACAGAGTGAAAGTCACAGGGGTTTAAACAAGAACAAAAATGCATTTCTACCCCCAAATTGAGGGACAGTCAGTTTAGGGTTCTGCTGGGTCATCAATGTCCAGCTTCTTCTATCTTTGTTCCCTGCCATGCTTTGTACATAGCTTTCATCCTCAAGGTCACAATATGTTCCAGGGTTGCTGCTAAAGCTCTAGCCATTGCATCCAAATTCCAACCAGGAAACTCCAATCATTTATCCCCATGCTGAAGGGACTTTCCAGAAATCCAACCTAAAAACTTCCACCTGAATCTCATTAGCCAGAACTTAGTCCATGGCAACATCTAGCTGCAAGGGAGAATGTAAAAATGGAGTCTTTAGCTGGGCATTTTGCCACCTGGTATAAAATTGGGATTCTACTATATGAAATAGGGGAAGAATTAATACTGGGTAGGCAACTATCAGTCTCTGAACATCTATTATGATACTCACCATTATTTTATACATATTCTATTATATCACATGTTGTTTTCATGTCAATATGGTAAATTATAGCATACAAATTTTTAGAAATGAAATATCTGTATTCATTTTTAGTCCTCCAATGACAGCTCAGGTTAGTCACATAGTAAATACTCATGTAATGTTGATGGAATTAAGTGAATTGATAGGCAGCCATTTGAGATATTCTGGGTAAGTATAATTTACATACTACCTGAGTACCCTTCAATTATGGAAAGACCTTGAGGACTGACTTATCAAAGTTTAATTTGGTTATAAAATCTGTTTAATTTTGGTGCTGACAAAATTCACTGATGATTACAGATCATATAATATAGAAGATAATATACAACTGAAGGTTTTAACAGCAAAATATAATCCTTTTGCCTTAGCCTCAATAACTCTTCCCTTTTTCAGGTCTGAATGCTGAGTTTTTCCCTTCATTTCATTATTAAAACATTAAATATTAGGTATATTTCTGACCTCAACCAATCCATAAGGAAGTAGGTTCAGAAACAATTTAAATGGCATGCTCAACAATGAGCAACATAGTAGGAAACAGGAAGCAAAGAATGTCAAATTTCTGAGCAATGTTTCATCTTCTCATGCAAACAATACATTGCAGAACCCAACAGATCTTTAGAAAAAAGCAAAGGGTCAATCTTTTTATATGAGAACACTAACTGGAAAAGAATTTTCATGCATAGGAAGAAAAAACCTTAGGACTCCTGAAGCTGAGCTTTTACTATGTGTCAGGCAATTTGCTAGACACTAGAGGAAGAATGGCATAAAAGAAAGACCCTAAATTTCATGGAGTCTTTTGCCTCAAAGAGTTCTCCCAGCGAAAAAGTGGTAGAACTGTTTTCGGCGGCAAAATTGTCTTCCTCCAAAACCCATACACTGTATTTTTACATTAAGAATTAGCCTTTCTCAAACATCTCTATTTCAAATTTGGGGTCTACAGCCAAGTGATAGTTGAAAATTTTAAATTTTTGTCTTTAGTACTTGTGATTTCCATTAAAAAGTAAAGTTGTTGGTAATGGATAATAGAAGGAGAATAACTTTTTTTAAGTAAAACAAAGTGTTCATGATATTTTACCTTATTTTTAAAGGCTTACTTTACTGAGTTCTATATAAATGAGTTATCAAATTTTTGGAGTGCTCAGATTGCTCTATGATTGTTTCAACATAGCAAGCAACACTCTGAACTGCAAGGCAATAATTTGGGTATTATTTTTCTACTTGATGGCAAATATTCAACTCTGATTTTATTTTCCCTCTCAATCACCCAGATAATGTGGCCACACTGTGAGCAGCCTCAGCACAGCTGCCAGGCATACTGGAGAAAATATTATCCAAAATAAAAGGTGGGGCTCCAGAATGAGTAAAACAAAAACCATGCCAGAAGAGATAAACACACACCCTCCTTTGAAGATGATTGCCAAGTGTCTTTAAAATAATGCCAAAGAAAGCTTCTCATCCAGTTCTACTTCATCTCATCCTTGCCTGTTCTCATTCTAAAGGCCCAGGCTGTCAGTTGCAGCACAGCAATTCTATCTTGAGCTTTAAAAAGATACGAGGGAACTAACTGACTAAAATTGGAGCCATGCTGTTTGATTGTGTCACCTGATTATTATCTGAAGGAGAATAGACAAGGAGATGGAATATGAGGCACCTGACCATACATTTGAGACCACAAAAGAATGGGGTGGGACTAGCTCACAGTGCATGCATGTGTTTCCCTGCTGGCCTGTTCAGTACCTTCTTCTTTCAGAAGATTAAAAGTATCCCTTACTGGTCATCATACCTAGATTCTCAAGTTAATAGTCATCATGGGAAGTAGTCCCGCCTGAAATGTGAGATCATCAAACCCTGGTAAAGCCATAAAAATATCATTTGGCGACACATACCCTGGCTCCTGCCAAAAGAAATTTTAAGTGACTCTGAATCACAGTTCCAAAGCACCAGCCCACAGTGACCGCAGAGCATATTCAGTCTCATTTAGAATATCAAGAAGGTAGTAATTCTCCCCTAGTAATAACTATTGCTGTGGTAGCAAGCACTGATCATTGTTCTCTTTTTCAAGATTAGGGAAAAGACAGAAGGTCAAGAATAACCAGAAATATGACAAAGATGGCATCTCTAGGGCAAAAATGGAGTGCTTGATATTTAAAATCCAAATATTAATCCATTTCCCCCTTTTTAAAAATTATTGTGTGTTATAATATATGAATATTTGATTGTATTAAGTCATTTACTCATAAGTTAAAAATTGTCCCAATTTGAGCCCAATACCTACACATCATTATAATTTGTAGCATTATTAAATTCAAATTTAAAAAAGTAAAAAACATGGCCAGGCAGAAGACATGGAAGCAAACATGATCATGTGCTTGGTCCCTAGAAACCTGAGTGTTTCCAGGAAGACGTGTTTAGTGGTGCTGGTGGGTTAGGGGGGTGGAAGTGATTCAGGACTATATGTCCTAAAAAGGGCAGTGGTGCCCAGGTTCTAAAAGGGACAGTAATGAACAAATTCATTGAGTTGGACATGTCTCCATATAAATCACTCATGCACTTTTTTCACTTTGAGGCACCAGAGGGAAACAAAGTAAGAAAAATAATAAAGACTAATGTATGAAGCTGTTAAAAAGAACACTATTCTTTTCATTTTAATATGGTCTGTGAATTTCGGGGGGGCATTCAAATGGCAGCCTGGTTTCAAAATGTACCACTTTGGATTTGATTTCATAATCCTTCAAGCCCACTTCTCAGGAACAAATGTACAGCTGGAATCTCAGAAGATCCATTATCTCCGGTGGAGTCAGGAAAAAATAGTGAAGTAGTAAGTCAAGTTTGAGAAGGGTTTGGTTACACAAGCATATTACTCAAGGCTTATTTAAATTCTTTTTAGGAAATTATTTTCCCAATTACATGTAGGACAACATTTTTCAATGTTATTAAGAACAGGAAGCAGCAACCAATTTCTGACCTTAGCTTCCTTTTTAAGTGCACCAACAGGAAGGTCACTGCTTTCAGAAATGGAAGAAAAAAAAGCATTATAATTTAGTCCACACACCTCATTGTCATCCTCCCATAATGAAAATACGTTCTGGGATTTTTGTTGCTGATGATAGCAAATCATTAAGCTCTTTGGGAAGTTCCCAGTCTTTAACTCTCCCATCTGTGGTCCATTTCCTTCTTCAAATGGAGCAAAATTACAGGTGAAGGGAGCCTCATCTTCTAAGTGCTACCTCAGTGATTATTTTTAATCATGTTTTACATATGGAATAATTTTAGAATTAGTTCGATAATGTTTGAACTTGAACTTGTTATAGGCCTCATCCAACCAATCTTCAAACCTAGGGATTATTATTACTAATAGGAAAAAATCCACTGAGTCCCAGTAAATTTATTCAAGTATTTGGTGAGGTAATACTTGATTTTAAAATGTATGTATGAAATGTGTGTTATAGATTTTTTTAGGGATAGTTCATTTTTAGGATAGAAAAACACAGTGATGAATGCTTATTTTACTTATTTGTATTATCTTTGTAAAATCAAAATATATGTATTTTGAATGCTGACCTAAATTTGGTATTTATTTGCAAGGCTAAATGAATATAAACTTTGTCCTTATTCTTTCTAACTCTTCTTTAAAATCTGGGGTTTATAAGTTCAGTGGTGTTTGGTGCCTTTAAATTTTCCCATACAGGGATAGACTCTGAAACAGTGCTATTGAGTAACAGTAATGACTCTTAAAAAGTAACATCACACCTGCCTTTTATTCACTTGTGAGTTTCAAGACTTAATAGCTGTCATAAGTTTTGTAGGTTATTAGAATTAAAACAATAATGATGATAATAATGGCAGCACTTTTTATCTTTTCATCTTCAGGTTTTATGTTTGAGATACTCAACTAAAAATTCTAGAAATGCAGCAAGCCATGCCTTACAGAAATTTGTCTTAAACAGAAAGGGAAAGTAAATGTTGTAATAATATATTGCAATCACAATTACAGTTTGTACGGTTGTTACTAGGGTGTAAGAGCCACAACAGCAGTGGCTTTCTTTGCCTTGCTCAGTATTGTGTCCCTGTCACTAAGACAGTGCTCAGCATATGGAGGACACTCAGTCTTGGCTGAATGAATGTGAGTAAGCTTTGAGCAATGGAAAATAGAAGATTTGTTCTCATTTTGAAAACAGAAATCAATAGAAGAGTTTAAACTGTGTAAATTCTGGCTCACTTACAGGCTAGTCTGAGCTAGTCACTCAGGCTACCCTAGAAAATGGACTGATCACTGAGAGCCTCATATGTGAGCCTAAAAGCGATGAGAGACATTGAAAGATTAAGTGGGAAAAAACCACTAATATTATTCCCATTTTATATTCAAGAAAACTGATTTACTATAATTTTCACAGAGGTAACTGACAGAGATGGAATATCTCTCTGAACCGAAAGCTTAAAGCCTTTTCTAGATCAAGAGCATTTAATCCAAGGTGAGGAAAAAAATATGGGATGTAGTAACTTAAACAATGATAGCCTGTTTTACTTTCTCACTGAAGCCAAGAACAAAGGTCACAACTAATGAAAAAGAGGGAAGACAGAATTAGGGAACAAGCAATTTTTAACAAGTTGGTTGAAACAAACAGTGAGATCCATCGCTCTGACATAACGATTTCTTATATGCAAATGAATACAGTCAAATATCCTTCACCTCAATGCTTCTCTGAAAATCTTGTCCTAAAGCAGATTCTGATTCAGCTAGAATTGGGGTGGAGTGGGGGGGTGCCAGGATTCTGCCTTTCTAACAGGCTCCTGGATGGTGCCCATCTACTGGTCCACAGACTGGGCTGTGAGTGGAAAAGCTTTGCCTGATACTCGTTTGCCATGTCTGGTATGAACTGCATCTCTCTGTTTTGTCAAATGAAGATTTAACACCTGAAGCTTTTCAGGTTTCACCAGCTTGAAGTAAGTATGGCAATATCCAGTTGTACCAGAAATCAAATTAATCACAACAAGCTTAAAGTGAGATTTTGGAGATTAGCATTGGGGTTTCGGTGGAGTGATAATTATGCAAATATTCTAGCACACCTCCATTTTGACTTCCTTTTTGAACCTAGCTTATTTGCTCAACTTCTCACCAGTCACAAAACTAGAATATAAACACCACAGTAATGGAGTTTATCATAGTATAATAGTAGAACATGCCATTATATTACATTGTAATGACAGAATAGCATAATGGTAGAACATACAGTATAATGGTAGAATCATCATTTTTCCATTTCATTTTGGGTACTATGGAGAATCACACTACATTTCTAGTCTGATGTGTGATTCATCTGCTTCATTTTAAAGATGACAATGAAGTTGTAGTTATATGATTAATAATTTCTTCCTCGTTCTTTAAGCAGGTATTTACTAAGGGCATACAATGTGTCAGGCAGTATACTAAATATTTAAATAAATTAGTTTTTTTACTCTTCACAATAACCCTATGAGATAATTACTACTATTTCCCCATTTTAAAAATGAGAAAACTGAGGTCTAAGGAGATATAGCAGCTTTCCCAACGTAACATAACATCTGATAAGTCAGTGTTCCCTGAGGTCTGCCTGTATGCAAAGCCTGAGCTCTTTGCCCCTGTGCCCTCTTAGTTCCTTTTCTGAAAGGGAAGAGTACAAATACTCAAATTTTAAAATTATCTTTTGAATGTCTGTAAAGAGAAAGTTTATGAGTCCTTTTTATAAGATATTTCCAAGCCAAGAAGATCTTTCTGGCTTACGGTGGGAAGTGATGCTATCCACCGTGGAAGGGATCACCAGTGATCGTAAATGTTCGTGACTTTAATTTCCATGATGATGAATTCTGACCATGTACATGTATGCTCCTGCAGGGAATCCTTTTACTCTGTGCATCTATCAACTCCACATTTAATTTGTAGCCGTGGCTACCATGATGAGTGTCCCCTGCAGCCAACTACTCCATCTTGGACTATGTCTCTATAATGATGAGTACATAAGTACATAGACTTTGTTGTTGTTTACATCATGCAAATAGGACTTAGAATGAGTCACAGAACCTCTCACTTTTCATCTGGATCATTAGGCATTAGGGAGACATAGCTGTATCACTTGAGGCTTTCTGAAATGGGCTGAAATAGGGAACAGAAACCCAGAGGATAAAGACACTCCAGGGGGACAAGCAATCCAGAAAGCTCCAAGCAACGCCCAGAAGCCCAAAGCAGCATAATGGGTCCACAGTGGGTAGCAAATGGATGTCTGAGCATCAGGGCAATCAGATGAATGTAAAGCTAGATGTGGCTGACATCAGAGACAGATGGTGACAGGACCTCAGAGAAGGGATAAGGGCACTTGTCCCCCAGAGGAATGATGGAACTTTTGTACAGAAGAACTTATTATTAATATTTAATGATGCTCAAAGCAAAAGCTTGTTTAAAAAAAAAGTTTAGAATCAAGTAAAGGAAGGAAGAGGGAAAACCATAATAGACCTAATACTGAACCTCCAAGCCCCAGACCTAGACTTACTTCCTCAAATTTCTTCCAGCTCAGAATGGAGTTAATCCTCCAGTGAAACATGCATCAGACCCTGCGGGGAATCCAAGATAGGAATTTAACAAATAGGAGTTTAGGAAGCTAAGCAAATCACCAAAATTGCATCTTCTTTGCTTAAATTTCTAATTCACTGATTGAAATAAATGAGCTCCCTTTGTGATAATTAAGTACCATAGTTTAAGAAACTGAGCAATTGGAGATGGCTCTGAAATTCTTAGATGAATATTTAAGTGCATGCTGTATTGTATCTTATCTTTTGGGTTGACTCATAGTCATCCTAGACCAAGGCTGATAAAGACTGCTATTTGTCCCAAAATATATGATCTCCCTTCTTCCTGGGCACATGGCTGTAGAGAAGGAAGAGTACAGTTCTCAATTTCCCCTACAGATAGGCACTGCCCTGTGACTAAGTGCTGGTCAGTGGGAATGTGAGCAGAGTTGTGTGAAGCACCAGGAAGTGTCCTTAAGTGGTGGGAGCACACCCTTCTCCCTTTCCTCATTCCCAGTGACTGGCATGGAAATATGAAGGCTTGACTTAGAAAATGGAAACCATGGATGGAGAAGCATTAAGATAGAAGCCTGAGTGCTTGAGCACTTCAAGAAGCAGAACTGCCTGTCATGGAGACATGGAATGCCTACATCCAGGTGTTAACGGGAAAGAGAAACGAACTTCTTTCTGGATCAAACTGCTGCCATTTGCATTTTATTGATAGTCAAAACTAAACCCAATTCTAAGTAATTCACCGAGCTATCATCTTTACAAAACTCACAATCAATGAAATGAAAAAAATAACATTTTGCCTGCTTCATTGACTAATGCTAAGTTGTTACAGTGTCCAGTGATATACAAAGTGACAGAAATGAAGATAAATCTATGGGAAATCAGTTTTCAGATTATCAGTTTCAGCCATTTAACAACCTGTTTAATACAACATACAAGTTAAGCAGCAACATTAACATTCTCAGAATAAAGCATGTTTACTTTTATCATTGTTTCTTGAAGATATTTTTCACAGACACCAAATTTTCTTACATAGACATAAGACGGACATTGAACAATCTTAATACTCCTATTGCTTAGTACAAAAAGTTGTGTTAAGTGAATGGAACTGAAGGGGAAAATATAAGTAACTAGGGAACCAGAAAACTTTGTCCCACTGACAAAAAAAGTAAGGTTGACCATAAAATAAGAGAGAAGGTTTACACTAATCTTTCTCTGGCAGCTACAGTGGCTGAGTAACAATGCTTTAATCAGTGGTTGGATGATTCTCTGAAAAATTGTGAAAAAAGGAAAATTAATAATTGATAACCACCACTGTCCTGGGTGGCCTCTTCATATTATTTTATAGCATACCCAACTGTTCTAAGCTCTCATGCTTTTATGATGTCCCTTGGCTGCCCCCTACACACACACCCCACTTACTAAGACATGATTCCATTCTCCAGATCTTTATTCTCCTCTCATTAACATAATAGGAGCTGACAGTCTTTTTATGTTAGCTCATTCAACCCTACGAAGTACATGACTACGAGGTACCTTTATTATCCCCATTTCAAAGATGAGGATGTGAGTCACAGAACTAGTAAATTATGGAGCTAAAATTCAAATGCAGACAATCTGGCTCAAAGTGAGTCTGTTCTACAAATACATGGCATTCTCTTAGGAATATTTGTGAAATTTAAATGGTTGGCATTATTTACCAGATAATCACATCTGCCACAAAACACAACTCCTAAGCTTGGCTAAAATTTGTCTTTTCAAGGAGAAGCTATAATACAGAACTGAGCAGGCTAATGAAGGTGTATTTTGGAAAAGGGACCTCTATACCTCTTAAATTACGCTCTTTGGATAGTCAACCAGTTAGTGTGTGCCCATCTTCAATTAAAATCCTACCTGTACTTTGCTTGAGCTATTACCATACAACATGAACATTAGGAAGTATGTTAATTTTGACATTTCTTAAAATTGAGATTAGTAAAAGTGAGCCTTGCTATACCTGAGCCCAATATACTCAAATTTTCAAATGGATTTCACTTTCTCTTTTAGGAAGCCCAAATCCTTGATCTAAGAAAACTGCTGGAATTATATTATTTCCAGCTTAGTATTGAGCTGCTATTCTTTGACACCATTTATACTTCATTGTCATTTTTACTCACCATTGATTATTTTTTCTCTGTATAGCTAGCCTTTTGAATCTGGCAACATTAAAAGAGGGTTTTTTTATCTATTGTGATCATGACATACTATGTTTCTGAGTTCTGATGCAGAGCTATTCAATAAAGACACTGTCCAGGGAAGCTACTCCTTATAAAGTAGTACATTTATAATAATAACTAATATTTTATATTCTATGAGACAAATATTTTTATCTCTGTAGATGACAAAAGTGACACTCAGTTTTCATATATCGCCCAGGATTAACCAGTGGGTGAGAGCAGGAATTATAACTTACCCAAATCACCCCATTCCAACTTTGTGCTCTTTCCGTAACACTGCGGTGCCATAACTTTGCTAGATTTAATGGGTCCATGATAGTAATAGTAAGAAGAAGTCCATGAATTATATCTTTGAGGTTATAAAGTCAATAAAAATCATGATTCCATGCATAAAAACTCACTAGAAAAACCAATGTTTCTTAAAGCTATTATATTCTCTGATATCTTTGCTCAACGTTTTTTTGGTGCCAACTTCCCGACCTGGTGAGAGACAGCAGCTGAATTTTACCCATGTGATTCCACCCCCTACCCCTAACATGGAGGACTGGACCAGAGGAGGGGATTTGCCTAAAGGACAGCCATTCTACTGGCCTTCCAGAAACCAATTCCAATGTGGCCCAGCTTAAAAAGAGGAACTGAGCCAAAGAGATTCCTCTCCTGAGAATGTGGGACTGAGTTAGAAGCAGAGTCAGTGCCATCTTGTAGAAAGTATCAGGACAACCATGCTGAGTCCATGGGGGAGTTGAAGTTATGAGGAAATAAAAATCAAATGTATAAGTAATAAGAGCCATCATTTACATGGTACTTACTACATGCTTCACATTCTTAATTTACTTACCCTGTGAAATAATTACTGTTATTAGCAGCTCCCACCCTCCCCCATTTTACAGATGAGAATGCCAAGGCACAAAGAAATTAGGAAACTTGTCCAACGAAGTACAAAAGAACAATATAAAGTTAGATACAGAAATGAATATTCCCTTAGAACAAAAAACAAAGCATAATTTAAAATTTTCAAGAACCTGAAAAATATTACCAATATCATGCAAAATCCAGAAAAATAGCATAATACTTTTATTTAATCAATTACCTGACTTTTCTTTAATGGATCCATAACTATATAATTTTTTTTGCATTTTTTGCTGCACATTCTACACCTCTTGCATATGACAATAAAGTTGTAATATCACTGTCTTGAGAGAAAAATAGATAATTCCATATTCCTCTAGCATAGATAATCACAAATTTTTAATTTCTGATAGTTTAGAAAGCTTTATTTCGTTTTTTCACATCTCATTATTGTTAACATCATGTAAATGTTTAAGATTGCCAAATTTAGGAAAAACTCAGGCAAAGTTTCTTACACAATACAGGGCAACACAAATCTCAAGTTGTGTTACCATATCTCCAATACTGTCAGACATTGTCAAAACCTCATGTCGGCAAGAAACTTAACTATTCTCTCAATGTGTTAATATGGCCTGTTCTTCATTAATTGGATTATCAAATGATCTAAGAGTCAATTCATTACTTGTATTGAAAATTTATCCTTAATGAATTACTGCTTTTGATAAAATGTGAATTTTTCTACAACTTGCTCCTTAATGTCAAAGCAATTTCTATTAATTTAATCATATTTCCTTATCATTTTTGTTCTATATTCCATTATTTTTATCTGAATTTTCTCTCAGTTTTGTAAAAAACACACAATGACGTTGCATAGAAGCAAAGCTAGTAAAAGAGAAAGTGAGGAAAGGGGTGTGTGAACAGTAGCAAAACTAATGGGAACAAAAAATTGCAGGTCCCAGAGGGACACTAGAAAGAGGATGCTGGAAAGCTTGGAGGACCTCAGTTTAGGTGTCACCTTCTTAGGGAAACTTCCATGACTCCCCAAAATTGGGTTTGGTATTTATTCCTCCCACAGCTCTCTCAATTCACATCCCAAGTAACATACATTACACTATATTAAAATTGCCTTTTTGCTGGCGAGACACCCTTTGACAATAAACTCTTTGAAGGCAGCTCCTTATCTCTCTTGTTCACTACTGCTCCCTGGTGTATTGGTGGCACCCAATAAATATACTAATTTCATGAACAGATGAATGAATGATGCTTTGAAGATTTTTAATAGATTGGGGAAATTGCTACAATATAATGATCATGATAAAGACTGTCAAAATATTATGCACTACAGAATGGTGATTATTGTTGAAGCTGGGTGGTAGGTTGCTTGGAGTTTAATCTTCCTTCCACTTGTGTGCATATTTGCAACTTTCTATAATAAAAAGTTAAAAAAAAAAGTGCAAATATACAAAACTTAATTTAATACCAACTATGTTAAGAATGCTCTATGTAGGAAGAATCAAAGGAAAGAAATCCCTTAAAATTTTGAGGCTGTTATTATACTTGGTTTGAGTATTTTTTCTGTGGTTGGAAGGATTCTAAGATGACCCACAACTATATGTAATTCCCTCCCCCTTGAGTGGTGGTTGGACCTGTGAATATGATGGGATATCACTCCTGTGATTATGTTACAGTATATGGCAAAAGTGAAGGTATTTCACAGAGATAATCAAAGCCCCTAATCAGCTGACTTTGAGTTCAGCTAAGGAGATTATCCCTATGGGGGTCCAGCCTAAACAGGTGAGCCCTCTGCAAGGGGGTCTAACTAGACCTTCCCTGAAAGGACAGACTTCTGTGGCTTTGCAGAAGCAAGACACCATGAGTTCCACAGGTGCAGGAAATGAATTGTCAATATAAACTTGAGCTTGAAATCGGACCCTGAACCTCAGATGAGACCACAGCCCTGGCCAACACCTTGCATGCAGCCTTGTGAAGCTCTGAGCAGAGGACTCCACTAAGACATGATAAGACTCCTGACCCACAGAAGCTATGATAATACCTGTCTGTTGTTTTAAGACTACTAAGTCTGTGGTAATTTGTCACACATCAATAGAAAACTAACATATTCCCTTTCCATTTTTCTGAATTTTCCAGATTTTCTATAATAAAAATGTTTCTTTTATATGGAAGAAAAGACTGTTTATAACAAAAATAAAAGAAAATTAATGTGAATAATTCAAGCTATATTTTCCAAAAAAGAAAACTGATATCATCTTTCTTAATGTTGCTAACAAAGAACTACATTAAATAGGAGGAAATCTTCTCCTTGGACTTTAATGCTTTGGATCAAATCCAGAGTTATCCAGCTCAAAGACAAAAGTTAATACATTCTGTATAATTGAACTGGTGGGTTCTGAAATCAATGCACTGAAAGATAAACCTTTGCATAAATCATTCTTCTCTTATTGTACTCAGATTCACTGAAACCATCCTGAATAAACAGATTGTAATCTCAGTTTAGATGCCAACACCCAGCAGGCTACCCCACTGATTAATGATGATAAAACTGAGTGGAAAGGGAAGCCATTCCTGAAACGAACAATGTAACTATCAGTCAAGCTCATGGCTGATGATAGGCAGATACTGAATAATATTCGACTCTCTAGCACCACTCCATGGAGACCTGCTGAGCAGCTAAATGCTTTAAAATTAATGTCAAAATATTAGTGCAAAGGTTCACAGTATCAACTGCGATAAGGACTCCAAGATATAATGTGGTATTTACTGATCACCCACAATGAGTTAGTTTCTCTACGATGCATGCTTAGCTCAAATCCTAATATGGATGCATGAACACTTCTTTCTCCAATACCCTTCTGCCTCCTGCATCTGCCAAACAGGCAAGTTAAATGGAGATCAAATAGGGGATCATCACCCCTGTATCTTTTAAGTCCCTGCTGGTGACTTTCTGATTTCTTTAGCCCAGTGAAATTGTTTTCTATTTGTTAGTTTATGTATTTGGTGTTATGTATTACTTCACTACTCCCTCAATCTGTGTTTACAGTGGTCACCACAAGAAGTGCAGCCCTGTTCCCTCAATTCTAACCCCAATCAGTTCCTGGAGAAATGAAGACTACCCCACTCCTCATCCCACCTCTGATTTATTTTTTCAATGGCATTAATTACTACTTATTAATTTTTCTTCTTCCTCTAAAATTTTTACTCTACTAAGGCAGGAATTTTTATTTGTTTTGTTCACTTATAAATTGCCAGTCCACAGTATCTGACATGCAGTAGACAATCAATAAACATTACTTAAATGAATGAATGGATTAATGAATGAATGATACTATTATATGAAAACTATTTGGAAGGAGAATATTGGAGGCTTCTACTCAGCTTTTTCCATCATAGTAATCCTTATTCCGTGTGTCAGGAAGCTGACAGGGGATTTTGTGGTTTTCATTCCAACCATAACATCAGGAACTGAGTAAAGAAACAGAGATGAGTCCAGGTTCCACTGAAGTAGATTCAGGTCAAAACCTGGCCCCATAAGCCCTCACTCTAACTGATAGATCACAGTCGTATACTGGACCCACAGGAACTATTTGAACTCAAATCAACTCCTGTATGACCCTGAAAGGTCTAGACATTTCCCTTTCCCAATGCACAGTCACCCTGTGCTAAAGGTCCCTTTGCAGAAGGCTAAAAGAAATAAACACTTGTGATATGAACACAAAATTCTTCTTCAAGAGTACCTAGCCTTCCTTTTAATCTCTGAAAGTTAAGTTTGGAAATTGAGTAAAAGGCCAACACTTTCTTTTCTGGTAGTTCAAGTTGGGCCTCTGATTGCCATACCTAGAGTTTTTGAAGTTTGGTTGGTGTTAGTATTATCTCAGAAATCAAATATTCTCTTTCTGGCCTGTACATATAATTCATTTCTAGGATAATCATGACTGATTAGCAAATGTCAAAGATTTCTGGAGGTTAGACCATATTGATTACCACATTGACTCATCCTCCCCTGTCCCCTCATTCACCCAACACCCAGTTGCACCCAAAGTTTAAGTGCAGCTACATGGCGTCCGCCACGCTGGGATTCTAGCATCCCAGTGAAATCAGACAGCTCATTTCAACTGTGTCTCCTCTCACTGTAAGGCCGTGGGACCACAGTTAGGAGTTAAGGAAATGGATTGCACATAAGAAATTCACTCCCACTTTCCTACATCTCTAAGTCTTTTAATTTCTTCCTTCATAGTTTAACAGAAATATTTAGGCCACTGTTGAGTCCATGTTTCATCAATCAACTACAAAGAGTAATTAAAATCACCCCCAGTTGGACATAGGATTATATATAGGTGCAGGTCCCTATATTGACAAATTCTGCCTGATCTCCACCATATTCTTCCCTTTTTAGTGAACATCCTCAGAATTTACTGCCACATGCATCAGCCAGATTTTTGCAAATATAAATTAACAAAATTTTGCAAATTTCAGGGTTCACTTTGCACTAGGCTCTGAGGCATGCTTACATTGGAGGGGGACAGTGCACTGGCATTTGAAGGTCTGAACACTGAGCAACCCAGCTCTCACACATCTCCATCCCATGTTGGGACCTGCTTAACATCCTAGGTTCATCAGAGCTCAAACTTTTACCTAAGAGGCTAGGAAAGCTTATAAATTGAAGTAAAGAAGCAACCTGGAGGATAAATCTTGGAGCATGGGTTCCAATTCAGCACTGTCGTTACCAAAAGTTCAGCACTTGTCCTTGAAGCCACATCAGAAAAATGAGAACAAGAGATTTGAGGAGAAGGAAAGAGAAGTTTATTACTTTGCAGGCAAAGGAGGAAAAATAGTAGACTCTCTTCTCAAAATGAAAATTTACTCCACATAAGCATAAATACAGAACTTTTAAAGGGAGGGCCCTCAGTTCTAGGCTACTGTGTTAGTGATTCTAATTGTCCCATCACTGCTGAAGACAAAGCCTGTGACCTCTGCCCACCTGGGCCCACCTAGGAGGCTGACACCAGCCTGGGATGGCTGAGCTACTTCCTGTAACACAAAAAACAAAAGACATTCTCCCTGCCTGAGGCAGGGATGCAGGCTAGACTGTGGTTCCCAAAAAGAATGGTGGAAGTTTTAAAAAGACAGAAAATATTTTTGCTGGTTTTTTTCAGGCCATTCCCTCTGTTACATATTCCCCATTCTCAATTTTATGCTTCCGTATGTATGGGAGGAGGGGTGACTACTCTGCTACACTATCTTAGAAGGTGACCAGTTTTCAGTGGGTGCCTTAAGCTTAAGAGTTAAGGACTTTGAGTTTGTCATTTTCTGCCATTAAACCATCCATTGCTGTGGTCCACAGTCCTTGAACCCCTCATACCCTTCAACCACTCTCTTGCAGCAAGCACTTCACCTCCCAACCTAGCCTTCAGTGGGACCATCACCCAAGGGGACACAGGTGACCATCTGATTAGCTGTTTATTCACCAATTTCAATGGCTGCTCAGGTCCAGTTTCTTAATATCAACCTGATTTCCTGGTTCCCTTTAACCCCTACCAGGACAGATAATAAAGTAAAGTTTCCCTCCTATTTTCCTGCAAGTCTATTGCCTACAACCTCTTCTGACACAGCTTTCAGTCACAGTCAGGGATTTTAGATGCAAATAAAAGAAAGTGACTCAGGCTAATTAAAGCAGAAATAGAGATTATTTAAAAGACACTGGATAGCTCACATATTCTCTGGGAAGGCTGGAGAAGCAAACTTAGAAGTTTTATAGCCAGAAACAATTCCTGAAGTCAAACCACAGGACTTGTCAGGTAAAGACCTGAGAAGCTCCTGCTAAGCCCACACACCACAGCACTTTCAAGCAGCCTCAGTGATCAGACCCTGGACTCTGTTGTAGGAGCCACTTTAGGCACCAAATGTGGTTGCCACCTCCACTCCCAAATGTTGTCCAAATATATTCTGGGTGGTGCCTGCTTCTTTGTGTCCTGAACATTGACTCATAGTCTGGAGAGCAGGTGGACCTGATTGGCAGAGCCCAGCCACATGTCCTAATGGCAAGGACCCTGGAAGGTGAGCAGCTGGCAAGGCATCACAGGGAGAGGATTCCCCAAACACAGAAAGTGGGTTCTGATGCTTGGATGTCAAAAAAAAAATTGATAAATTTCCACTCTATAGGCTTTATGAAAAATGGCGGGGGCTAGGGATACAAACAGACCCAGTTGTCAATTTGCACACTTCCTTCACTTTCCATTTGACATTGGCAAGTCAACTTCTCTGAGCTTCATTTTTTCTCATAAGCAAAATAGATGTGAAACTTCTCTTGCAGGAATTAAAAGTAAGGAGTGTGGACCAGATGTTCAATAATTGAAAGGTATTACTTGAAAATTTAATCAAAATACACAGTATTTTGTGAGGCCTCGTCTTGGTAAACATTTTATCCAACTTTTCATATATATATATATATATATATATATATATATATATATATGCTTTTTCTCTCCAATTAGGGGATCACTTTAGATTAGTGATCATGTTTTATACTATTTTTATTTCCCCAGGGCAGTACAGAAACACACACACACATACACCCCTTAATAAATGAACGAATATCTCAGATTATAAATCAAAATGAGAGCTAGCAATGTTTCATTCTGTAGCATTGAATCAAAGAATATAGGAATATAGGGTTTTTCCCACCACAACTTTAAAGTGGGTTTCTAGGGGGCTTTCATTGAAGACTTCTGTTATAGACTAATGTTTGTGTTCCCCCCGAAATTCATATGTTGAAATTTAATACCTAATGCAATGGCATTTGGAGATAGAGACTTTGAGAAGTGATTAGGTCATGAGGGTAGAGTCCTCATGAATGGGATTAGTACTGTTAAAAGGTAAACTGAGGCACGATAAAATTCTTTAAAGTTTATTTGAGCAAACAGTGATTGGTGAATCCAGCAGCTCCAAACTAGAAGTGGTTCGGGGGCTCTGCTGAGGAAGCATTAAAGACAGGTTTTCATAGGGTGAATACAGATGTAAAACAATTTGGTTACAGTTATAAAGTTGCTTTGTCTATCTTGTTGGAAAGTCCCTAGTTATATCATTATAATTTAGTTGGCGACTTCTGATTGGTTAGTCTTACGTTTCATTTTTCTTTAATTTAAGCATTTATAAGAAATAGTCCAAGTTCTCCATTTTCATTTGCTTTAACAGTGCCTTTATAAGAGGGACCCCAGAGAGATCTCTTACTCCTTTTGTCATGTGAGGATGAGTAAGAAGATAGCCATCCGTGAACCAGGAAATGGGCTCTCACCAGACACCAAATCTGCCAGCATCTTGATCTTGAACTTCCCAGCTCTCAGAACTATGAGAAATAAATTTCTGTTGTTTATGAGCCACCCAGTCTAATGTATTCATAGTTTGTGTAGCAGCCTGAACAGACTAAGGCAAGTACAAAGTGATAGGTATCTTATTCTGCATTACACTGGGTTCTAAAAGACCACCAAGCACAAATGACACCAAAGGAGACATCACAATTATAAATATCTTAAATAAAAGTTTTAACTCTCTGAACTAAGTCAATCCAAGGAAAAACCAATGGCAGTATCTGAAAAGAATAGGATAGTATCGAAAAGGTAATATATTTCTTGTACAAGTTAAAAAATATTATGCCAGTAAGACTAGTTTTGAATTAATAATACAGTGAGAAATATTTTTACAAATATGTTAATATATGATTTTTTTTACTAATTAACAGTAATAAGGCATATTCTCTCTAGATTAACTTCCTAAAGTACAAATGTGGTCATTTCCCCACTAATTCTCAAAATAGACCCTAGGCCTATGGGAATGGAGGTTAACATGAACAGGTAAATAAAAGCTGATTTAAATTTTCTAAAAATTCCTCCTCCACTTACCCAGTGCTAGACACTTGTGTTTTTCCTGCTGCCTCTAACAAATATTAAAGATTCCATCCTCTACTGTAGGGAGGGAGCATGGCCTCCTATTTCTCCTCCCCCAGCATGGCCTTGGCAAGTCAGTCGGCTTCTCAAGGTTCATTCCTCACATTTGCAAAATGAAGAAATTGTACAACATCCTTTCCAGCTCTGAAAGACTGTCAACTTTACTTTGCCAAAGTCCACTCGCCTATGCTCCACTACCACCTAAAGTGGGCTCTATTTCCATTTGGCTTGATTGATCAAGGTAATTGGCCAAAGGAGATAAAACATAAATTGTAAAGCTGCCAATCTTGAGCCACATAAACAAAAAATCATCTAGTTACTCAGCAGTTCCATAATGCTTTATTATATTTTCAAACAATGTTTGGACATTAATACAAACTATAGTCATAAACCATAAAAGAAAACACAGAGACAAAGGGAATGAACACTGACAAAATTTACCCAACAAGTCAAAACCAGAGAAAATGACATGTTAACATTATGGGTGAATGATCGTACTAGGTGAGCCACGTGCATTTTTGGTACAGAGTTGTATAACATAACACTCAGGTGGGAGAGGGACACCACAATCTGGATTAGACCCTACTTCTTGGGTCCTTGTCCCAAATATTCCACTGATGCTGGCTTACCTAGATGGGAGGATGCCTGTCACTCTCCCTCCTGACACCTGGGGACCACCATTCTGACCCTCTCATACATCATTCTTTTTGACAATTAATTAGTTTATCCAACCTTGCTAAGCAGTCGTTATGCATGCCAATGTTTCACATAACCCCCGAATAAATCAGTAATTGACACATACCCCGCATCTTCCCACTCCCGTGGCCTAGCCGCCTCGGATCTCTGCCTTGTTCTGCTCCGTTCACGTCAGCCTCTCTTCCTCCTCACACATAGTGAACGCCCCAGAATGTCCTCTCTCCCCCCACCTCTCCTCCTTGGACTGCACCCACCTTTGTGTGTCCATCCAGCCCTACCTCTGTCTCTACCTGCTCTGCTACCGCAGTGGTCCCCGTCAGCTTTTCCCAAACTTTGAGCATTATCTTGAGTGGGATCCACTCAGGAACCCCCAGCAACCCAATAGCTTTGGCTTAGCACTTACCATACCCATCTCTCTCCCTTTTTTCAAATTTCAACCAAGATTTGCAATTTCAGTAGTGACTGAATCTTAATTTGAGCTAAGGAAATAACTTGTGGAATTTCAAAATAAAACTTTTTATCTTAACTAATAATAACCTACTAGGAATGACATCTCTGAAAATTGATAATTAAGTTTTTCAATGAAAATACAATGGAATCTGATCTTATTCAACAAAGATATTGAGTGCCTCATATGTCCTGGGGATAAAAAGATGAAAAAAATATATTCTTGAACTCAAAAAGTATACAGCCTACTAAGAGAGGTAGACATGCAAACAACTAAATGATAATGGCACAGTTGCTACAGTAAAGGCATGATTTAGGTAGAAGACAGTGCAAAACATTTTGCTGCTTTGTCATAGCTCTACCAAGGTATTTACAAGAAGATACTAAAATTTTGTGTTTGTGTCTCTGTTTCTCCCTTCAGTTTATAGGTTTTGAGGAAACAAACTACATATTAGACATCCTTGATATCTCCAGCACCTAGGAAAATAATGTACCTTGCATATAGTAGTCACTCAATAAGTGTTAATCTGAACTGAAATGAACTGCATTATTAGTCTGCCTAGGGCAGGGGGAGGATTCATGGATGGATTTGCAGAGGAGGTAATATCTGAACTGGATCTTAAAAGATAAGTTGGAATTTTTCATGAAGATAATGGAATAGAACAGAATTTGTAAAATCATAGGAGACATGAAATAATAATGGCAATAATAACAGCTAACATTTAATATTCCAGGAACTGTGTTCAGCACGTATATGCATTGTCACTGAATTCTTACACCGACAAGGTGACATAGTTACAATTTTTAGAGATGAGGAAACGGAGGCATATAGCAGTTAAGAAACAAAGTCACATGACAGGTAAATGGTGAAGCTGGGATTTAAATCCCAGGGACACATGATCCTCTGACTTCAAAGCCTGTGAACACTACACAATCCTCCAGAATTGAGCTGTCTCCAGTATCCCAGGCAACTCAGCACCTGTCTCCAGTATCCCAGGCAACTCAGCACCTCTGGTCACCTGTTGTCTCACTGCCCCTCATAGTGGGCATCCATCTGTGCTTTCTACTCTCGTGATTCTACCACTTTCATGGCACGACTTCCCTATCTCCCAGCAGAGAAGATGAGATGGTTTTTGAGACAATAGCCCACCATCTCCTCAGCCTGCCAGCACTTGAATAAACCACCTTTCCTTCACGGATACTCACCTCTCATGTCTGGCTCTTGGGTGGTGGGCAGCCGAACCTGTGTTTGGCAACGAATCCACTTTGGCTTCTGCCTCTTCTCTAAGCCAGGTCTTCTAGGCTGCTATAGCTAAATGAAGCACAGACACCCTTCCAATGAATTCCCTATTGTGGTTAAATTAGCCAGAATCATTTTCTATTGCTTGCAAACAGGAACTCAAATAGAACTCAAGCACTATATAGTTTAGGCTCTCATATCCGAGCTGCCTTTGGCTAAGGCCTTTACATCTGTTGTCTTTGGCTAGGGCCCTTATCAATAATCCAATGCCATGAGGCCAGGGTGGCAGAGTCCCAGAACCGTGGCAGCTTCTCTCCAAGGAGCCACTTGTGGCCCCTGTGTTCTAGAGGGAGCTGGGGGTTGTTACTCAGAACCTTATAGACCCAAGTCAATACTCTGGGAGAGATTGCATCATGTTCATATGCTGAGGGGAGTGAGTCTCTCATCTTCAGGGGAGACTGAAGATGTATGAGAGAGAAGGAAAGGATGGGGAAGAGCTCTGGGGAAACGGGAGTGAGGTGGGGAAATTGGTCTTAGAAAATAAGAGGAACAAAACAGTGAGAGGAGTCTCTTCGTCCCACCCCCAACCTACTCTTGAGAAAGGAGGTAACAGATTGCAAAGGTGAGGAAGTCCATTGAGTAGCAGGAATTCAAAAGAGTTATTGTAGATGGATTCTGCTTCCTCTGTGAGGTAAGAGCCAAGGTCAGCTGCTGACAGTGAGTGTGGGGAATTGGGAAGGACTTGCAGGGATGGGGGAAGACTTGGAAAAGCCACAATGAGAAACAGGAGAGGGAGCCTGCCGAGACTGGCAAAAGGACTGTTGAGCTGCACTGAGGTGACTGTTTGTATTTGCATTTGCTAATAGCAGTTAGCCACTCCATGGACAGTTTTTGAACAAAGACTCAGACAAAGGAGGACACAAACCTTCCCTGACACTTTTTCAGTGCAAAAGCAAGGACTGGCAAATTTCACAGAACAGAAAAACCTTTCATCTAGCTTTTCCATTTTGCAATTTTACAGCTTTGGAACTTTTCAGAGTGATTTCCTCTGCCTGTCCAGAAGGTAATAATTATTGAGCTAAAAAAAGTTTGAGACGATAGAAATTAGTTCTTAAGGAATCTGGATTTTGTCTGATTCAGTTCTTGTTGGGATTAAGAGGTTGATCCACTTTGTATACAAAAGTATGAAAGAAAAATTAGACAAAAGACTTTTAGGGCCCTTAAATAAGTATTAAACAAACTTATTTAAAGTGGTCTTTCTTATTATTGGTGAAAAACGTAATCACTAAAACAGCTCTTGTTGGAATTCAAATAGACGATGAAAAGCTCCTCTCTAAAGTCTGAGGAATAACATGGCTTGGGCGTGGTTATGTTTGGTGATTCAGTGTGCGGAATTAATTCTTAAAATGTCCTTCCTGCTGGTTCTGGTAAGCAATTGAACTGATACATAAATTGTAGACTTCATTTTAGATTGCCAGTTAGATTCATGAAGTAAAAATGCACTTCTGACATGTTATAAGAAAATGAACAACTGCCCTGCATCAGCTGGCATGTCCTAAAAGAAGACAGCATCTGGATCAAATTCAACATGCAATTTTAGCTTTTGTGGCATTTTGAATAAAAATAGTTGGCTGAACAACTACCTATTTAAATTATTGAAAGCTGGTGATTACAAATAAGCCTCCTGGCTGATAATTAGAGTAACAGTAGAAATCATTGAGCATACGGAGAGGTTGGATAGGATTCCAGAAGTAGTTTTCCCTTAAATGGAGTGGTGCAGACAAAAGCAATTTATTCTTCAAAGAATGAGTATTCTTAAACTATTGCATTCACTCATGGAGGCTGCAAACTCATGAGTTAATTTACTTACTACTTCATAGGTTTGAGGTTTTCAAAGTGTAGCAAGGATGAAGCAAAATAGAAATTAAAAGTCATCATTCTTCTCTTGTTCTTTTTGAACATAAAAGCATCATATTCTTAAAAGATGACTCGCAGGCACATACGTTTTTATTTGAGACACGACACAGTAAAGAAACAAAGATAAATTCCTTTTGAAACATAATGGGATTGAAAACAGCCACTAGAGGACAGTCAGAACACTGGGGATGTTGCAAAGCAAGTCCTTAGATCAGAACCTTAAAATGAAAGCTGTTTTGCAGGATTTTAAAAGCATTTGATTGTTTAGCAAATGAGAGGAGAGAGAGAGAGAAGGAGAAAGAGAGAGAAGAAAGTATCTTTTGATCCCATTAATGTAACACTAACGGAACAGCATTACCATGTCTGCCCTAGTGCCTTCAGGACGACAGTTGTAGGACAGTGATTCAGCACATATGATGTAATGAGGTCAGTCTCCCAATTCACTCTGTGACTTAACCTTGCCTACAAAATGGCAAAAGATCCAGGAGGCTGGGCAACCATAACACAACAAAACATAAATCACTGGCATACGACCTTATGGAACATTCAGAGGCAGCTATATTGGTAGGTTGTTCTCCCTTTCTCTCTCTCTCTCTCTCTCTCTCTCTCTCTGTGCGTGTGTTTAATGTAAGCTATGTCTTTTTAGATTGTGAAGTCAGAATTATTACTTTTTTTTTTTTTAATTCCCACAGCTCCATTTAACCCACACTATTTGTGGGAGGTGAGAAAGAAATGACTCACATGATTGCTAAAATGCTTGTGAAAATGCAGATAAAATGGTGACAGACATTGAAGCATTCAGCTCCGATTCCTTAAAAATCTTTCCAAAAAGAGAATCGGGCTGAAGGCACAATCAAAAATTAATTCTAAGCCCTAGGTAGAATATTAGACCTTAAAGCTAAAAAGTATATTAAGGTCCTTAGCATATAATGTTTTCTATTATACTATTTGCATAATTTTGCTCTTAGTCATTTTAAAGCAGAAAAATCTGTATACTGTGATAGTGCATCAGGAAGCATTTTTCAAATAAGCTACCACTGAACTGACTGCTGAAAGGTGAATATGTCAGGTTTCAGTCAAAAACTGTCGGTTCTTGGCGTGCCCACAGCAGAAGAATGACCAGGAATGTCAAAGTTAGTTAAGCATGAAAATGAGGTTTATTGAGGAGAGAAAAATAGGGCAAGAGCCAGATATAGGTTTACAGAGCATGATACAGATACCACAGACGACAGGACCCATTGTTGCAGCAAAAGGAGAGCAAAGGGAAGGGCGCAGAGAGAAGATTGCTTATGGTCTGCGTGTTGTTTTATAGTGCCCAGATAGCACTCGTGGTTCAGATGTCAATATGGAACCACTTTGACTGGACAGGTGGGAGTCACATGACCTGAGCCTTAACTATGCATGCAGGTTCTAGGTCACTTCCAGACTCTGTGGCACCTATGCTGCTTGGCCCCTGGGCTAGAGTCCTCTGCATTCTTTTTGCAGCTGGCATGCCAAGTTCTGATTGCAGATTCGTAGGGTATTTCCTCTTTCCCCAGGTATGAAGAATTAGGGTGGGGCAGGACCAAGATGGGGCAACAGCACCCACTTTTGTCTCTAGCAGACCCAGAATCCCTCACTATCTACCTAACAGTTATGGATATAATTTGCAAATGTTAAAAGCAACTGAAGAATCTTAGGGATTTCAGGCATATGTATAATGAATAAGAACAGAAGACAGGGCCAACACATTTTGATTTTCTGGAGCAGATCTCTGACAGCCAGTGCTGTGATTTCCATGGATGGCACCCTGGTTCCTTGAAAGAAAAGGTTGTAGACACTCAAGCTTAGACAATAATGAGAAATAACCATGTCTTTGTTCCTTCACAGTAAAATGACTCAACTTGTTGACAGTAAAAAGGAATAAATGTGCTATTTAAGTCCATGACAGTTTCTCCACCACCTGTCTAAAACATAGATGTAATTAATTTATTGAACATATTTACTCATATATTTTTGTCAATAAAGACATTTTTTCATATGAGCACATAGAAAAGCAAACCATGTGATCTATTGTAAAAATCCTATAATGATTCTTCTGACCACATTTTATTCTAACCTCTTCTCTAATATTAATAATTTATGTGACCTTGGATTTGCCTTTTTTCCCCTGCTTCCATAAAAGAAGATTTGCATGGGAGCAATAGAATCAGGCAAGCCTAAAATATTTGGCTACTGGATTCACTGGGATCATTCTACTTACCGTAAGAGATAAGGAAACCTGAATTAGCAATTCCTAAGTTTCCTAAGAGGTCTTCACAAGCTGCAGTGGTTCTGAGAGCCAAAGGGTTTTTGTATGCCTAGTTTTACTGCAGGCAAAGAACCTAGACTATACTATGTTACTTCCAAGACAAGATATAAAATAAATTGGTCATATGCAAGGGTAAAACTTCAGATCCTAAAGTCCTCTAAGTGAGAGATGCTTTGGGGCCCAGTTAAAATGAACAGTAGAATATATTCTAGAGATTTTTAGAGAGCTATACACCCCTATAGTTTCTAATTGTACCTTTCAGATGGCCCTGACCATTTTATATTATAACAAAAAGCACGGCCATGTTTCACACATTCCTCAATTGCCCAGGACTACCTTGTTTATTTGTAATTTAATAAATATTGACTGAATGAATGAAATTGCAATGTTGAAGTTAAACAAGGGATGAGGCTCATCCAATGCACTTCCCTGAGCACTTTTCTTCTAATGCAATTCAATCCTCTATCCAGCAGCAAGACCCAGAGCTTCATATATAGCTTTCCACTTGTTCAGTGCTGCCACAGACTATCTCCACCAGATGTGCCAGCTGCTCAGCCTCTTGGCCAATGATAGTCAACCTTGAGGTTCTTGGACATCGCTGGACAATGTTAACTGATATTCCTCAACAGGACATATTGACTAGGTCATGCCCAACACAGCATCTCTCACATTGGAGCTCCATACAAAAGGAAGGAAGGACATACTAGATGAAGAAACATTAAGCTTAGTTTCTTACATATAGGCAGACTGCTAATTCAGGCCACTTGTTCTATTGTGAGCCCTTTCTGTCTCTTTCAGCTTCACATTCAATAATGCCATTTGAATAGCCCATGTAGCTCTTGTGATGATAGTTTTGTAAAGTTGGATGTTTTAGGAAGAAATTGATTTCTTTGATCTCTAATCTGGTTTGGTGTCATTTCTACTTATTCTCTCCAGGCTCTACCATTCTTCTGAAACTCCTCCATGTCATAGTGTCAGAAACCCATACTACCCCTATACTAGGAGTGAATCCTGTTTGGAGTGAACACTGATGAATGGAGGGATGAGCCAGTATAACTAAAAGAAAAGACAAATTATTAAACCTGATGCCAAAATGAACAATGAAATGAAATTCTATGTGTTTATTTTTTCACAGCTGGGAGGAAAACCTTAAAATTTAATGCAATAAATTACTATAAAACAAGACCAAAATGTTCATAAAAATAAGTTTGGGGGTATTTATGTCCTAAGTATGGTTTTTCCGTTCTTTTTTCTTTCCTTCCCTTCTTCCCTCCTTCCTTCCTTCCTTTTTTCCTTCTTTCTTTCCTTCCTTTCCTCTCTTTCATTTGTTCATTCATTTTTTCATGATTACACATGGAAGTACATAAAACAAAGAGGTTTTTTTCTTCTTTTGAAAAATGAAAAGCAAGAGAAATGAGAAGGGTTTAAAAATCCTTACAAAAATGACAAAAATGTGACTGAACCATCTTTAATGTATGCTGTAATACCATTGATTGTTTTGCCCTGGGAAAATTTTAATATATTGGCAGAGTCATAATTCTGGTACAACCATGTATTTTTAAGCTTCAATATACTTTTATATATTCAAATTTATTTCCATAACTCAGTACATCAAAATGTAATGGTTTCCAAGCTGTAAGAATTTTTGAGGACTTTGTATATACTCTCTCTTTAAGGCTCTGATATTTTTTCTTAACATTTTAGCAATCATTTCATTAATAAAAACAGAGATTTGCCCATGGAATTTGTGCCCACAACTAGTTAGTTATTCACCAAATTATTTTTTCTTTCTCCCCAAGAACACTGGTGGACAACACGTTATAGTTGCCTTTCCAGTTGGTTGTAGCCTTGTGACTGGTGTTGGTCGATGGAATCTGAACAGGAATGATGGATACTACTTCCAGGTCCAGCCCATGACTCCCTCCCACCCACAAGTCTTTCTCTCTTATTTCCTCTTGCACCCACTGAATGGAAAATTCTAAGGATCAAGGGAAGGATCTAGAGCTTAAATTGCTGGTTGGAGAAAAGCTGCCAAGTAGAGTCAGCCAACCAGGTTAAGCCTGTAATACAAGTGACAAATAAATTTTATTGGATTTTTAATCCAAATTTTAAACTTAGAAATTTTGAAATTCTGCATTATAGTAGTTGGCCTGTGCCAACTAACATACAAGTCTAAGAAAACTGATGTTATTCTAAAGATCTTCACAATTTCAGCTGGAATGGGAAAACCAAGTTGCTGGGAATGGATGTGAACGTAAAGTCCTGCTGTTTTCTCCGCATCAGTCATCCATGAACCACCACACTAAAGTGAGATAGCGGTGGCAAAGATACTGTGGATACTCAATTCAAAAAACATTTAGAGAGCATAAACTATGTGCCAGAAACCAACATGGAGAGTGTTCCTCTAGTCAATCACTAGATGGGAGTGGTTGACAGCTCTTAACAAATGAGTAGAGACCCAGAAAACAACACAGCTTAATAAAACAATTAACTAAAGGGCTGAGTAGGGAGAAACAAACCAAGTATGCAGAAATTGGGGAGAGAGTGGGAGGGACATGAGAAGAAGGAGGTATACAATGTAGGTAGGAAACAGGGCTTGGAGAGACTTTTTGAGGTACCCCGGAGTCTTGTCTAGGGACCTTGAGGTCCTGCCCAGGGATGGAGAGGAAATAGTAAAAAGCACCAATCTTGGATCTGATATCTTCAGCCATCTCTTCGTCATTCTCCATCTTCTTTAATCTTCCCTCATAAATCTTATTTTCTAATCATTTAATTATCATTTCATTCCTTGACTCTCTTTTAAAATAGTTAGGTTATTTCCTGGTTTTGCATAGGCAATTTGAATTATAGTCCCCTGAACTGAAAACAAGCTAAAAGGCTGGCCAGGGAAGCACTTCCCTAGCCTTGTCTGGGCCATGCTCCACAGTTATGCTCCAAGGTACAGCCCAGGGATCTGGTCAGAGTCTTAAGGGGACCTGTCACATCAACCAAGCAATGGTAACTTCTGGATCTTTTTCTGCCAGTTAGCCACAGGCCATGATGCAATACCTTGCATTTCCATATAGAACTCTTAGTACGATACAGGAAAAAAAAAATTTTGCCCTAATTTTTGTGATCCTTTGAAATTGGCTACCACTGAGCAATGTTGAGCAATCTATTTCTCTGAAGGGAACACCCATTTTTCTGGGAAAATTTAGGCACATTCCTTCTTAGAAGAGAAGGGAAAGACTGAGTGGCCTTTGGCAGAATTTTGAGACCTAATTATCTAAGAAAATGACATTTCACAATGATGAGATGGTATGGCAGTGACAATTTTGATTTGATGTTGCCTGCTGTCTCCAAAAGATCCAGTCCCCTTGCACATATATCATTCATCCCTGAGAACTCAGTTTGCTAACAACCTCATTTGCAGAGCCAGGTAAACTGCTTTGTTCAAGGCTTCCCAGAGTATGGTAGGCCTACAATTGGTGCTTTTGTTCAAAACATAACTAGACTGAGACAGGAATCCCAGTTTTATCTTTTTTGAGTTACAGGGCCTTGAGCAGGCTAGGGGACTCTGCCCTCCAGTTTTTTATTTATAAAATGGGAGTTGGGTGACTGGACAAGGGTCCCTTCTCCTTTACCCTTTTGACTCATATCATGCTAGCCAGTGGGCCAAGACAGATCTCTTTGCTTCTATCCTTATCCTTCGTGAAGGAAGGTCTTTTAGGATAATATCAAGATCTTTCTTGACTTCCCAATCTAAAGTAAACATTCAATAATTCTGTATCACTTTGCCCTGGTTCATTTTTTTCATAGAATTCATCACTACCTGAAGTACTTTTTAAAAAAAATGTATTGGTTCACTTGTCAACCGTCTGTACCCCCCATACATACATACACACATAAGTTCCATGAGCACATGATCCTTGTCTACTTGTCCACCACTGCATAGCATGGTATCTAGCACATAGTAATTGCTTAATTAAATGAGTAAGAAAGTGAATAAATCCAATACACACTGTGAGAAGTGATCAATATTAGCTTCTATTGGTCTTATGCATGCTTCCCAAGAGTGGGAAGATCTAGTGCAAAGAGAACTTATCATAAAGTATCATAAAGGCAGGACTGAGGTAGAGAGCAGAGGGTAAGGTAGAGACGAGCATGGGATGGAAGTAGCCCAAGGAGGAGGGATTTCTATGAACCTCTGCTGAGAGTGCACTTGGTAATGACTGGAAGGCAACCAAGGGGTGCATTATAGAAACATTTGCACTTTCCTTTGTCCTTCAAGGGTATCCCTAGCAGACATTGGTAAGCCTGGGGCCATGCTTGTTGGGCTTTCTAGCCATTTGGAATGTAGCAAGGTGTTACAACTGTGATATTTATCTCCTCCTACTGGTGTTGTGAGGATTAAAATGGATTCAAGTGTATAATGGCCTTAGCACCCTGACACAGAGTAAGAAGTAGCCTTGATTCCTTAGATCCCTCCTCTCCTCCTCATTCCCATCAACATTTAGACATGGAGCTCTTAGCTCCTATCTTTGAAATAATCTCTTTGTCCCTGCATCTATCTCTATTTGCTTCTCTGCTCCCCTTCACAACAAAGCTTCCAAAAGAACTCCTCTCCCTCACTGGTTTGCCTACCACAACCCAGTTACGGAAACTGCTCATGTCAAGGTCACCAATGACTTCCCTGTCATCAAAAACAAGGAGCACATTCATAACTCTTCCCTCTTACTTCTTTGTAGCATTCAACATTCTTGAGCTCTCGCTTCTTGAAACCCCTTTCTCCTGGCTTTTTTTACATCACACTCATCAAGTTCCTCTCTTACTGGTCTGGCCACTCCCTCTCACTCCCCATTGCTGAATTTCCTCTTCTACTTAATTTTTAAATGTTAAAATTTCTCAAGACTCAGCCTCTGTCTTTCTTCTCTATCTTCATTCTTTAAGTATTCTCATCCATTCCCATGCTTTAAATCCATCTATATGACAACTCCCAAATTAGTATTCTGCAAATCTGTATCTTAGCTCCGGATCTATCTATTTAAATGTCTACTTGACAAGTTCACTTGGATATTCGACAGATACCACAAACTTTACACATCCAAAACCAGACTCTTGGTCTCCTCTGGCCCCAGCCCAAACCAACATGTTCTTCTTCCAGTTTTTTTCATCTTGGTAAGTGATACCTCCATTCACCTGGAACATAGGAAGTCTCTCCCTCAACTATTGTGACCAAATTCATTACTAAGACCTGCCAATCTTTTCTCCAAATTGTATTTTGGATCTATCGCTTTCTCTTCATCTCTACTTCCTTTACTCTGGTTTATACTTTCATCATCTCTCATCTGAAAAAGTTTTCTTCCTTCCAGTTTTGCCCAACTCCAATTCATTCTTAGAATTCCTATCCTATCCTACCTAGATTGATCATTTAAAAATTAAATTTGATCCTATCATTCCCCAGCAAATAGAATAGAATTTGTCTTTTCCATGGCCTGCTTAGCATAATCGAGCCTCTGCCTACTTCCAAAGCTCAGTTCCTTATCCCTTGTCATGCACCAAGCATGTGGTTTTCTTCCACCTCTACAATTGCCAAGATCTTTCCTACCCTTGCACCTTGGCACAACCTGTTTCTTCTACGTGGAATGTTTTCCCCATTCTCTTCACCTACCAACTCCTAGTAACTCTTCAGGTCTCCATTCAAATATTTCCCTGATTCACCAATCTAAACTAGATATACCCATATTTTTTCCTGCACTCTGTTCTTTTCTTTCACATCATTTAACACAATTTGTAATTATATAGCTGCATACATGATATCCAGTGTCTGCCTCTGCAACAAGACAGCCAGGACTATATATGTTTTTCTCATTATTGTCTATCCAGCACCTAGCACATACTTGGAACATAACGTGCGTATATCAAATATTTGTTTAATGAAAGAATATCATTACTTAGTAGTAGTAACACTAATATTTATAGTAGTACAGACCCACAATCCCTTTTCTGAAATCTTTGGAGCCAGAGGTATTTGGGAATTCATAAGTGTTCCAACTTTTGGAGTACTATGGTGAAAACTCCACAAATTACGGAACATTCCTGGTAGGGTCTGGGTGGCCCCTGTAATCAAACACTAATATTTCCAGTTAAAACTACAAATAGCCCCACATTAGGTCAGGTCCATTATTGTCACCAAAGAAGTTGCAAAAACAAAGTCTTTGAGTTTTCAGAGGAGTTTGGATTGGGGAATCACACAGAGGTGATTGAGGAGCTCACTTCACTATGGGAAAAAGCACTTGACATTTTCCTCAGACTGACCCAAAGTAAATTCAAAGCACTCACAAGGAAACAACTGCCTCTCCATGGACTCGTCATCAGACCCTTCCACCATAAAATTCATCTCACTGAAACAGCCACCTCCTGGGAGTACTTGAAACTCTCCATTTTTGCAACAAATCTAGGAAGAAAAAAAATTAAGGAATCTTGTCCAAAGCCAAAGTCATTGCTGCCCAAGATGTAATTAACAATAAAAATTCACTCTCAACTGTCACCCTTGCCCCTAATCATGACTTATAGGACTTCTCTGCTTTCCTGAAACTTCCATGCGCATTTGTGCTTGCATGATAAATGCTTTCACCTTTAACCTCAGTACAGTGTTACAAGTTATTGACTATTCTTTGTAATATTGTTTTATTTTTAATTATTTTATCTTTTAAAAATTAAGCATTTATGGAAAATTTCTCTTGAAACTTAACAGATTAATCATTAAAAAGGGATAAATTAAGGGTAAAAATTCAAAGTGCTTTATATTCTATCAAAAATATGTCTAGGGCTTAAAGTTCTGTGTTCTCATCTCTTTTAACATTACCCTGGGAGGAAAAAACTCTTCTAAAATAAATCTCATCCAAGTTTTTGGATGAGAACCTGAATTTTAAAATACTTGGTAGATCATTCTGACTTTACTTTTAAAAAGTGGAAAAATTATTCTCACTTTAGTATTATTGGCTCAAAATTTTGATACATAAAGGTATTTATGATAGTTATTATAACAAAAAATAAACAGAAAAATAAAAAAACTTTTGAGACATATCAGTTTATTTTAAGCAACACAAAAAAGTAAAAGAACAGTAAGATGTGTTTAAATATTTATAAGGGGATAAGAAGCATCTCAACAATAAGTAAGATTCACTTTAGCAAATAAGAAAATACTTTATAAGTATCTCTAAATTGATGCCCAAATGTGAATTTTTAAATATATATAAAGACATGCTAACATTACATCTTTAATGTAAACCATGATGTACACAATCTCCCAAAAGGTAATTTTCAAAGATTGGAAACATTATTTTTCTTAATTTACCTTCCATATTTGTAATTATAAAACAAATCCAAGATGTAACTTAGCTATAGTTCTATTTTATCTGAATTCAGAGGCACAAAGATGTGTCTCAAAGCCGATGGCCTACCAAAAAAGATATTTTAACAGAGACAAAAGGCTGTTGGTGATAATTTATTCAACATTAAAGCAGTAGAAACAGAATTTTGGGAAACTGAACTTATTCTCCTCAAATTAGGAAAAAAGATAAACATGAAGATGCAGTTGAAGTCATTTTAAACTTTTTGTTCTTTTTATATTTATTGTTTTTAGTTGTGGTAAAATATACGTAACACACAATTTGCCATTTTAACCATTTTTAAGAGTATAGTTTCATGGCTTTTAGTACATTCACTTTGTTGTGCAACCATTACCACTATGCATCATCCCAAAAGTTTGAGAAGAACTTTTTCATGTTTCCAAACGGCAACTCTGTGCCATGAAACCATCACTCCCCATTCCCCACTCCCCCAGCCCCTGGCAACCACCACTCGACTTTCTGTCTCTGTGAATTTAACTATTCTAGGTATCTCAAATAAGTGAAATCCTATAATATTTGTCCTTTTGTGACTGGCTTATTTCACTTTGCATAATGTTTTCAAGTTTCATCTATGCTGTGGCAAGTGTCAGAATTTCCTTCCTTTTAAGGCTGAATAATATTGTATTATATGGATATACCACATTTTGCTTATTCATTTATCTGTCAATGGACACTTGGGTTGCTTCCACATTTTGGTTATTGTGAATTATGCTGCTTAAACTCTTTTTGGAAACATTTCTTGTAAAACGTTGGCTAGAAACATTTTTCAACAAGATAACACTGACTCTCTTTGCCTTCAAAGGGAAAACTACTCAATAGGGGAAGAAACTCTACATGGTTCAGTAATACTATGATTACATTCTCACAAGTTAAATGTTGTTTCATTAGTTGAAAAGTATACTGTCCTTTTAACCACCTTCCATCTAAATCACCAAACTTAATTTTAGAATTCATGTAATATAGAGATTGTAATACAATATTTCCTGTCGTTACTGTGTGCTGCTGAACGGTAATGACCATTGGCTAAATTCACCAAGTTAGTAACAAGAACAGAGAACAAATCTTTGTCTCCTAAATTTTAGGGAATTCAGTTTACATCAACACTATGGATACATGTAAGCTTCAAAATCACTACAGTCCAAATACCATGTAGGTCCTAGGATCAATCAAGATCTATGTAAACCCCACATAAGAAGGCTTATTATTAAGATTTCATCTTAATATGACCCTTTGTACTGAAGTTTTAAAGGACAGACTCCTAAAAATTGTATCATAAAAGGTATGATATAGAAGACACCTTAGAGTTCATCTTGGACAATTCCTCATTTTATATCAAGCCAAGAAGCAGTATTTTTCCAGTGTATCATATGGCCAGCTTCCTTAAATCATTTTTAGGAATAAAGAGTGAGATTAATCAATTAATAACATCCTATGACTTACCAAAAGGAAGACTCTCGCATAATGTAATAGTTTCCATGGCAGCTTCCTAGGAAGTTATTTCCTATTTTCAGGCTGCAGAGATTGGGTGCCATAAATCCAAATCTTTCATCTCAGGAACTGCTATTAAAGGAGATATGTTTATCAAAGCCCAGATCTTGTTGATAGCTTACCTGATTGAATGTTTCTTGGAGGTGAAATATTCATGTGGGAGAATCATCACATTATTCAGAAATATGATTACCTTTTTGCAAATCTAGTGCTGTTTCATTTGGCGAAAATTAGAATGTTCTCGTCACACTCTCCTACCCTCCCAATCACCACCTTAAATATTGCTACTCAATTTGATTTCATCATGAAGACACAGAGGAATAAATTTTGGGTTTCATACTGTAAAGAAACTGTAATAAAACACTCTACTGTTGCTACTAAATTTATGCCATTCAAAGGTGACAACCTTGTCATCTGTTTCAAAATACTGTGCTCAGTCTCTTAAACAATGTCACATAAAATGTACGCTAAAGGGGAAGAAGATTCATTCATCTTATTTGTCTAATAAAGGCTTCAACGATTACAGCAAATGCTGAACTAACAGGTATTTCTTAGGGGGAGGGGCTCTCACACTTCCAAACTTACAAAATTAATAAATTAGGAAAAGTATTATTTATATTTCAAAGGAATTCTTATTTCTTTAATATACGTGTTCACTGAGCCTCTATTCTGCCTCTGGTACCTTGCATGATTGCATTTCATTGACAGAACATAAATTAAACCTAAAATACCAAAAGCAAAGGAGTCTGGGAAATGAGGTTCTCAGGTTTCCAGCCCTTTGATACTGGGAAGAGTATAAAAAGAGTGGAAATAAATACTGATGGGAGATACACACACACACACACACACACACACACACACATACACGAGGGCTATCTGGAAAGTATCCAGGCATTGTTAATATAAGGAGAACATATATACATACACACACATCCCCCCACACACACCTATATATAAAATATATTCAAGTGAGATATACACATGCATATCTGATAATTTGAGCACAGGGTTTCCTTTGTTCCTTATCAAGTGTACTATCCTGAGGCCACACCATACATAGAGTGTTTTCTGCATAAAATGATCTATCTATCTATCTTTTCTGTAGAGATGGATATAACACTGCTTTGTGAAAGGTCAACCCTTGCTTTACTCATGAAACTTCTTTTAAATGTTGCCCGAGTTATTCAGCAATGCATAATTCAAACAAACAAAAAAAGATAAAAAATAAGCCAGTTAAGCCTGGAGATTCAATTTCCCATTTATGAATAAGATGAAGAAGCCTTTTTCCTAAGACTTTTTCTAGGGCAGCCAGCTGGCTTGCATTTTATAAGCCAGTTCCAGCATGTGCTCTTGTGTTTTCATCTGAGTAGTCTGTTATTTGGCAATATTTCTTGAATATTCACCCTAAAGGGAAACCACAGTCATATCTCTGGATGAACATACATCCTAGTTTCCTGAGTGTTTATTAAGCAGCAGAAACTTTACATACATTTATGTACATCAGTAGAATAAATATTCAAGATAAATATTATTATCCTTATTTTACCAAAAAAATTAAAAGGAAAAATTAAATATGTTGAAAAACTCAAACTCCATTCTAACTGCTATTGATGTAGAAACACATACTTATTAATAATAATCCACAAGTTCACTTGAGTATCTAAAGGCCAAAAGAATGTGGAGCCAAGCAGAGAGCGGAGCTGGGTAAAAGGTAGGTGCACATGAAACCAAAGGTTGCTAAAGCAGATAAGTTGCTGAGTTCTTTTAAAAAAAGCAAAAAAATAACAAAACTCTTGCACTTACACCTTATTACACTTCAAACAATATGTCTAAATTAGCATCATTTGTGCTTTCTAACATGCCAGTTTTCCTTTATCAATGGACAGTATTATGCACTAAATTTTTGATACCATACACATTAAAGCTCCAAGTTAATTAAGAACCCATGACTATATAATCACTTTCAAGGAAACTTTGATGTCTAGCAGTGGCTCTGTAGCTCTATCATAACAAGGAATTGATGTGATATGACCAGAGTCCATAAGACTCAGCTACTGCAAAACATAAAGTTCATCTTGCATGGTATAATTTGCTTAACTTTGGCCACATGCACACAGAGAGTAAATTTTGAATCTTTTGAATTTTTAAACTTAATAGATACTAACACTCTCAGCTTCCTGCCATTCACTGAATTTACAGACTGGCACAATAAATCAATGATCAAAATTTTCAGTTATTCTAGTTTTGTCAGGCTGAGAGTAGACCCAGTCAAAACAAGTAGGAAATTGAACAATAATCTGGTAGATAAGAAAACTAATCTGGAAAACTTAGGCCAAAACCACTTGCTCACAAGCTGGAATTTTGCACAGCCTCAGCTGCTTTCTTCATATCAGCTATGTCTCCCAGCTTTAGTTTCCTCCAATGCCTTTAATTCTTTGAAGGCATGTGCAATATCAAATATAGAACCTTGCCTTGAATGTAAGTATCAACTTAATACACAAAGTAAAGCTATTTTTAAAAGCAAAAATTGTTTCTTGCTTAGAAATGATAGCAATCAAAAAAAATTTTTTAAGAATAAAACTTTTAGAATTTTTGACTCAGCTTGTCCAAGCAATAGTCTATTACCCAAATTTCAAAAGACTTGCTCATTTCTCTTCATAGGTAATGGTATTTGATGTTACTGAGTTCATGTCATTTAGGTTCTAAACAAATCAAAGACCTAGTTGTGGTGGTCTATCACTCTACCTGCTTCCATATGTCACCACAAGACTTCAGCAGGACTCACAGCCACAGGACAGTATTCCTTTGTCTCTTTAGCTTATCTCTATAGCTTTCATTTCTAAAATGAAAAGATTGATCTAAATTTTTTTGGAGTTCTCTTCAGCTCATATCATTGGCTAATTTTAAACAAGAATTTGACTACAAAGACAAAATAACAAATAAAACAAAATAACAAATCCAAGCAAGTAAAATAGAAATAAGGTAAGTTATTTTGGTGTCATATAGATACAATTTTAAAGGATGATTAGCCATCTACCAACAAGATGGAATTTCTATCATTGAATTTTATTGCCCACCAATAACCACCAACCATACTTCCAAGTGGAATAAAACATGGTTTAGCTACAGGTGGTAATGGATCTCATGACCCAAGGTGGTAGTTCTTAAATATCTTCATTCCTGACCTGGATCTGGTTATTATAACCATATTTAATATGACATCAACTCAACTTTGGTCATATACACACAGAGAGTAAAGTTTTAATCTTTTGAGTTGAGAAAATAGGAATTATACATTAGTCAACTGACAAGATTCCTCCTAAAGCTATGCTCTAAGTCAACTCAGGGTGGATAAACAAAAGCAAGATGGGATGACCATAGGGCCGTGTCACAAATCTAATCATATGTTTCACCAAAGGACCATACTAAAGCTACTGGAATTAATTCCCTCGAAGGAGCTCGTGATTATGACATATGTTTAAAGAAGAGTGTTCCTCAAAATGACATTACCTGGAAGTCACTGAAGAATCACTCAGTCTCTTACTTTTTGAACTTTCTCAATGACTAGGTCTTAATGTAATTATCTCCATACAGCTATAGGTAACTGGGCATACACCTCTGACATTTAATCACCTATATTATTTTTGTATTATCGCTAATTGTTATGGACCTGCCCTTCATCCTCACTCAACAAGAGCAAGAACCATCTTATTCTTTTTCTTTCCCCACAGACTCATGAGGGGCATATTCATTCAATAGTATTTTATAAACAAAAATTCCAACAATCAAAACACATATTTTGATTGCTTTTACTTCTTTTCTAATCTCTGAAGTACCCACTTTAAGGTTCTGTATATTGTTTCCTATTCATTAATGCCACCAAATCTCTTAATATGATATCAAGAAAAAAATATGTAAGCAAATCTAAATATTTTTCATATTAGAAATTTTATTTCAACATGTATTATAATTGTCAACCTCCTTTGTTCCAAATACGAACTTAAGCAAGTGACATTTACCTCCAGTTCTCAAGGAACTATCATTGCATGAATTTTTAAAGCCTGAATGTCACCTACACATAAGATTTGAATCCCCATTATTTAATTTCTAGCATGAGTCTTGCTCTCACAGCTGCTAATTATCTCTTCTGTGCATGCCCTCTTTCTCCTAGTAAACTGGATTTCTGAAAGAGCAACATTTTGTTCCTATGGACTCACAGAGACTGGTATACTAAATGTTTGTTGATGATTGGATGTATCTCATAAGCCATTTTGGTCTAAAATTCACTTCAATAGAATAATGACAATTACCTCACCTTAGTGATTATAGCTCTACTTTCTCTGGAAAAAATGAAAATAAAAAGAAATACGAAAACGTAAGGCCAAACTTTGGAAAGTATTATAGCATACAGAATGGCATTCATACACCATTATTAAAATCACCCCATTGTTGAAACTACTAGTAAAAGTGCCAAATTATAAGGTGACATTTTGTAAAACCAAGTTGATTTTTAGTTCACTAAAACGTATGTTACCTCCCCAAATGCATTCATACAGAGTTCATTCTGGTATATGATGTACTATACTCTTTCACAAAAGCAGTGCATCTGGTGCTGTGCTACTGGACTTGGGGCAGAAAAGATCAGCAAAGCATTTGGGCCAAGATTTGGAGAGAGAGTCAAACCTAATAGATGCAGCCACCATTTTAACATAAAAAGAATAAAGAACCTTATTTTTTAAGAGCCCAGTGGGTCTGTGGTAAATAGAATAAGGCCCCCCCCCCCCACACACACACATGCAAATATGTCCACATCCTAATTCCTGGAATATGTGAATACATTATTTCATATGGCAAAAGAAATTTTGCAGATGTGATTAAATTAAGGGTCTTGAGATGGGGAGATTATCCAGGTGGGCTGAATGTAATTATGAGGGTTCTTATAAGTAAAATCAGGAGGCAAGAGTGTAAGAGTCGGAGAAGGAAAGGTGATGTGGAAATTACGTCAGAGCAATGCAGTGTGAGAAAGACTTGACTAGCCATTGTTGGCTCTGAAGATAGAAGAGGCTACCATCAAAGGAATACCAGCAGCCTCTGGAAGTGGAAAAAGGCAAGGATCAGATTGTCTCCTAGAGTCCAGCTCTTAAAAGGAACACAGCCCTGACAACACCCTGATTTTAGCCCAGCGAGACCCATTCCAGAATTCTGACCTTCAGAACTATAAGTTAAAAACTTTGTATTACTTTAAGTCATTAAATTTGTGGCAATTTATTACAGCAGCAATAGAAAGCTAATACAAAGTCACTAAACCCTCAAAGCTCTGGTCCAAACACTAGACCATCACATTGATAATCACATTGAAAGAATTAGTGCACAATTCATACCTAGAGGAAAGTCAAGGAAGGAAGGAAGGGAGGGAGGGAGGGAAGATATAGATATGGGTGAATCAAATTCAGCAAGTTCACACAAATATTGGGGTTTCTCAAAATTTAAGGCTTGTAAAGATTTTGTAGAAATGGGCTACTCAAAAAAGAAATGTTATAAAGCCTAGTAAGTAATACCAATTTTTAAAAGAAAAGAAAAAAATTTTTTTGAATTTTACTGGAAATGAAGTGAAAAAAGTGTGCAGATAAACAGCCTTGCTCTATAGATCAAAGCGTTGTAAACAGCAAACCGTGATCTCTTTAGGAGCATGCATGCATCTCCTGTTAGGTACAGGAGAGTACCTAACATAAAGTAGACACTTAATAAGTATTTGATGCATAAATAAATATAAGCTCTAAAGAAGTAGTTTCTAGAGAAGGAGATAGAACTACAAAATAAAAGGTGATTCATTCATCTATTCTTTCAACAGATATTTATTGAGTGCTGACTTTGTGCCATGCAATAGAGTAATAAGAAAAATATTATTCCTGCTGTCATGGAACATCAAAAATTCTTCAGCCCTCAAGTACTCTCCAACTTTTAAGCATCATTGAACATCATTATTTCAGAGAGAGACTGCTTTTTCACAGATTACCATTTTATTGTGTCAGGCTTTTATATTCCTAAGAATCTAAATTATTTGAGGCCAGGATTTCCTTATTTCTCACTTGTGCCAATGAAGCTAAGTTATTTTAAACATCATTTTTCAGACTCTATTGAAAAAAAAAAAAGCTCCTCAGTCTAAAAGCAGTTAATCTTCTAAGGGAATTTCCCAGACTCCAGCTCCAGAGCTTTTATCTATTCCAAGTAGCTGAGACAAATTGAGAAAATCCAGTAAGAGTGGGTATTACAAGTGCAAAGATAAAATGGAAAGGACTTTAAATTAATGAAAGAAGTGTGATTAAATTTACTGACCATGATGAGTAGGAATAACTGAGCTAGAGGACATATTTTCATAGGCCCCCCAGTAGGCAGGGACTTTGTTACATTCACAGGCTGCAGTGAGCAGTGCTGCAAAGTATACAACCTCAATATATGAATGAACACCTGATGATCAGGGCCTGAGCCAAATTCTTCCCCAAAACAACCTGTTTCCTAATTTAATAAATAGCATACCCAGTGTGAGCTCTAGAGACACAGAGGGCTCTAATCCACCTCTGGCTGTAGTGTTGGTGGAGGAGACAGGCAGAGATTAGGATTTGGTTAATAGTTTAGTCATCATTTCTTTAGTTGACCAACCTTTGCACTCACTGGCCAATAATCAACAGCGAGGAACTTCAGATCTTCCCTGCCTGTGGCAAATGTAAGCAAAGAGAGAAGCAGGGTGTTGCAATACTGTATAGATTTAGAAGGGAAGACAAAAGGGGAATTGTTACTTGTAGTATCTACTGACTTTAGCTAGACTAAATTTAAGAGCACTTTTTTTATTAATTAGAAAAAGTCTTGATTGTCAGCCTCAGGAAAATTTATGAAGTGGACAAAATATTTTTGATCCTCCCCAGGCCTCTTCTTGGCTTTCTCCCCTGCCCTCTTCCCTTGCCCTGCTCCAAGGCCCTTCCTGCATCTTGCTTCCTGTGTCAAATCTTACTGCAAAGGGCCTCTGCTCATGGGGAGTACAGGCTCCATTAATTCCTAGCTGACCAGAAAATACTCTGATCAACAATTGTGCTATAATGGTTAGCAGCCTAAAGCGTTCCTTTTAAGGAATCCTGCCCTTTAATATGGAGTATATGGAGACCTTTCTTTAGCCTCAAGAAATACAATTTAGCGCATGTGATTCTCACCAAAAAGGCTTCTGAACCAGCAGGAGTTTTATTGTAAGTTTGATAATGGCCACCCCTCTGGAAATCCTGTCTATGCGGATGTAACACACCCAGGGGTCAGACAAATAGCATCATAGCATGCAGAGATCAAATCATGTAATAGCAGATTCTCTCTATTGACTTGCAAATGAACAAGATGTCAGAGGAAGAATGAAACTATATTATGCCATGTGCTGCTCTGGTGTGTTTATTTTTTACTATATAACAAGTTCAATTTTGGAAGACTCAACAAAACATCCCAAAGGTGTTTGTTTCATGCTTCTGTAAAGTTAATATTTTCTTGCTTACAGAGATGTTCTTTTGTCCTTGGAAAGCACTCTAACAGAATTTCACTGTAATATGACCAGCTTTGCCAAGGGTATATTTTTAGTCTCCTTTAGCAACTTTAGTTGCTCTCTATACCAGAACCACCAAATTCTTAAATAGATTATATGCAGCTTTTTTAAAGAAGTGATACTAAATAGTTTTTTTAAATGGAAACTCTTTCAATGCTGTTGCTACACATAATATTAATATTATGCTGATCCAAGACAAACCAGTTAATTAAAAATTCAATTCAGTAAATAATTTCTATAATATAAACAGTATCATCTTCCTTATAGCTATTAGGGTAGCAATGGTGCACATGACCTGAAGTTGACTCTACAAGCCCTGGGAAGAAGTCCATTGGAAGGGTAGGGTTATTTAGGCGGATGGTTTGTCAATATGTCCAAAGCGACGTATATAGCAATCGTTTTTAAGACAAGCACTGTAACGGAAGTAAAGGTCTGAAAAAGGCAAAATGTTTTATGAGTTGTCTCTCTAAAACCCCCAAACTTTTTGGGAATTAAAACCTGCATTCTTTCCCTGAGGCCAGTAATCAAATGTGCAAGAAAATGTTCTTTGATGTTTGTTTTCTAGTACCTTAAACCACAGGAGATGCCTCAACAGAATTGTACAGACAAAGGTCACGAGATCATATTCACTGGAGATAAGGTCCACCAAAACCACCAACCACGGTTCAATAACAATAGCTCAAAGCCATGACATGTGGCAATGGTCACATAGACCAGAGCCCAACTGCCGAAAACATCCCCTTTAAAAATCCCTGTATTTCTGCTTAAAGGCAGCATGGTGGTCTTTTGAGACCCTAGTCTGCCACCCTCCTCATTTGCTGGCAAATTAATAAACTTCTTTTTCCTTTTCCTTAAATCATTTGTCCTCATTTTTCATTCTCACTGATCAGGCCTCAGGACAAGTACCAAACTTTTGGTAACAGCACTAGAGAAGCTATTTTAAAATCACAACTGGGAAAAGATAAAAACATGGACTGTAATCATTGTGACTGTTGCCTGTCATTTTAGATCTATTCTTTTGTTGGTTGCCAGTAGCAACAAGAAAATTAAGCTAAGGAAATTTTAAGCAAATAAATACTGCTCTGTACCTCACTAATCATATATTCTGTTGCATTGAAAAGTAGGCAAGTTCAATAGAAATCAATAATCTGAAATATGAATTTCTTGGAAGAAACTTTTAAAAATCTTAAAACAATAATCCTCAAGCACAAAGATTAGATTATTGGAGCCATAAAAAATCTTTCTGCTCTGCAGCATGTGAACAGTGAAATTCACCTTTCTAGTTCTCATTAACATGGGCAGAGATGAAATGAAATACCCAGTATTTGAACCAGCAATTGATCTGAGCTCTAGCATTGCTGATTATAGTCCTGCAGGCTTGGATCATTTGAATACAGTGAAAATAAAAGGCACTTTGAAAAAAAAAATCTTAATGTCACAATAGCTAAATCTACTCTTAATTGAGTATTTCTTAATACTGTGCCAGGCACTGTGCTGGATGTTTACATATCTGAACTCATTTTATCCTCCTGTTTATGCAGACAGATCTTCTTTTTTCTTTTTTTTTTCATGGGCAAACTGAAATTCTAAGAGGTTAAGTAATTTGCCTAAAGTCAGACCACGAAGGGAGAATAAGGCCTAGTTTTATGCAATTTCAAAGACCTTGCTCTTTTTGCTCTGCCACACTGGTTCTCCCAGAAAATGTAGAAAGCTACTAATCATTTATAGTATCTTGTATTATAGGGTCAAGGGGGGCCTCCTATGTGCCAGGCACTTTACATACATTATTTCCTCAAAAGCACACTGTAACCTTGTGACATAGGTATTTAGAATATTGACATACAAACCCATTAAGGGACTTAATCAAGATTACAGAAATACTAGGGGGCACAGCTGGCATTTGAAACCAGATCTGTCAGACTCAAACTCATGTTCCTTCAGCTCTCCCATCCCTCCTCCTACAAAGCAGAGCCTTTGGAAAATTCTGGTATTGGTGGACTGAACAAAGATCATCTGAGATGAGGATTTCTTTTTTTTTTTTTTTGAGACAGAGTCTTGCTTTGTTTCCTGGGCTAGAGTGAGTGCCGTGGCGTCAGCCTAGCTCACAGCAACCTCAAACTCCTGGGCTCAAGCAATCCTACTGCCTCAGCCTCCCGAGTAGCTGGGACTACAGGCATGCGCCACCATGCCCGGCTAATTTTTTCTATATATATTTTAGTTGGCCAGAAAATTTCTTTCTATTTTTTAGTAGAGACGGGGTCTATCTCTTGCTCAGGCTGGTCTCGAACTCCTGACCTTGAGCGATCCGCCTGCCTCAGCCTCCCAGAGTGCTAGGATTACAGGCGGGAGCCACGGCGTCCGGCCGAGGATTTCTTATTGAATGTAGTTGGGCTTCAGAGGATAATATTTGACCTATGGCATGGTCAAATCTATATACATCACAAATTGCTGTATAACAAAGTTCCCCTACATTTTCTAGTTTTCATTAGAGACCACAAACCTCCTTTAAATTTTTTTTCTACTTCTGTTGGGTATGTCTGGTCAGCAGTCTGAAATGCCAGTTCTTGGTGTGCTCTTGGTCAAAGAATGACCAGACACACCAAAAGCAAGGTAAGCATGAAACGGAGTTTATTGAGGAGAGAAAGATAGGATTACAGAGCAAGAGCAAGATACAGGTTTACAGAGTAAGAGCAAGATACGTTCCTGGCAGAATGGCAAATGGGCCTCTTGTCGTAACAAAAAAGGCCTTGGTTATTGTCTGGGTCTCCTTTTATGGTGTCTGGATTGGGCCTTCCTGGTGGTCCAGACATCACCATGAACTACTTTGATGGACAGTTGGGAGTTATATAACCTGAGTCTTACTGTGCATGCGGATCTCCCATAAGCCTCTTGGAAGGCCCATTGGCGGGGGCAAACTGCAATGTAGATTTAAGCTAATGACATGATAATTAGCCTTAGGTTGTCCTAGGTCACTTTCCAGACTCTATTGTACTTTGGCATTCTTTTGCAGTTGGAGGGCTATGTTCTGATTGGCAGATTCATAGGGTGTTCCCTCCTCCCCTAGATGCAGCAAGTGCTCTGGGTGCTTGCCTTCGTCCCCAGGAGGGCCAGAGTCCCTCACTAGCCACCTAACAATTCTATTGGCATTTTAAAAAAAAGAAAAGAAAAAGCACAATGGAGCAAAAAAAAAAATGCTTTGGTCAAATGGCATAAGAATAAAATGTTATTACTTATTTATACCCTATATAAACTTTTACTGAGTCTTTTTGAATGTCACCTAAAAAGAAACACTAAAAAAATTCAAATTTAAATGGAATCTAATACCAAAAATTCATTGATCAAATTGTCCAGTTTCTTTTTTTCTTGGGGGTGGGGGACAGGGTCCCACTCTGTCACCCCCACCTTGTCCTGTGCATCTTTTCCATTTGGATGGTCCTATGTTGTATCCTTTGTAACAAATCAGAAATAGTAAGGAAAGTGCTTTCCTGGGTTCTGTGAGTCATTCTAACAAATTACCAAGCTTAGGAGAGGGTCGTGGAAACCCCAGAATTTACAGTTGGCCAGAAAGAAGTGTGGATAGCCTGGGGACCATATTTGCAGCTAGTGACGGAAATGGAGGCAGTCTGATGGGACTGAGCCCTTTAACTTATGGGATCTACTGCTAAATCCTCCTAGATAGTGCCAGATTTGAATTGTTATACCTGGTTGGTGTGGGAGAATTGGAGAATTGGTTGTTGGAAAAGCCCACACAATAGGTCTACTGTTTTGGTTATTTTCTGTTTTGTGTCCCTCTTGAGTAATTTCTATCAATTTGTCTCCAAGTTGTCTGACACTTCCCTTTGCTATATGAGTTTTAATTCCATTGCACATTCCATTCCTCTCCTCCGTTTTTGGAAAACATATTTCTCACTTTTCAATAGTCAGGTCAGTGGTTTTCAACTCTTCAAAGACTTTCCTGAATTCCCATAAGTGGATCTGACCATTACCTTCCTTGTTGCCCCTACTATATCCTACACATTTGTTTCTCCTGGTACCATTAACTTTATTATTAGGTTATGGCCCTGTCTCTTCCTCTTAATTGTTTATGTCTTATTTATCTTTGATCTGTCCTCCTGAGGCCGTGATCTGTTTTTCTAATACTATGATTGACTCTTTTTTCAGAATCATTTTCTAAAATCTCATGATAAGATCCACCAGAAATAAAACCAGTCCCTAGAATAGAACTGTTTCCTGCACGGACTGGACAGATGTTAATAATTCTATTCTCCAAATTCATCTAACTGAAAAAAGTTATGAAAGTAGCCCCTCTCAGAAAAATCCCTAACAACAGCACATCCTTTGTCAAGACAGTGCCCTGTTGCTGTTAGATTGAATTGAAATCCACATCAATGGAAGTAATTTAATCAACTAAAGGGATTCTGGATTCCAGTAAAGAAGAGTCTATAGGATTCCCTCAGAAGCTGTAAAATTAGCCACAAAATATTTGGTATTCACTAGGGAGACAAAACAACCTGTTGATGTTCACTACACCTATTCCTAGGACAAATTTCCTAGCCCATTTGAGCATACAGCAGGGTGGAGTAGAAAAAACAAAGGCTCTGGAGTAAAACAAACATGGTTTTCAATCCCAGTTCTGTTTACTAGTTGTGTGGCCTTGAAGATGTTATTTAGTCTCTTTGCCTCTACTTTATCTATAAAATATCAGTAATGGTACTTAATATGTGCCATCATTGTAAGTACTTAAAAGTATATATTTAAAGCACCTAGCAAATTAAGTTTACATTGAACAAATAGAAACAATTAATATTCTCATTTCTATAAGCATCATTATCATTATTTATAGCATAAATCTAGTCAAGTTCATTGGAAACAATTTAAGATAGATTAAGACTTATTTGGTAGCTACCCCTTGCAATATATTCTGTTTTGCCTACATTCATGTCTGAAAGTGTTATTCATTCCAGCTATTCCTAGGGAATAAATAAACCTATGAGAAAGGAATTTCAAACCAAAAACATTATCCAGGACCACATCTCAACAATAGACACATATAATGTAATCCTTAGAACAACCATTTAAGGTGGAGGCTATAGCAAATGAAGAAAACAAAGCCTTTGAGAGGTTAAACAACTTGCTCAAGCTCATACAGTAAAATGCAAAGCTGGGATTCAAAGTTACATCTCTGAAGTCTTCCCCTTTTAATTACCACTCACTACTGTTCTCCAGATGACACAAACCCTCTGTGCTCTGATCCTCCCGCTAGAGCTCCTAGAGGCCAATCCAGTGTTTGCACCTGCTTAACAGCAAAGCCAACATGAACCATAAAAGAAAGTGCCTTGACATCCAGAAACCATGTCATTTTAAAGGTGCTACAAATTAAAGTGTCTAATAAAGCAGGAGGCTTTCCATTTTGTTGCTTCAGTTTAATGAGTGAGAAACTTCAGTATTAAAGGCAACAGCAGATATTGAGATCCATCACAGAAATCACATTTGTAAAGACATTCGAGGACAAGAAGCCAACTTCTAATCTGGGGACTTCTGAACTGAATTGAAACATTCTCTTCTCCTCAAAATGACCAAATTTCTTGAAAATGGTTTTGTGGTCCTTATTAAAAATAAATACAAATATCACTCCTAAAAGGCATGCTGAAAAAGAGCTATAGTCAAAGCAAACATGATTTTAATTAGGCTTTTGTTTGCTTCAGAAAGGTATACTGGTCTAATTCCTAAATTTTTGGAGCATGTGTGTGTCTAAGTGATACGTAATGGAGTTTTAAGATTTAAGCTTTAATAAACTATTTTTGGGAAGCTATTATTGTGGTGATCGTTTGCAATTAATCAGCTATTTGGAGAGCCACTAATTTCAACAGAATTCCTCCATCTCTTGCTATGAATAAGGTTGCCCCTAAATTCCCCCTTAGCACATACAAAGCAGAATGTGCATATATGTGTATGCATATGTGTGTTTGTGTGTGTATGCTTGGGTGTATGCATGTCTATGTGTATGAGTGTTTGTATGTGCATGCATGTGTATATGCATGTGTTCATATGTATGTACTCCTGCAAATATTTAGAAAAGAAAGAATTCAATGTTCTGTTAGACTCTGAGTTTAGGTAATTTCTTTTTCTAGTGGTTCACCTAACACAAAATAAGAAGGATAGCTCAAAAAGATCAGTAGAAAATTCATAGAATGTCCTAAAAACTAGAATGTACAGGTTCAGGGCTCAATTTTTTGGTTTCCAAAATTCAAAAAGATCCTATAAAAATTATTTATAGATCACAGTATAAGGAGGAAAGGATCTAATCTTTCTAATGTACTCTCCTTGAAAAATAAAAACTGACATGGATGTTGAATAAGGTATAAATCAATAGTATGTAATCATTTTACATCTTTAAAGCTAGGCAGAACTGGTACTGCCTTGATTAAGAAAGATAAGATGACAGTTGCCTGGGCTAAGCCAAGTCAGAGAGATTACACCTGCCCAATGGGTGCCTTTTCCTAATTTATCCACCCAGGGAGAGTACTTTTTCCAAGGTCCTTGGAGATAAATAAAAGAGAAGTGGAAGAAATATTAATAGAAGGTAGCTAACAAAATGGGCATCTATAATGCATTGGGCAAGTGACATTATACACATTTAGTAGATGAGGAGGCTGTGACACAGAGATATTAAATAACTCACTCAAAGCCATAGCTTTAGTAAGAGCAGAGCCAAAATTCAAATTCAGATCTACAATCCTCCAGAGCCTCAGATTATTTTTCACCATACTCCTGTGGAATTTGTATGTGTTCATCTACTTGTGAACTTATCTACACAATGGCATTGAAACTGTTTGTGTGTTAATTTCTGCACTAGTCTGTAAACTTCTTGGGAATCTTTTTCTATTTGCAAGCACATTTCCTGGCAGATGGATGAATCCAACAAGATAGCAGATGGGTGAATGGATGGATGAGTATTTGAGAGATTATTTGAATGGATTTTTCTGAGGGTCTATCCAATTACCTTTCAAGAGTATTGTGATACTCTCAAATATATACTCTCAAATATATTTCTAAATCTAATGAATCACCTACATTCCAAAAACTCAGTAAGTAATCTACTATAATTTTAAATCAAAAAATATAAAACTATGAATGGTTCTGAATAAAGTAATAAATGGCAGAACCAGGAACAGAAGTTCTCTCTCTGCAGCAAGTTCCTTGCAGGCACAGTCCATGGCCAATTCTATCTTTTGTTCTTAATATCTGGCCTCTGACCATATTTGGTTGGCATGCATACACTGAAAGTCTAATCAGTCAACAGTTCTGATTAGAGTCATTTATGGCTAGCCTTTTAAATGATAGAAAACAAATCCAATTCTGAAAATAATATTTTCTGGTGGATAAATAATTCTAGTCTCATCCTTAGGGGAAGAGGAAAGCTAATGTTTTACCATACAAAGAATCTTCATTTACTGTATTCATACAGAGATTCTAACGATGCTATCAGACATTAAATTAAATGTTCATTATAGGCAGGAATGATCTGAGAAATATCTAACCACTGGTACATATAGGCACCACTAGTCAGAACATATGTTATGGCTCACCAGAAGGATGCCTCAATACATCAGAACAGATATCAGTGTACATAAACAGTCCAATGCACTTTGCAGGGCCTTGATCACAGGTCCTTGGAGATGAGAAGCAGAGGTATGATTGATGAAGAGCAGAGAAAAATTGATAAGAGGAAAGAGCACCATAGAACCAGACCATAACATGAGGGCTTGTTTTGAGGAACAGGATAAAGTACAATTTCTTGAATTTAACCACATAATCTGTATCAATCGTATAGCAAGGCACAAGGGTTACTAAGGATATGGAGAATAGATCAGCTTGCATATTTGGTGCTGAATAACCCGAGCACTGACTTAGAGATCTTGACAAATGATGGGATTTGTCCAATAGTGTTTCAGGTGAAACCAAACCTCCAGGTAGAGATTATCTGGTTCAGCTGTGAGGAAAAGAAAAAAACACTTCTGACCTTTGAAAGAATATCATATGTGTTAGCAGGGCTAGATTCCTTTCTTTTTTCTCCTTTTCTTTCCTTTCTGTGTGAATTAGCTAGAGTCCATTTCTGTTGCTTATAGAGAATAACTGATACAATAGATAATTTGCCTTCTTCTTGACACAACATCCTTATTAACTCTGTCTAATCTCATTAGTTCTTTGAACAACCCATTGCTTATTCATTAGGTATTCGTGCAGATGTTCATGTAATTTTTAGGCTTAGTTCTAAAGTATTTCAGTGAAAGATAATGGAGAAAAGTTCATAAGTCTTGGCAATATATTTTCCCCCATGACTTTATAGTGAAGAGTCCATCATAGATTATTGACCATTGTCAAGTTCCAATGCTTTGTCTCTCCACAGATCCATTCCTTAGTCCATGTTCTTTTTTCTCCCAGAAATGTCCTTTCTAATATCTTCACCTGTAGAAAGCATATTTATCTTTAAAGGACTGATTTAAATATCAGTTCAGCAAAGCCTTCCCTATTTCCCAAGATAGAACTAATCATCTCACATCTGTGCTTCCTGGCAACACCACTGCTGTTGGAACAGTGCCTTGAACTGCAGGTAACTGGGCTTCTCCAAGGATTCCTCCTGGGTTACCCAGGGCTAGAGCAAATATTAAAAGTTATATCTTATGACTCATTGGCATAAATATGAATATATTAATATTATATATTAAAACATTTACTTTAACCTAAAAGTTCACTTTTTTCCTTCCAATTTCAAAAGAAATTAAAACATTTTCATGAACATTTAAAACTATAGTGGGCACTTGGCATGGTGCCCACTATGTCTAATGGATAAGTTGTCCCTGCTTGGATGTGCTCTCACTTGGACATTATTCTCATTTATACAATCCATAGTTTAAAGGGGTTTCTCCGCAGGAGGACAAGACTGGTTCCGGAAGCCAGTGATGAGACAAACTTGAGGTAAGTTTCAAATGATTCAACTTCAAGGGGATGCTCTTAAAGGAGACTGCTATGGTTGGAGTTTGTCCCCACCAAAACTCATGTTGAAACTGGTCCCCAATGTGGCAGTGTTGGGAGGTGGGGCCTACTGGAAGGTATTTGAGTCATGGGGGCAGGTCCCTTGTAAATGGCTTGGTGCCACTCTCAATATGATGAGTGAGTTCTTGCTCTGGCAAGACTGGATCATTTCGGGGGGAATGGATTAGTGCTCATGGGAGCATGTTGTGCCTCAGATTTTGTCTCTTCACATGTGTCCGCTTCCTCTTTGACTTTCTCCACTATGTTATAACACAGCACAAAAGCACTCACTAGAAGCCAGGGTCATGCCCTTGAACTTTCCAGCTTGTAGAACTATGAGCTGAATAAACCTTGTTTCTGTATAAACTACCCAGTCTCAGATATTTTATTAAAGCAATACAAAACAGACTAAGACAAAGGCTTATGTTTTTTCCTAATTGAATGATTTCAAATATAAAATGATTCTTTTTAAAAATATTCTAAACCCATTGACAGTTTGCTAATTAAAAGTTTTCTCCAAAGAAAATTTATCTAGATAGAGCCAGGGCTACTCTAGGCATTAGGAGTCATTCGTTTTGTTTGGGGACATACCCATTTAGAACAATATTTGAGTTAATCTGAAATAAAACAACTATCTTTTGCATGATGCTTTACAATTTACAAAGCACTTTCACATTTATTACTTACATGATCTACACACCAAACCTGAAAGGTTGGTATCCCTTATTTTTCATTTGACAGGCAAAAATAAACCAACCCTCAGACAGTTTAAGTGACTTATCCAAGGTCAAACGATTGGTAGTACAGGGTCTAGGACTCACGCTCAGTTCTTCTAATTCCAGAATTTCATATTCTTTTCACTATATCATGCTGCCCATAGGAAAAAAGGCATCTATGAAAATAGATGTATTAAAATGCTGAATTCTAAGTAGATTGATGCTCTTTTAGAAAACCTAATGGCATTTCTGGAACTGTTATTTTGTTGTGAGTTTAGTTTTAAAACATTTGAATAAGAAGATTGACAAAATTTATTTTCAATGGAAGTCAAAACTAAACAATAATTTTAATACATGAAATTCTATGGATCATGAACTTTGGTCAGAAGTATGATAAATATGTCAGAAATATGTTGATAAGAACATATATTTTTAATTTCAAGTTTCAAGTCTTTGTTCTTTAGTTCATTCAATTTCCCTCCACTTTTATTCTCAGTCTCTTAAGTCTACACTTTTTTGGTAAACAAGCTAAAACAAACTTGCCTTTGAGAGTTTTCTTTCATCAACTCTTTAGCTCCTGACAGGGGTAATTTCCTCACAAAAGAAACAAATGGAAGGAAGGAAATGACATTGAGCAAGTCTGATCTTGAAAAAGGCAAAATTCTTAAAGCATGAAGATTAAATCATATATTATTTAGAGAAAAAGTGAAGGCTTATTAAAATTAGTTGGTATGGATCCTCACTCTTCACAAGAAAGTTGGACAAAACAAAGAATGAAACTTCAGAAATTTTAAAAGGACATATGACTCCATGCCACACAATACACAAATTGACTATTTCAAGTATAAATATGATTGTAGTTTTCACTGTTCTAGGAGATAGTCTAACTGATAAGAAATTATATTAAGCTAAGTTTGCAAAGTCAGGATATAAATAATTGAATAATTTAATGTGCACATGACATCTCAGTTAAATTTCATCTTGGTTACCCATAGAAGAAAGGTTGAGGTTAAGATTTTTCTGGTATATATTAATATTTTTGAAGTCTTAAAACATTTATATATTATTTTACTCAGGAATAAAGATTAAATTCATTTAACTTTACACATGTCTTGATTTTATATATCTTACACCTTATTCACTTCATTTGCAATATTCATACAAATAATTATACTATATGCTTTTAAATACACAACCTAATTTTGTTATGTATTCTTCAACTTTTTGGGTGAATAAAATACATATTTCAGGTGCCACCACATTTCAGGTGCACAGATGGCTTTATCTACAGCAGACAACCAAATGCTGCATTACACCTGGCTTAACATAGCAATAAAGCACTTGAAACAATGTTTGCACAGTGTGTGTTCCTTATACTCAGGCAATTTGTTGCCATAGTAGTAAATTTCATCTGAAAATCTAAGAATGATATTTTTCCCCCATATTTAATTGACTGACAAATAGAATGGCCTCCCAAATTTGGATAAACATTACTGGAACTAAGAGGAAACTGTCAATACAGATGGGATGCTCAAAGGGCAGATGGGCTTTTGGGGATACTTTTAATAACAATTATGGAAGGTCTACTATGGGTCAGTATGTGTTGCACTAGGGATATCAGGATGAAGATCAGACAACCTCTAACCTCAACAAGCTCAAAGAAACTATCATTATCTCCAAAATCTAGCACACTGATTGGCACATAGTAGGTGCTCAACAGATCTTTGCTGAATCAGTGGCAGGTCTGCTTATTATTGCAAAAGCTGCTACAAACATAGACATAGACACACAGGAGCTCCAAGCCAGAGGGTCAGAGTAAACAAAAGGACCAGGCATGAATGGTATGAAGGGGATAATAATAGGTGTGGCTGGAATTAGACAACATGGAAGAGAAATGTGGTGTGGAAAGTGTTCTTAAAGTGAAAGAAGAAAAGAAAAGGAAAAAAAGAAGCTAATGAAGACATAAGAAAATTAAAAAATTTACAATATTTACTTTAAAACTAAAAACCTTGACTTCACTGATAAACACACAATTTGTGTCAACTTCCACAAAATATAAATTTTAAAACAAATTTTGGAGACTTCAATTATGACTTGCCATTAACAAATTATCAATATTTTAAAACTTCCATTTTTTTAACCACTTGAGCTTCTATGCTAAATAACGATAGACTGCTAAACATTGTTCTCCCATAGTATTCCTTAAATAGCTTTTGAAAATAGTTTTCTTAACTTAGGGAAGAATGTGAGAGAATTGTCAAAAATAAAATTAATAAAGTGCATACTTTAGGAAAAACTACCACTCACATAATTTATGACTATTCCACAAAATTCTTAGCTTAATTTTTTTTCAATTCTACTTTTAATAAAATTGCACAGCAATAAGTACTAATGATTCACATAAGTCTACTGAAAATACTTCTTGCATCTTCACAGTAAACTTTTCATCCATTTGAATTAATAGAATTGGAATCAGAAATACAAGCGAGTCAACAATTTGACTTAACTGGTAAAGTCTGCCAAGGTTCAGAGAGCAACTGGCAAATCAGACAAAGCAGAGAATGCAAAAATTTGTTATTTCAGATCTCAGTGACATTTTGGCTATTCGAGTTTTTTTTTTTTAATTGAAAAAGCATGATAAATCTTAAAAGGACAATTTCTATCCTAGCTTTTATGAGATATAGGCATTGTTAACAAATATATTAATACATGACTCTAACAAAGATTTCTTCATTCTTATAGCTGAAATGTAGCCAACTATTTAAGAGTTACCTGCTGCTAAAACAGCTCTGAGCCTTTATCATAGCCACTATAGACTTTTCTATCATAAAAACCTGACGATGTTCAAAGCCCTTTCAAAGAGGTCCTGAATTCCCAATAAGATATATTTATGGCTGGCACAGTGGTGCACACCTACCTATAGTTCCAGCTACTGGAGAAGCTGAGGTGGGAAGATCCCCGGAGGACAGGAGTCTGGGGCTGTAGTGCGTCATGCTCATGCCTATGAATAGCCACTGCACTCCTCCAGCCTGGGCAACATGTCAAGACCTTGTCTATTCAAAAAAAAAAAGAAATTTATGCTTTTTTTACACATTAAAATAATACAGGCATAAGAGATGCATTTATTTCATTTTAAACTTTTCTCATTAACCAAAAAATTCTGAATTACAAAAAGACAAATTTGACCTGTTCATTGATTCCCCCCTCCCCCTGACCCCCGGAAACACTGCTCTGGCCACAAGCCAGAAACATGTGTTTCCCTACTTATTGGTATTGTTTAGAGGTGAATGTTTATATTTTATTTGATAATATATAATTTGGTCTTACAACTGTTTAGCCACTTAGACATTAGTTAGGTGAGGTATACAGTGTCTCAAGCAATTCACTGGGTAATATATTATTTTCTAAGATTATTTGAATAAAATAAAATTTGCTTTAAAATTTTGGAACTTACCTACTCTATTCTTGTGAAATATTGTGACAAATTAAAATACATATGTCAGTAGCATAATATCACTGCCAGATTGTTAAGAAAATCTGGCCTAATTTGATTCTATTCAAGGAAAAATTTTTATGTTCAATGTATATAATGGCAACAATTTATTAAAACTTTCTATACACATAGGCCCCTTGTAGGCTGCAGATCCTAGTGTTCCCCAGGGCTGCATTAATAAGTTTTACTCTGTTTAAAAATATATATAAATAGATTAGGACCTATAAATTTATTTTGAACATAAAGGGATTAATTCCATAAGAATGAATAAGGGCAGATCCTGGTTCAAGGATGCTCCCATTGGAAGCAAACTGTTTTCCAGAATATTGGGAAGAGAGTATTGAGAAGACGACAATGTAGTAAAGATGTAAAGGGAAGTGGAACTGAGAACAAATGACACTCAGAGAGTAAAGAAAGACAAGATGTTGCAGTCCCAGAAAGCAGTGAGGTTCAAAAAATTTAAAAAGATCTAATAGAAATAGGGCATAGGTAGCTTTGGCTCAAAGGTGGAGGGGAAAAAAAAACCGAGACATATAATTATTAAAACTGTGGCATGTAATTAGAAAAGGTCCAAGTAAAATTTTCTCTATCTTAGGTTGATACCAAATCCAGTGCTTATGTTTTGCCTGAGTCTACTGTGGAAATCAATTGAACTTGGCTATTGCTAGGAGAAGAATTCTGGGAAGAAGCCAAACAAGTCAGTAAATTGTACCCAAAAAAGGAATGTGCTCCTATACAGGTAGCCAAACTGTGGTAGTTTGTCTTTAAAGATGGCCACCAACAATTCCTCTTTTCTCTAGATGTGTGTGCCATTCTTCCCTTCAGGAAGGGAATCTGCTTCCTTTCTTCTCAGCTTCAGCTTGGACTTTTGACTTATTTTGACCAAGAGGATGCAGCAGAAATGATGGACACTCTGCCAGTTCTGAGTTGAGGCTTTAAGAACAATAACAGCATCTACTTTTGCTCTCATGGAAACCATTTGTCATGCTTGAAGGAAGCCAGTCTAGATTGTCGGAGGAAGGGATCCATCCACCTGGAGGAGAACAAGGGTGCTCCAGGCACGCAACCCACCCCAGCTGAGGCACAGACATGTGGGTGAGGTCTTTTTCTGATGTTCCAGACCCAGCCCAGCCACCAACTAATTATACTTGTATGACCCCAGCTGATACCACATGGAGCAAAAGAGCTGCCAGTCGACCTATAAAAGAAATAACAAATCATTGCTTTAAGCCACTAATTTTCAAAGTAGTTATACAGCAATAGATCACTAGAATTTGGAGCAAATCTAAAGTAAATACAATAAGAGTGTGGACTAGTAGCTAGAGAATAACTTTTAAAAAAACAACATGAAGTAATAAATGCTAGGGTAGACAACAAAAGAATGGCAATAGAAAGTGGCAAAGAAAGCCAAGTAATGAATCTGTGAGGCCAATGATTGAATGTCTAGAGTCATTGAAAAAAAGGTAACCAAAAAAGTATCTTGAACATAGGAGAAAAATTAATTGTTGTGGTAAAAGAAAATTGGTCATTTTCAGTAATAGTAAAGAGCTTACTGCATTCCAATTTGAATACGACTAGAGAAGCTGAACTAAAGTTAAACAAAAAATCTCTTTGGAGAAATCAGGGTCAGGAGCAGTGGCTCATGCCTGTAATCCCAGTGCTTTGAGAGGCTGATGCGAGAAGATCACTTGAGGTCAGGAGTTCAAGACCGGGCAACATAGTGAGAACTTCCTATCTCTACAGAAAAATTTTTTTAATTAAAAAAAAAAAAGAAATCAGAAAGCTACCAAGACAGTCAATGCTTTCAAGAGCCATGATCCCAGAGAGAAAGGAAGCTCATTGACCTGAACCCAACATTCTGCAGCAATTTTTCTCCTTGGGGTATTTGATGATTCCTAAGCTACATAGGCCTGAGATGCTAATAAACCAAGAAGAAAGTAAAGGCTGAAATCCTAAACTGAGATTTCAGGAATCTTACTACTAAAAAGTTAGAGTTCAGGGCCCTCCAAGGAGGAGGACTCCTAGTAAATTTCTTATACTTCCAATCAAGACTCTAAAACGACTACATTCTAAGAATAAATATGAACTAAAAATAGATTAAACCTTACCAAGGATTGAAACCATCTTTGAATCAACTCAACCTCAGGTAGGATTGAGGTGATCTTCTCTTAGTCTAATTGCCCATCAGAAAGGGGGGAAGGGACTTTCCTTAGAAGAAGATAACATCCATGAAAGCCTCAAATTATTTCTATAGTTTTTCAAATACAATATTTAGTACTCAATTAAAAAATTACAAGGTATGCTTCGAAAAGACCAAATATCTGGCATATAAAAGAAAAAAACAGGCAATTGAAGCAAACCTATAGGTGATTCATATATTATAGTTATTATTCATGGTTTTTCAAATTACTATAAATATGTCCAAGAAAATCAATGACTACATGGAAAATTTCACCAGAAAACTGGAATCTATAATAAATAATTAAATTTAAGTACAAATTCTATAAAAAGACACTACAATAACAAAAATTTAAAACTCAATTGATGGGATTAGTACCAAATTAGACATAGTAGAAGAAAAGATTAGAAATTGAAAGGAAGGTCAATAGAACATATCTACAGAAGCATGGTGAGAAAAAAAAATGATAAAACCACAGTAAAAAGTGTAAACATACTGGATATGATGAAAAGATTTCACATACTCATAAATATCCCATAAAAAGTTTAAAAATAAGGAATGGATGACATCATAGGTTATACCTTACCAAAGATAGTCACACATTCTTTGCTACTCCTCTTATTTAGAGGTGAAATCTAATTCCCTTCTCCTTGAATTTGAGCTGGTTTTAGTGACTTTCTCGATCCGTAAAAATTCGTGGAAGGGACATTCTGGGACTTCTAGACTTAGTCATGAAAAGCCTTGAAGCTTCCACTCAAGCTTCATCAAATACTCTGTCTGCTAGCCTTGAGCTGCTATGTAAAAATTTGACTATCCTGAAACCACCATACAGGCGAGGCCATATGTAGGCATGATGGTGAACAGTCCCAGCTGAGCCAGGCTTTCAGTCATCCCCACCAAGCAGATATATGTGAGAAAAGCCATCCACCAGCTGAATACCTCGAAGTGAGCTCTCTGGATAATATATGAAAACAAAAAATTTCCCAAGGTTATTTTCATTATTAAGGTAGCAATCAATGAAAAGTCAAGAACACCTTGTGCTCAAATGGGATGGATTGGCAAATGTTACCAATCATTTTCTGATTAGTTGAGGAGGATCTGAGATGTCAGAAACTGCTGAAATTACATAGAGCATCCCCTGTCTATTTACTTCACTAGAACAGGGGTTGGCAAACGTTTTCTGCAAAGTCTCACTAAATGTTTTAGGCTATGATTATAGGCTAAGAGGCAAAAAAAAAAAAAAAAAGAAGAAGAAAGAAAGAAAAGGAAGAAAGGAAGGAAGAAAGGAAGAAAGAAAAATATTGTGCAGGTACTTATAACAAGAGAGAAAACAAACTGCCACAAAATTTTATTGAAAACATTCAAATGTAATAATTTTTTGTAATACAGTTCTACTAATGAAAAGAATGGAATTCTCTTGTGGGTGATCGAATTTGATTTAATTGGAGTTCAAAATTAGTGTGCCTTATCATCAAATAAGTTGCAAATGTTCATCTGTAAAACCATTCTTGCCTCACAGGCCATACAAAAATAGACAACAGACCAGATTTGGCCCACAGGCTAGTTTGCTAACCCCTGTACTACAATATAAAAAATGTAAATTGAGTAGCTTTCCCTAAAGTTCCTCTAACACACAACATTAGTGTTGTTTTTGTTTTATATGCTCTTCTGTTGGCTTTGGGCAGAGCAGAACAGATCCGCAAACATTGCTGGGTGTCTTTATGTGAGTACTGAGACATATGGGTAAGGAAATGAGAAACTCTGCCCTTCAGCCTTCTCTTCCCTTTTTTCTACATCTCTTGACATCATGTAAGACCCTCTTTAGAAAGCTTTCCCATCTCTCTGGCATCAAATCTTAGAATTAGCTCTAACCCCTAAAATAAATATATCTGGGCCTTGAGACTCTGGGTAACTATTGTTCCCTCTATAAAATCTTTTCTATCCAAGTTTAGCCATCTTCCCCCTGAAAAACAATTTTTTCCCAACCTCAATCATTTAAGCTGTGATTAAAAGTGCTTTGCATTTAATTAAGATAGAGGCCAGTTACTGGTCTGCAAGTATCTTCTCTGTAACTTAGGGATAGCCCTAGATGGCCTTTTTCATCTCTCCCTCTAAGTATGTGACAATGTCTCCTTGACTACAGGAAGTATGTTGCTAAGAAACACATTGTTGTGTTTGATCTAAGACAAAAACCAACACCATCAATGAAAATAGTTATGTGGTATAATTATTTTCTATCTGTGATTAGCTATCGGGTTTTGTTAAAACCCAACAGACTGCATCTGAAAAACAATGTGATTTGAGGTGGATCAACATTCTTAGAAAAATTCCAGTAATTCTTACTAAAACTTGTACACAATCATTAAATAAATGTACATGTTGCTAACAAATAAACACTGTTTAGACAATGGAATTCAAGTACTCTGCAATTGAAACAGTACTGTTTTGGAAAAAACCCAGCATTTTAACTATCGTTACTAGATATCCTCCCATTCTCCCATTTTATTTGTTTTTTTGAAATGATTCATTTTGTGAAATCTAAATTATTTTTGAAATTTTCTAATAGCACAATTTATCTGAAATAATAGAGGATAGTGAGAGTACATTAGGTACATAATTAGTAGATGTTTATGCAAATGAATGAATAACCTAAAAGTGGGATTTCTTCATTATTTTTTCTGTACCTAGAAATTCAAAGGAGCTCGTATCCATCTTTTCCTCAGACTCTCTTACATGATGTTTCATTATGCATATATTGCCTTGTAATATGTGAGTTATCTTATGTAAACATCTTATTTTTCCCAGTCCTCTGTCCACATATTTCCGTCCACAGCACTAGAACAATCACAGGCCAAAGTAGGTTGATTAAATTACCAGGTCTAATGAGTTCCCACCAACTTAAGAATTTTCACCTTTGTTGATGAAGAAATGAAAGGATTGCTGTGAACCTTGTCTGCTCTTTTAACAGATTCACACCTTGGCTTAACTAAACTTTCACTTTGGAGTGGGCCTTTCCTCTAGAATACATTAATTAGGACCCTAAGGAACTTAGCATATTTTGCTTATCTAGCAGACTCTCTTAAGGAAACAATAAGCTTTTCAATTTTTTCTTTTTGTCTCAACTAAAATTCGTTAACATCTGTAAGCCTAGGCATGACAGTTCCTAAGAGAACAGTAAAGTTCATTGTGCAATTTAGTTACTTCAAAGGGCAGATTCATCTGAAGACTTATTAGCTGCTGGCTTTGTTTGTTACCTGGGAACAGAACTGAGCAACTGCACCAAAGGATCTCTTTACTCAATTCTAAATGCTTTTCCTGAAAGGACAAAAATATATTTTTCATCATCTTATTTACCATTTCTGTATCTCTTCATCAGGAATGTTCCACGTTGTTTCTGTGCACTCCGGAAGGGATAGCTCAGTTTTTGATGTAAGTAACCACACATGACAAGGAGTTCCTTGTTAATAATTGATTTTCAAGTGAATTGTACTAGTAGCAATATCTGAAGTATCTCACTCCTCTCTGAATTTTCCCAAAGCATACCCTTAATGTGTGTATGGGCTGAATTGTGTTTCCCAAAAATTTATATGTTGAAATCTAAACCCCCCAGTACCTCAGAAGGTGACTATATTTAGAAATAGTGTCTTTGAAGAGGTAAGTTAAAATGAGGTCATTAGGATAGGCTCTAACCCAACATTACTGGCATCCTTCTAAGAAGAGGAGAATAGGACATAGGCACAGAGGGAAGACCATGGAAAAACATGGAAAAGACACATCTACAAGCAAAGAAGAGAGGCCTCAGAAGAAACCAACCCTGTGAACACCTTGATCTTAGACTTCTAGCCTCCGGAATTGTGAGAAAAATAAATAAATTTCTGTTGTCTAAGCCTTGCAGTCTACAGTACTTTCTTATGGCAACTCTAGCTAACTAATACAGTATGCTGCCTTTTGGGCAACAGTTATTTATGCATATATTTTAGTTAGTAGGGGCTAACATTATGAGTTCCTTGGAATTAAAGTCCACATTCTAAACATTTCTGTGTCCTCTGCAACACACTCCTTTGCACAGAATAGATGTTTAATAAAAATTAACTGAATAAATTTATTAATTTTAAAATATAGCAATGGTACAAGATTTATCTATGAGAAAATTTTAAAACAAACTTGGAAATATGTTTTTTTAATTACATTTAATTTTTAAGCACAATATTAAGAAAAGGACTTAAAAGTATTATGACATGCTACTGTGAATAATATCTAATATGATATTATGATCTTGAAAGAGTTTTAATGTATATGATAATGGAATTAGTTCCCTATTGCTGCTATAAAAAATACCATAAATATAGTGACTAAAAACAAATTATTCTGTTAGAATTCTGAAAATCAGAAGTCTAAAATCAAGGTGTTGGCAGTATTAGTTCCTCCTGAAGGCTTCAGGAAAGAATCTGTTTCCTTCCCTTTTCCAGTCTCTAGAGGCTGCCTACATTCTTTGGCTTCTGGCCCCTTCCTCCATATGCAATGGGCATCCGTCCAACCTCCAGTTCTGTCATCACATCTTTTTCTGTCCTTGAGCTCCTGCCTCCCTCTTCTAAAGACCCTTGTGATAATATTAGGCCCAACTGGAAAATCTCCCCATCTCAAAATCCTTAATCACATCTGCAAAGTCCTTTCTACCATAAAAGGTAATATATTCACAGGCCCCGGGATCAGGACATGGACATCTTTGGGGGACCATTCATCAGCCTACCACAAGCCTGAGCAGGCTCTGGGGCTAGCCATGCTATAAGAGAGGCAAGTGAAGAGGCTAAGGCAGCCTGGGGGACTGGGCAGAAAAGGAAGTGGAGGGAACATGTTCTAAGGTGAGTTCTGGAAAGGCAGCTGGGCAGGCCGAGGGCCAGTGTGTAAAAGGCTTTTTAAGCCCAGGAGTGATCCAAGCATATGGAAGTAAACGTTGTTCTCAGTTTATGTCAAGCCCTCCACCACAGTAAATTAACTTTTAATTTATTTAGTAGAATGGAGAAATAGAAAGTATATACCTGCTAAATTTGAAAATTAATCCCATTCAGACCATTAATTCTGGCAATCATTCAAGGCCTATGTCCTAAATATTACTTAAACCTTACAGGGTTACCATATTAAAACAATTTTATGGCCAACAGGTATAAGAAAAAATGCTCAACATCATTAATCATCACGGAAATGTGAATCAAAACCACAATGAGATATTAGTAAATTAGTATAGCCACTATGGAAAACAACATGGAGACTTCTCAAAAAACTAAAAATAGAACTCCCAGATGATCCGGCAATTCCATTACTGGGTATTATCCAAAGGAAATCAGTATATCAAATGGATACCTGCACTCGTATGTTTATTGCAGCACTATTCACAATAGCAAGGATATGGAATCAACCTAAGTGTCCATTAACTGATGAATGGATAAAGAAAATGTGGCATATACACAATGGAATACCATCCAGCCATAAAAACAATGAAATCGTGTCATTTGCAGCAACATAGATGGAACTGGAAGTCATTATTTTAAGTGAAATAAGCCAGATACAGAAAAACAAATGTGTTTTAATTCATATGTGGGTGCTAAAAACATTGATTTCATGGAGGTAGATAGTAGAATGATAGCTACTGGAAGCTGGGAAGAGTGTAGGGGCATAAAGAGAGGTTGGTTAACAGGTACGAACATACAGTTAGATAAAAAGAACAAGTTCTAATGTTGGATAGTAGAGTAGGTGACTATAGTTAACAACAATGTACTTTATATTTCAAAATAGCTAGAAGAGAGAACTTGAGATATTCCAAACACATGGAAATGATAAGTACTTGAGGTGGACACCCTAAATACCCTGACTTGATCATTACACTGTCTATGCATGTAACAAAATATCACATGTACCCAGTAAATATATACAGATATTATGTATCAATAAAGCATTTTTAAAAACACAATTTGATGTAGCTTAATCACTTTATTAGAGCTGCTGAGAAAGTGATACCATTAAATTTCAGAGATCTGTATATAATGATTATATCTCTGTGAGAAGTATGAAGTACAAAGTTTAATAATTTATCCAGAGATTATGATCAATTAGGCACTCTGGGTGTGAATTATATTAATACAAAATAAACACAAATAAAAGCCAAAGCAATGTTGATTTTAGAAATAAATGGTGAATTTGTTTTGCTTTGTTTTTTTCTGCCAGGATTTTCCAGATCTATTATCTACGTTGCCTAATGAGTACAACTTTATAGCCATATGAAGTGAACATACTTTATGAATCCCTTTAATCTTTCTATCAGTCTCTATTTACCAACTATAGAGTTTTAAGTTACTTCTTAAATATAAAACTAAATCCTACTTTTATGACTCAGGAATGTTAAACCTACTGAAAATTATGCAAAGTTTCACACACATACACACACACACACGTGTCATGTCATGAAAACATTCAAAAACATACAAAGGTATGTGAATAATTTTGAAACCGTTAAAAATATAATATGCTGTAAGGGCCAAGGGAAAACTTCCCGTTAGCCCTCTGAAGGTTTGCTGAAAATCAACTGACAAAATGCAGATTAATAGGAGAAAAAACATAAAAATTTATTTGATCATGGTTTTACATGACTTGGGAGCCTTCAGAATTAAGACTCAAAAATACATGGGAAACTGTCCATTTTTATGCTTGGTTCAATGAAGTATAGACAACCTGACAGAAATATGATTGGACAAAAGATATGGCCTAATGGTAATAGACTCAGCTAATAGATCCAGCAAGGCCTGTCTATTTAGACTCTTCTTGGCCTCTCTGCATCATTCCTTTCTTCTGGGTATGGGACAGGGCCCTCTCTGGAATGGGGGTCTTACAACCTACAATTAAACAAGGTAGGTCAGATAATTTCTTTATCGCCAGTTTTTACTCAAAAAGGTGGAGGAAAAATTAGAGTTATATTTTTAGGTTTTATGGCTGGCTTTGGGGTAAAGGGGTTCTGATTTCTATGACCTTCCTTGGACAAGAGGGATTCTGGTTTCTATGGCTAGCCTCAGGGGAGAACGAGGGGCCCGAGATAGCAGAGCAGGAGAAGGTCAGAGAGAAAGTTTTGCTTCTGAGGCTGCCTCTGGGGCCTTCATTTTGGGGTATCATTTTCTGAGCCCCAACAATGTACACTAAACATCACCAGAACTTTTTAAAACAGTCACGATAGTTTATATATCTATGTAAACAGACAAATTCAACATTCTATATCACTGGGTAGAGTAGCAAATAGTTCTCCCAGTTTTAACCATCTAATAGCTGAGTAACTATAGGCAAATCACATAATTTCTTTGAGTCTCAGTTTCCTCCTCTGAAAAATGAAGAAATTAGGGGATTGCATGAATTGCTTCCCACTCTCAGATTCTATGATTTTTAAAGTTGATTTCACTGTGTCATTACCTACACAGTGAAATCCCATTATTGTGAATTTCACACAAGCTTTATAATTTTTAGTCAAAATAAAATGTTAGAAAGGAAGTCAGTACTAGAATTACATATTGTTCCTGTGGAACCTAGAATTAAAACAGCCAAAAGAAAGATATTAAGTGAAAGCCTTAGAACCTATAATTTAAAAGCAAGGAACATGAGTTTCCTTCTACCCCAACCCAGCTACCTATAAGCTCCTAGCTGCTGCCTGAGTGATCTTGTTGTAGTGGGTGCTGTGGGAGTTCAGATGTATTTTCCAGTAGGAGTTGTTGAAATGTAAGTGAAGCAAGAAAACAAAAACAGAAGGGTAGTAACTATTTGATGTCCTTGGCAAAAGAATTAGAGAAATGCATGCAGGTGTGATCTTAGATCTGTGATACAAACAGCACACAAACAAGCTATTTTGACAATGTCTAGCAAGGACCAGGAAAAACATTCATAGAAGAGCATTCAGAGTAGAAAGCTAGCAGAGGACTGTGGATTATTATCAAGGGCAGAGAAATAAGTTTGTTACAGCAAACTCTTCTTGGCAATGATTTTCTTCTAATTGCACATTTAACTGTAAATCCTCCCTTACCTGACTGGGGCCCACCTGGCCTGTTCACCTGCAGTGGTTACCCCCAGCACCCACTGACTGTGTATGGACAAGGCTAAGGCATTTTTGTAAAGAAGAGCAGATGGGTGCATATGGCCATAGGCAGTTCTGTCTTCCCAGAAGAACCAGCTTGTTCTGGCAGAAGGGTTTAGAAAATGAACTGAAGGAAGCACTCTGTTCAGACAAAGCAAAACCATCACTAGTTCTCCTTTTTCATGCATAACTGGAAGCTCCATGTGTTAGCCCTTTGATTATAAAAATCCAGGCAACAAGTAGAGTATCTACAGGTTTTTGGGGACCAGCTGAGAATATCTTTCATTAGATTTCATAGTTAATGAACTGGGTCATTGGGGTTGGGGTGGGAGGGAGCATTTTGTTTCTCTAAAGAAGTTTAACAGTAAAACAAATTTGGTCAGAGATGTTATTAAAAGCCTTTCAAAAACAAAATATCCTCTGACCACTAACCAAGTTTGACCCATGAGAAAGACAATGGTTTTAGAGACAAACAAAACCAAATTTAAGCAATTACCTAATTATTTTTATCAAAGACATAATCTAAGCTGCTTAGACCACCAATGTTTGCTTTTTTTCCCCCTCTCCAAATTGGGTACATAATGTGGAAAATCTAGGTAATTTCCCCTAAGGCATAGTAGGAAGTATGTAGTTTTTCAGGAAAAACCATATTCTTTAGTGAGCTCCAAATAAGAAAATGTCCTTCCTGATTCCTATCTTTTCGTTCTGGCTTGTGACTCAGCACCTCATCACTGACCTCAGGGATCAGGTTGGCACATTTACTAACTGGCAGGTGTCCTTCATTGGACCTGGTGTGCCTATTACAGAAGAGGCTAGAGAATATAAAACCAAAAGAACCTAGGGAATCAATCCTGAATACAGCTCCTCACAATCTGCTTAAGGCAAGCTGGTAGACAGGCAGAAGTCCAAGTTGTCCAACCACTTTACGTTTTGCAGTATTACAGAATGTTAGGTCTGGAAGGGTAGGCTGATGTCACCACACCCTAGTGTGAAGCAATCAAAGCAAATGCACAAGGTACAAGGTGTAGCTCTCTCACAGTCCGGCTTGTCCCAGTGGTGAGGCTATGGTGTACATACCTATGAATAGTAGATATTCGTATATAGGTGCATAGTACTCCTTTAGGCTGAGTTTTAAATATTAGATATTCACGTTTGTTCCTTTTATTCTTCTAAATAGAGTTCTTGGAAATCATTGAGTAGAAGAGTCCTCAAGGTTAAAATTTTGGGTAGGAAACCTCAGTATGGTTAGTCTGTGTTTCTTTTCTTTTTTTTTTTTTTTTGAGACAGAGTCTCGCTTTGTTGCCTGGGCTAGAGTGAGTGCCATGGCGTCAGCCTAGCTCACAGCAACCTCAAACTCCTGGGCTTAAGCGATCCTTCTGCCTCAGCCTCCCGAGTAGCTGGGACTACAGGCATGCACCACCATGCCCGGCTAATTTTTTCTATATATATATTTTTTTAGTTGGCCAGATAATTTCTTTCTATTTTTTAGTAGAGACGGGGTCTCGCTCTTGCTCAGGCTGGTCTCGAACTCCTGACCTCGAGCGATCCACCCGCCTCGGCCTCCCAGAGTGAGTCTGTGTTTCTAACTAATGACAGTTCAAAAGGCTTTCAAATCAACTGAAACTAATGATTTTTTTTTTCTTTTTGAGTGTTGAAGAGCTAAACTAGGACTCATGGTCATCGGACATCTGCATGGAGGGAGCAATAAAACATTGTCATTGTGAGGTCACACATCAAGCTAAGCATCATGATCTTGGCACAGCATGTTACTTAAAAAAGAGGGAGTTCTAATAATACTTTATGATTACTTTTTATTTTTCTCTAAAATAGATTAAAATGCCTCTGTTATTTCATTTTGATGTGTGTGTGTGTGTGTGAGAGAGAGAGAGAGAACTGGAACAAACTGAGCCCAGCAAAAGCAAGTGTCTTGATCAGCAACAGGGCAGATTGAATTAAATATACTGTGGTTTCTTCATTTCCAAACTGCTCTACCAGATGCCTAAGCAAATAGTCAACTCAGTTAAAATCAGTGATTGAAACCAAGAAGGACAAACAACAAACTGATTGAATTTTCACTTTCAACCAGACACATGCTTCTGCTTGAAAAAGGTACTGGTAAGTCATATCAGTTATCTCATGTGCAAAATGGTACTCAAGTTGCAATTCCAAAATTCCTTCTAAAGATAAGCCATTGAGCAACAAGATCTACAAATTATCTGCTGCTAAAAGACAGGCAAAATTATATTTTCTTCCATGTGACACTAGACAGAAATCACTCAAACTAAAAAAAAAAAAAAAAAAAAGACAGGTCAATGATATAACCAGATTATCTTAATTGTATAAGCCAAATGTTTTTCTATTGCATTATAGAAGCAAAACAGCAGGACTGTTCCCTTTGCATGTTCCGAAGTCCATATGTAACTCCTTAGAGATATTGATGTGAGGAGTAACAACTTTAAAATCAGAAAAGCTGTCTAATCTTTTACTGAGAAGAAAAAGAGATGACATTTTGAACATACCTTCTCTATCAGCTCTACCAGTTCAGCTTTCAGATATATTTTAAATTTTATTCAAAATTGTTTTTCACAAAAGCTTTATGTGTAGCATTTTATATAGTAGATTCATAAAATGAAAAAAGATTCAAGGTATTAGCATACTAATGAGCTTTAAAGCTTCAAACAGCCAAAGGTATTTCCTATTAAATACAAGAAAGTTTTGGTTAAGATTGTATTTGCTTTCATGGAATGCTATAGAAGATATTCTACCAAATTCTCCTTTTCAACATACAAATTACCTCTACTTTGGTAAACATTAACTTTCCTAGTTATGCTGTTAGAAACAAAGATCCAATTTTCAAAACGATTTCATAGTATTTAAGCAGATGTTTAGATATCTGTTTCTGTGTAAACAAATAAAAAGTAAACAGGCCCTGGAGAGAGGTGTCCCACGTGAAATTAGTATCCTTTGTGTGACATTGCTAACTCTGTGTTGAGCCATCAGTTATGCATATTACAGGGTGTACCCAGGGGCCTGGAAGGAGCTCAAGGGTGAGACGTGGCTTGGCCACAAACAAGGATGTTCCCAATGACTGTTTAGGACCATGACGAAGCTGGCTTCAGAGCAGACTCCATGTGGATTAAGTCTCATGTTTATAAGCAGGGCTTAGTAAACAGGAACCAAAAGATTTGAGTATGGGCTGGGCTGTGCAAACGATCTACAATGGTCTTCAAGCAGAGTGAAGGAAGGCACTCTGGCTTCCTTGGAGACAGCCAGAGAGCTGCTTGCTAGTCCCTGAGGAGGAGGCTGATGTAGTGGCACTATAACCTTCAGGTGACCAAGCTGAGGAGAACAGACCAAGGGGCCCTTGGCAAAGATCATGTTGCTTTTACCTGGTCTCATGTGAAACATGTAGGTGGGAAATCAGAACTGAAATGTTTGCCTACACAGGAACCAGCCCAGATGGGCGTTGTCATCTGCTGCAAGGGTGCTCTGTGTGTGCCCACACCCATGTCCCAAGCCTTGCCTTAAGAGTCTCACAGTGGAGCTGTGTGATGGGCTAAGGGTACCTCTTTCATGGGGCCTTTGGGAAGATACTGAGAAAGCACTAAACTGGGAGTTGGGGCTCCAACCACAGATCAGATCCTCCCTGTGCACCAGAGCTGGCCTCTCCTCCCAAGTTCCACTTCCCAGAGTCTCACCTCAGTCCTTCCTTCTTAATCCCTTTGTCTCTGCCCTAGGCCCATGACTCCTGGCCCTCCTTCAGGTCATTTAAAGTCTCCTAAATTGTCTTCCTGCCTCTGGTCACTCATCTTTTTAATACATCCTTCAAAAATTACCTTTTCAAGTTTCCATTGTTTATTTGTTTGTTTGTTTTTGAGACAGAATCTCACCCTGTCACCCAGGCTAGAGTGCAGTGGTGTCATTATAGCTTGCTGCAACCTCAAGCTCCTGGGCTCAGGTGATCCTCCTGCCTCAGCCTTCCAAGTAGCTGGGACTACAGTGCATAGCATCATGCCCAGCTCATTTTTCTATTATTATTATTATTATTTTTTGTAGAGATGGGTCTTCCTCCTGCCCAGGCTGGTCTCAAACTCCTGGCCTCAAGCCATCCTCCTGCCTCAGCCTCCCAAAGTGCTGGGATTCCAGGCGTGAGTCACCACACCTGGCCCTATTTGTTTTTTGAATGCAGAAGTAATGCATGTCTATTATAAAAAAGATATTAAATAGAAAAAAGCAAAAAAAATCACTTGACCCTGTCTCAAAAAAAAAAAAAGCCCAAATCACTCATAATCCCACTTTTTTTTTTTTTTTTTGAGACAGAGTCTTGCTCTGTTGCCTGCGCTAGAGTGCCCTGGCATCAGCCCAGCTCACAGCAACCTTAAACTCCTGGGCTCAAGCTATTCTCTTGCCTCAGCCTCCTGAGTAGCTGGAACTACAGGTGCAGGCAATCACGTCCCACTAAGTTTTTCTATTTTTACTAGAGATGAGGTCTTACTCTTGCTCAGGCTGGTCTCAAACTCCTGAGCTAAAGCGACCCTCCCGCCTCGGCCTCCCAGAGTGCTAAGATTACAGGTGTGAGCCACCATGCCCGGCCATATAATCCCACTTTTAATTATTTATTTTTGTATATGAAAAGAGAAATTCCTCCTTTCCTTTTCTCCTGCCTCTTCAGCCCACCTCTGTAGCCTTGTTCAGAAGATTATTTTATATTTTTCCAGATTTTTTTCTATGCTTATAGAAATAAATATTTTTGTTGTTGTTTTCCAAAATGAAAACGGAATCAGGCTATGAATATGGTTTTGCAGTGCACTTTTTGTTTTACTTATAATGAATATGGTTTTCCAAGCCAGTACATATGAATCTGAGTCTTTCTTCTTAACTGCTACATGAATTTCCTTCAATGAATATTCTGTAATTGATTCAATTGTTTTCCTATTGATTGGGAATTTTTCCCCAATTTTTTTTTAAAGGTAGGGGGCAGGAACCAGTCCCTTCCAGAAGCCTGGTCAAGCTCTGGTGGGCCTTCCCCCTTTCCCCAATTTTTGACTAGTAAACAACACTGCAATGAGCATCCTTGGACATGTATTTTTTATATGAAGAAATTCAGTGCTCATCAATGCATTGTAACACTCACAAGGATGACAAATATTTTAAATTAGAGGGAGAGACACAAAAGGTTGTACTGAAGAAATTAAAATATGAAAAGCAAAAGTAAAGACAATCCTTTCAAGCAGCAGTAAGACCTGGAAATAATGCCATGAAACAACTTATAAAGTAGCTTATAAACTTGGGAAAAAAGGGAAGCCATTCAGTGATGTAGAAATTGTGAACTAATGCATCATCTTAAGTTGTGGGATGCTTAGACCCCAATAATGTTTCAAAGTACAAACAACTGCCTCTTTCAAGGAGAACCATAACTGATGGGCAGCATGAATTAGACTTCAACTTAACAGAACTTCATGCAATACTTCAAAATGAAAATATATATTATTCAATTGCTTTGGATGAATCAACTGATACTAGTGAGTCAGTGCAGGTTTTATACTTCATTGGGGTCATAACAGAAGATTTTCTTTGCCACAAAGAGTTACTTGCTTTGGGCACTATTACAAACAGAACACGGGGAATAGATATCTTCAACAGCTTTCAAGATAAGTATTATGAAGTCGGACTGAATTTGGTAAATTTACTGAGTGTATGTACAGACAGTGCACCTTCCATGACAGGAAAACATGAAGGGTTTATTGCACAGATTAAAAAAAAGTGTTAACAGATCCAGATGCTCTCTTTCTTTTCATTGTATCTTGTATCAGCAAAATCTCTGTGCTAAAGCTCCTATTTGCAACAAGTTATAAGTATCATTAATTATATTCATGCAATTGCAGTCAGTTTCATAACATGGTAAAGTTGAATGATGAGGTATTGGGTGTAGATTTGCTGTATCACTCTAAAGTGCCTTGGCTATCCCAGGGAGAGGTGTTAGCCAAAATTTTATCTCTGTGAGAACAGATAGTTAAATTTTATGAAGAACAGAATCAGCAATGTGAAGTATTGAAAGATGATTTCTACAGGAATGCAGCATTTCTGTGTGATATCATGTCAAATCAAAACAACTTGAATATTTCTTTGCAAGGTAAAACTAAGTCTATATACATGTGGCAAAAAAATCCAAGCATTTCAAAAAAAGCTCTTTTTCCAAACACTTCTTCAAAAGGAAATTTCAGATGAACATTTTCCCCAGTTAGCAAAGGTCATCGATGAGCAGGATGATATATGTGAAACATTTGAAGAATACGCAGATGTTACAGACCTATTCATTGGAGAAGACAATGAAAGTTTCACTGACTTTGAGAATCATGACATCACACTCAAATTAGCATTTCAGCCTCGCCTAGTTGATATCACCAAGGCACCTAAAGAACTACAGATGGAATTGACTGAGTTCTCAGTAGATGACATTTTAAAGTCATTGTTTGATTCTAAGAAAGATCCAATTGAAATACAAAAAAATGGAGTAGAATACCCATGCCTTCAGCAACATGCCCCACAAATGCTTTCTTGCTTTTAAAACACTTATTGATGCGAATCTATATTCTCCTACCTAGCCCAAATCAAGACACCCTTAAGATCACAAATGACTGATACCCATGTAGAGGATCAACTGAAACTGCGGACCTCCATGCTGCAAGCAAATATTCAAATGCTTTCCAACAAAAAGCAGACACAACAAAGTCATTAAAAGGTTAGTTAACTTTAAAACTAACAAATAGTTTTAATTTTTGAAATTATTAAGTACATAGTAGTTAGATTTTTACAAAATAATGTACATTTTAAATTATATTAATTGAAGTTTCTTAAATACAGCCTTATTTGATTACAGCTAAATTAACGCGGCCTCCCAACATGAAAAGGTTCCCCAGCCCTGAGGTAGTATTTCTGTAGGATAGAACCCCAGAAGCAGAATTCCTAGTGAAATTTCTGGGTCAAAGGTCATGCATTTTTTTTATTTTGGTGAATGATGTCAATTTGCCTTACTAAAAGCTATACAACATGGAGTGCCCATTTTCCCTCACCAGGTGTGATGTGATCTATTGAGATGTTGCCAATGAGGAGGGCAATATTGCATCTTGTTATTTAATTTTCATCTGTTTGTTACTGAAATGAATCATTTTCACAAAAATTGAATGTTTCTATTCTCTCTTGCATGAATTTTTTGTTTATATTCTTTGTCAGTTTTCTAGTTGGATGATTGTCTTTTTCATTCTTATTACTAGATTATTAGTAAAACATTCTAGATAGTAATCTTTGTCTTTACATATGTTGCATATATTTTTCTCCCAATCTCACTTATCTTTTAAATTTATTTTTACCTTTTCAAATAAAAGGCTTGTATTTTAATTATGTTGATATTTTCTTTTATGATTTCTAGGTTTCCTATTATGCTAAGAAAATCCTTTCTCTTCTCAAATTATTAAAATATGTTTCATTCCTTTTCTTCTAGCATTTTTATAGTTTGGATCTAGCATTTGTTTAAATGTCTGTATCTTAAATCTATTTGGAATTTATGTTCATGAAAGATGCAGTGTGGAAATCTAATTAGATTGCCAACTATCTTATCATTTAGAATAATCCTTTTGTCTATCATTTCTGAAATTCCACAATTGTCATATACTAACTTCTCTAATGTTATATTAATGTTTTGAATATATACAGAGTGTGTATGTGTGTATTTGCTACATATATATGTTTTAATATCTGGTAGGCAAGTTTCCTATACCATGGAATTCATCCTAAAAGCAGCAATTATGTCAATGATCTAAAAGGACAAAAAATGATAAATGAGATTATGTTCAAGAAACTCTGATTTACTTATTGAAAAATTATGCTATTCAAAAGCACACACATAAAATACTTTTTAATTAGTTCTTTTAAAATATTACAAAACATGTAGGATAAATTAATGTGTAAAAATAGTATTACAGGGGACATTTTCTTAGGATCTCCTGGGCCATGTGCTCCAGACCAGTCAAAAAATAAAAAATTTATAAAAAATTTGAAGTAAAAAAAAGTAAAAATTAATAAAAAAAAGTATATAGAGAAAAAATTTTAAAAATAGTATTGCAGGAAAATATGCCTCTTTTTAACGTTATCTCACAGTCTGGTTGCAAAAGAATGCTTTTTGTAAAAGCAGATTTTCTGTCATTTCTTTAAGCTGAGAGTAAGTTATTGCTACCACATTTTACAGTTCATGTCATGACATAACTCTAATTAGGAAACAATTTATTCTGTCCAGTGAGACAGAATAAATGGCTTGCAGTGGCATTCCATTTTGCTATTGCCAGAACTCTAGTCAAACAGAAATATAATTTTTTCACAGATGGGTCACTCTCAAGAGACCTCATGTCTGCAATCTTCCCTCCCAAAATCTGCATTTTTTAAAATAATTTGCTTCAACCCAGAAGAAACAATTTTACACTAAACCTTATTCTTACTAACACCAAAATGTAGAAAAGAAATTTTTTTTAAAAAAAGGATTATTGAATAACCCAGGCAGACCTAGCATGAAGGATATCATTAGTAAGGGGCATAGGTACTAATAAAGCCCACCATTTCTTCAGCCAGATGTTCACCTCATTGTTGCTGCAGCCACAGACATTCTGGAAGAAAAGAGGGCACGGAGACAGGGTGGCAAAAAGACACGACAAGAACATGATCTCAACCCATGGTTTGAGAAAAGGTCCGCCACATGGTTCTTAAAGTAATGCCAATTGAAATCAATGGGCATTCTCCACTCCCATAAAAAGGCACAGATTAGGTGCTCCCAGGAGAATATTAGCATCTGTTTGCACACCTGAGCATTTGTTCCTTCAAATTGATGGAGACAATTAGGCCAGTCATAATTTGTATCTTGAGGATATAGTTACTCTTTATGTTAGCCAGGAGCTAAGATCATGCCATTATTACTAAAATTGCTTTCTTGTCCTTTAAATGTTGTATTGCCTACCATGCTCTGTGCTCCTGTGTACATGTAATTGTCTTATTTCCTCCACACTAAAGTGCCAGGACCATGCTTTAATCATTTTTATGTCCCTTACATATCCTATACTCATTTTTATATCTTTTACAGCATAGAGAATAGTACCTTGCATTTATTAGGCATTCAATAAACATAGTAGGTGAATTATGGGAAGCATCAAATATTTTCTAGAAGAACACAGTCTAGGTGGATATCTGGTCCAATATTACTCATATAAAAACTCAGTACTCTTTTGAAAATACAAATTTAAAGATCACTAGATATTTAAAAGCCACTGTACAGAAAAAATAGTGTAGTTATAAATTGTGAATCAGTTGTCTCATATTCTTTTGGATAAATAATAATTCTTGTGTTACACACCAGAAGAAGACAATGTACGTCTAACTCCTTATACATTTATTTTGCTTGTTCCTCTACACACTTAGAACTCAATAAGTAGTAACTAAAGTAAATATATTCTTATTTATATTTCTTCATATGCCCTTCAGGATTAAGCATGAAGTAACACTTCAAACATCCCAAACTCCAGATCAATTAATCTGATATGGAAGTTCAGGTGGCCCTCCTTAGAACCAGAGTCACATCAGTTTTGTGGTTCTGGGTTGTCCTATCATTCTTAGAAGGGTTCTAGAGGGAATTCTCAGGAAAGGGGTTGACAGTGTGTAGGAAGAGTATAGGGTCCAGCCAAGAGGGCTGGATGGAGTTAGAAGCATAACAACTGCCCTGAAGGTGAAACTAGAGTACAGAAAAGGAAATTATGGAAACAATTTTGTCATAAGGCTTAGGCAAACTGGATATGGCAGGGTACAGGGGGTTTCCAGGGGTACTCAACTTGGACTCATTCCAGACCCACCACCAGCTACATCTGAACCCAGTGACAGACTTGTTGCCTTGGACAGCATGAGTTTAGAGCTGAGCAGGAGAGCAGCCTGCTGAGAGAAGATCTTCTGTATCTACACCTGAGTAGGGCTGAGTGAGGCAGAAACTGACCAAGACATTACACTTATTAATGGACCAATGTCCTTTCCTGCTGTCTCCACTCATACCCATCAGCATAATTTAGTGTTAATGTAAACACATTTCAAGTATGCTACTTTAGAAAATATATTCATTTTCTTTGTTTTCTAAAAATGGTGGAACTTGAGGAAGATAAACAAGGAGAGCAGGTGGCACAGAATAATATTTTAAAACATTTGTAAAACTGATTTGGGAGGATTAATTGCCACCACAATGCAATGTATATCAGATTTATAAACCAGTGTATGAAATGGACATCAGTATAACACTGTCCATGGGGGCCATGCTATGAACTTGTCTTTCTGTGAGCTAATTTATCTAAACATGTATATACCACTTTAATACTTCATCCAATAAATTTTGTGAGATAGGACAAGGAGGATTCAATTTTATGCCAAATTTCCCTCCACAAGGATCATTACTGAGTACCACAGACTAGGATCTGGAAGGAAGACCTTGGAATTGGGAATCAAAAGTTAGTATCTCGTTATCATGCCCTAAGCCAGGCCAATAGCCCAAATCAGGACATCCAGCAAAATGAAGAGAACAGCAAACTGTGGAAAACAGCCAGGAATGGGAAAACTAGATTCAGAGCCCAGAATGGAAAAAAAGTCCAAACAAAAGTTCAAAATAACATGATTTCTAGATCAGAATGCCAGGACAACATATGAAAGCCAATGTTAGATGAAGAAGGTCTTTGGGCTCCCACTCATTACAGAGAATTCTAAGAACCTGGGTTCATGGGTGGGTGAGAGCTGAGAGGCAGGTATAGAACAGAATTACCATCTTCTTATCAGACACAGTCAAGTTTGTCAGTCCAAGGAAGCTTAAATAGTTAAAATTTAAAAGAGGAAAAAACTAATTTCAAACGTTTTATGAAAGTGTATTAGAAAAGCTGTCATTGAGACCTCATCTCTGCTTATCATCCCAATTGTATCTGCCACCATTCTACAACATGAGCCACTCAAGAGGTCTACTCATGTTCCCTAACATGGCTTGGGCCTTCCCTCCAATACACCTTTTGCTAGCTATTCTCCCTATCAAATAATGCCCTCGATCACACCCTCATTTACACAAGCATTTCCCATCCAAATCCCACATCTCTCATGAGATTTTTAAAATTTATTCTAACCTGAAGTGATTTCTCACTCCTCTGAACTCTCAGGTCACTCATTTGACACTTCACATATATTGCTTTGGATTATTAATTGTATTTTCCTATTCCTATAATTAAGTAGTAGATTGCTAGCTCTTTGAGGAGGCAGTGATTGTATCTTACCACCTCTGGATCTCTAGTGTACATTAGAGTACTCAGTAAAGATTTGCTGAACTGAACTTAAAGTCAGAGACTCTGTCTTAGAGTATCTATCTCTGTATCTCCCCAGCTCCACCACATGCCTTGCTATAAAACCAAGCAACTCAAAATGGTACCCAGTACTGGCTCTGATTGGTTGAAATACAAACACTTGTTTAATTTTTTTCTTTTCTTTATTTTTCCCAGTATATTTCTTCTTTTCCAAAGCAACGTTGTTCTGCTAGAATTTGAAAACTCTACCAAATGGAATTAGACCAAAACTACAAACTATGGAGGAAAAAGTATAAATCACATTGTACTGATATTATTTCTTCATTTCCCAAGACCTACATAATAAATATAGACAAGTTAGAAAATAGAGAAACACACACAAAAAAATTATTCTTAATAAAATCATTTATAGCACATCCTCAAATAGTATCATCTGGTTATAATGTTGACAAGAAAAAAAATCAGTTCCCAGCTGGGGCCACTGTCTGTGTGGCATTTGAATGTTCTCCCCATGTCTGTGTGAGTTTTCTCCAGGTACTTTGGTTTCCTCCCACATCCCAAAGATGTGCACGTTAGGTGAATTGGCATGTCTACACAGTCCCCATGTGAGTGAGTGTGGGTGTGTGTGTGAGTCTGCCCTGAGATGGGACAGCATCCTGTCCAGGGTGAATTCCCCTCTTGTGCTCTGAGTGGCCAAGGTGGGATCTGGTTAGCTGTGACCCTGAACTGGAATAAGCAGGTTGGAGAATGATTAATGAATGAATGAATACAAATTATTGTAAAATAAAAATTTGTCAAGTCTATGATTATCATAGAAATGCACAACAATAAATGATGTGATACAAAAGCACTCAGAAAGCCCACCATATTTATGATTATTTTTGAACTGCTTGGTTCTAGGAGGTGCTCCTTACAGTTTTCACTTTGCAAACATTTATTCCTTGATTTAGCCCACCACCACTACAACCTCTGTCACTCACTGGTTCTCCAAAAATTGGGTAATTATCTTTCTTGTTTGTATTAATCTTTCTTCAATGTATGTATAATTCAAATTTATTTTGGAGTTTTATATTAGAAGTGTTTGGGGTCTTTCTTTAGAAGTTTAGTGATGTTTTTGTGACCAGAAATATGTGGTATGAACTTAACTCTTTATATCAATTAGTCTATGCTAAAAATGGTTTTGTTATATATGTAATTTTGCTTAAAGTCACAGTTTCCAAGAACCCGTTGATGATGTTAAGTGAGGACTTACTGTGTCATACTTCCACTCAGAGATAGCCACTATTAATTTTCTCAAGCATACTCTTTCCTAACAATCCATCTCAAAGACTTAGAAAACCAAAAGCAAACCAAACCCAAAATTAGTAGAAGAAAAAAATAAAGATCAGAACAGAAATAAATGAAATTGAAACAAAAAAATACAAAAAGACCAATGAACCAAAAAGTTTTTTTTTGAAAAGATAAAATTGACACACTTTTAGCCAGATTAACTTAGAAAAAAAAGAGAAGACTCAAATAAATAAAATCAGAGATGAAAAAGGAGACATTACAACTGACAATGCAGAAATCCAAAGGATAATTAAAGACTAATATGAGCAACTATATGCCAATAAATTGGAAAACCTAGAAGAAATGTATAAATTCCTAGACACATACAACCTACCAAGATTGAACAAGGAAGCAATCCAAAGCCTGAATAAACCAATAATAAGTAATGAAATAGAAGCAGTAACAAAATGTTTCCCATCAAAGAAAAGCTCAGGACCCAATGGCTTCACTGCAGAATTGTACCAAACATTCAAAGAACTAATACCATCCCTACTTAAACTATTCCAAAAAATAGAGGAGGAGATACTCCTGAACTCATTCTACGAGGCCTGAATCACCCTGATACCAAAACCAGACAAAGATAAAGCAAAAAAAGAAAACTTAAGGCCAATATCTCTGATAAACATAGATATAAAAATACTAGCAAACTAAATTGAATGGACATTAAAAAGATTATTCATCATGATCAAGTGGGATTCATCCCAGGGATGCAAGGATGGTTCAACATATGCAAATCAATCAATATGATGCATCATATCAACAGAATGAAGGACAAAAACCATATGATCATTTCAATTGATGCTGAAAAAACATTTGATAAAATTTAACATCCCTTCATGATAAGAACCCTCAAGAAACTAGGCATATAAAGAACTTGCCTCCACACGATAAAAGCCATATATGGCAGATCCACAGCTAGTATCATACTGAATGGGGAAAAACTGAAAGCCTTTTCTCTAAGATCTGAAACAAGACAAGGATGCCCACTTTCACCACTGTTATCCAACACAGTACTGAAGTTCTAGCTAGAGCAATCAGACAACAGAAAGAAATAAAGGGCATACATGTTGGAAAGGAAGAAGTCAAATTATCCTCGTGTGTAGAAGATATGTTCTTATATCTAGAGAAACCACAAGACTACACACACACACACAAAAAAAAAACTGTTAGAACTGATAAACAAATTCAGTAAAGTTGCAGGATACAAAATCAACATACAAAAATCAGTAGCATTTCTATATGTCAACAGTAAACAGACTGAAAAAGAAACCAAGAAAGTAATCCCATTTACAATAGCTACAAATAAAATAAAATACCTAGGAATAAACTTAAACAAAGAAGTGTAAGATCACTATAATGAAAACTATAAAACATTGATAAAAGAAATTGAAGAGGACACAAAAATGTAGAAAGCTATTCCATGCTCATGGATTGGAAGAATTGATATTGTTAAAATGTCCATACTACCAAAGCAATCTACACATTCAATGCAATCCCCATCAAAATATCAATGACATTCTTCACAGAAATAGAAAAAATAATCCTAAAATTTATATGTAACCACAAAAGACACAGAAGAAACAAAGCCATCCTGAGCAAAAATAACAAAACTGGAGGAATCATATTACCCAACTTCAAATTATACTACAGAGCTGTAGTAACAAAAACAGCATGGTACTGGCATAAAAGCAGACACATAGACCAATGGAACAGAATAGAGAACCCAGAAATAAATCCACACATCTATAGTGAAGTTGCCTTCAACAAATGTGCCAAGAATACACAGTAGGAAAAGGACAGTCTCTTCAATTAATGGTGCTAGGAAACCTGGATATCCATACCCAGAATAATAAAACTAGACCCTTTCTCTCACCACATACAAAAAGCAAATCAAAATGGATTAAAGACGTATCTAAGACCTAAAACTATGAAACTACTAAAAGAAAACATTGGGGAAATACTTAAGGACATTGGTCTGGGCAAGGACTTCTTGAGTAATACCCCCAAGCACAGACAATCAAAGCAAAATAGGACAAATGGGATCACATCAAGCTAAAAAGCTTCTGCACAGCAAAGGAAACAATCAACAAAGTGAACAGACAACCCATGGAATGGGAGAAAATATTTGCAAACTACTCATCTGACAAGGGATTAATAACTAGAACATATAATGAGCTTTAACAACTATCGAGGAAAAAATCAAATAATCTGATTAAAAAATGGGCAAGGGATCTGAGTAAACATTTTTCAAAAGAGACATACACATGTCCAACAGGTATATGAAAAAATGATTGACAGCATTAGTCATCAGAGAAATGCAAATCAAACCTACAAGGAGATATCATCTCATCCCAGTTAAAATGGCTTTTATCAAAAACACAGGCAATAACAAATGCTGGCAAGGATGTGGAGAAAGGGGAAACCCTCATACACTGTTGGTGGGAATGTAGGTTAGTGCAACTACTGTGGAGAGCAGTATGTAGGTTTCTTAAAAAACTGAAAATAGAACTACCATATGACCCAGCAATCCCACTGCTCAGTACATACCCAAAGGACGGAAATTCAGTATATGAAAGAGATATCTGGACTCCCATGTTTATTGAAGCTCTATTCACAATAGCCAAGATTTGAAATCAACCTAAGCGTCCATCAATGGATGAATGGGTAAAGAAATTGTGGTACATATACATGGTGGAACACTGTATAGCCACAAAATGGAATGAAATCCTGCCATTTGCAACAAATGCATGGAACTGGAGAACACTATGTTAAGTGAAATAAGCCAAGTACAGAAAGACAAATCTTGCATATTCTCACTCATATGTGAGAGCTAAATATTAAAAAGAATTGATATCATGGAGACAGAGAGTGGAATGATGGTTACCAGAGACTGGGAAGGGTAGCAGGAAGGGGAGGATGAAGTGGGAATGGTTAATGGGTGCAAAAATATAGTTAGATAGAATGAATGATATTTTATACCACAACAAAGTTGACTATAATCAACAATAAGGGTATACTCTAAAATAACTAAAAAAGTGGAATTGGAATGTTCCTACCACAAAGAAATGATAAATGGCTGCAGTGATGAATACTCCAACTACCCTGATTTGATGAATTCATGTTGTATGCCTGTATCAAAACAGCACATGTACCTAACAAAGATATACGTATATTATGTACCCATAATAATTATAAATAAATAAATAAAAATATAGTGGTTTTAGCAATAGGGTCTGAAACCAAATGGTTATGAAATGGAGAAACCACACTGTGATAGGGAAAGTTAAATTTACAAGGAGCAAGTATTGTATCATGCCCATGCCAGTTGAAAGTGGAACAGAAAGGAGCTCGGAGTCACATTTACAGTGTGACTGAGTCACATTAAAAGGGAATACTGAAGAGAACACCCTAAACTCTGATCCTCTAGAGTCTCCATAAATTCAGAACTACCTCTAGCTCCAGACTTCATGATGTCAGCTATATAATGGCTTCAGCTCCTGCATTCCCAGATTTCCTTTAAAGTTTCATACATAGCCCATCAATGAGATCTCTTTACTCAAGCTAACTTGAATATTTTAAGAACCAAACTAAAGACTTTTCCAGACTTTTTCCATAGGTCTATATATTTTTCAAAACATAGTACATATGTTGCTTAGAAGCCTGCTTTTTTGACAGTGATATGCTGTAGACATTAAATATTAATGTATGTCTTCACTGCAAATAGCTTCATGACATTTTGTTCTATCATAATTTATTTAACCTATACTCTATTACTGGACATTTGAATTGTGTTCTAGCTCTACCTTAATATAAATAATTCTTCAGTTGACATTCTTGGCATATATTATATTTTCCAGTTATTTCCTGAGGATAACTATATACTCTTCATACAATATAATTTACTTAACAGGGTAATCAAAATTCTATCCTTAAGTTCTAAGCTGCCAAATATTGATTAAAATAAGTAGGAGTTTGGAAACCAAAATGTTATTGTAATGGCATTTTATAACCACTATTCTAAGACATCCAGAACAGGGATTCGTGAGGTCGGAATCCAGGAACAGGCTTCAGGGAATTCATGGATCCCCTAAAATTATATGCAAACATTTGTGTTCATGTACATATTTGCATCTCTCCTTAAGAAAGTCTATAGATTTAAACAAATTCTCAAAGAGTCCATAATCTATATGAGGTTAAAATATCTCTGATGTGGAGACTGAATGAATTTCATACATACACTGAACAATGATTATATGACCCTAAATTACAATAACAAAGTTCATTTAATGTATTTAAATTATACTTGACACATATTAAACTTGAAATAAATTTTATTTAATATAATTAACAATTGTGTACACCAAATTTTCAATTGCTTTCTATAGTCTTTTAATTGCTACCCCCAGATGACACTTATAATTAAAAATATATCCATGGAAGTGGTAGATATTAAATGAATATAAAGTCTATCCACTGAAATGATGATTTCTATATGCCCACAAATTAAACATAAACTTGCTGATCTATGCCCAGACTCCTATTATGCAACTGCAGCATTTTTATTACTTGTGGAAAGAGAGCCATTTATTTTCTGCTTGATTACATAGGCAATAGTAGTACCACAAACCAAATTATGTGAATAACTCTGATTTTGTCATCTGTTTTAAGATTACCAAATAAAGTTGTCAAGGTGTTTTTTTCTCTTGAACAACTCACTATAGCTATACTTAACCTTATCTTTATTGGCTTCCTTATGGCTTTTTGAGAAGGAAGCTATTCTATCAAGATAAAATAATCACCTACAAAAACTTTTTTTTTTTTTTGAGACAGAGTCTCACTCTGTTGCCCAGGCTAGAGTGCTGTGGCGTCAGCCTAGCTCACAGCAACCTCAAACTCCTGGGCTCAAGCAATCCTCCTGCCTCAGCCTCCCGAGTAGCTGGGACTACAGGCATGCGCCACCATGCCCGGCTAATATTTTCTATATATTTTAGTTGTTTTGGCTAATTTCTTTCTATTTTTAGTAGAGACGGGGTCTCGCTCTTGCTCAGGCTGGTCTCGAACTCCTGAGTTCAAACAATCCGCCCGCCTCAGCCTTCCAGAGTGCTAGGATTACAGGCGTGAGCCACCGCGCCTGTCCTAAACATTGATATTTCAACATGTTGACTTTCCTAAGTGTAATTTCAAGGACTTTAGTTACTAAATCCTAAATACTTCCCTAGGCCCTTTTCTACCTGCCAGAATCTTCATATGCCCTCAATTCCAGACTAGGTCTCTTCTGATACAAGCAAAAAATTCTATTGTCAAGAGAAGGAGAAACAATGAGATAAAGGAAGGAAAAGCTAATACTAATAGTTTAGAAGGAAAGATAGGTAACTTTCATTTTCAACAGAGAAAATTAAGTTTCAGACACCAGTAAAAAGTTTAAAAATCCAAAGACTATTAGAAAAATAATGAAAATAAAAATTAGACCTGTTTTGAGAAAATGGCAGAGTAATAAATGAAGCCACCTGGGAAAATAGGCCCTGCAGTTTCTCAGAAGGCATGATTTTAATACATTATTGTTGTTATTATTATTTTGATGTCATATTACACCCATTGAGAAATATTCATGTCCTCAAACAACACATAATCTTATGTAAAGGATCATGATATCTGGAGATTGTGCCCTCCTTAGCCAAACTGAGTATCTATGAACTTACCCTTCCTGTTAGTTACTCTGACAGGGTCTAGACACTAAAGACCACTGTGAGAGGAACCAGAATCAAGATTTGTGAAAGCCGACTTCTGTATTTATCACTAAAGCAATGCCTGATCCAGGTGGCACATGCTTAGAGAATTGTCACCAATGTTTATGACAATTAAATTGTACCTATTCACAAAGAAATGAGTAGTAGCATTTACAGGCTACCACCCCTTGATAGTATAATCTGACACAAAATCTCTTTAGTTTAACATTTTCAAGTCAGTGGCTCTATTTTATTTCTTAAGAACAAACGAGGAAAGCATAGCAATAGAAAGATAATCTATTATATGCCAACATGAACTTAAAAGTAGAAAATATTTTTCTAAATCTTGTCCTCTACATTCTTTACCATTTACAGACCTGCAAGAGCTTTGGAATTAATTAGCACTTAGAAGTCACAGAAAAGTTTTCATCATTTAAAAATAGTCAAGTAGCAGGGAAATCATTCTTGTGCAAAACAAGAGATCTTTTTAAAATAAAAATATGTTGAGGAGTAGTTGATTTTATGATTTTTTTCTTTCTCGTACCTCATTAAACTGAATTCAAAATACAGTATTTTAAATTAAGCTAACCAGAGTATGTTGCCCATATTTCCCCATACATTATAATACCCACCTAGAGAATAGAATTAAGGCATATTAATAGTAACAACCCATATTTCTTCTGACTTTGTCCTCCCAGTCACAATTTTGGGATCCCCAGATGTTCTCAAAATCTCTCCAGTTCTACCTGGGAGTGCCCAGGAGAAAATCTCTTCTACTTCTACTACCTGAATAGGAGCAGCCATGCTGCTAAATTCTCATGATGCTAAATGTAGAGAGCTTTCTGGAAGAAACTTCAATTTGCCAAAGCCATGTTGTGTTCCCTCCTAAAAGGGGACAATGCCTCTTCCTTTTTGGCTTCATGCCTAGAGACCAAGGCAGAGATGCTTAGTGTCCTCATGTCTTAGACACTCCTATTCTCAACTCCTCTTACCTGTAAGTCCAGTGTGGCACTGGACCAGACTGACAAGGTACTACACATCAAATCAAGGCTCCCTTGGATGCCAGAGATTTCTATTAAACCAAGCCTTCTGCTCCTCACTTTCACTTCCTAAGCATGAGTTCTTTCACTTGAAGTTTCAAACTTAGCACCAGTATTAAGAAATACTAACATTAATATCAACTTCCTAACTTCTAAAGAGTTTGCAAAGCCTGAAATAAAGAGAGATTTGGAATTACAATATTTTAAGTCACTAATAGTCTTATTTTGCACCTTAGTGAAATAGTATAATGTTGAATGACCACTGTTTTGGAAGCAGTGAAATGTTAAATTGCTACTCTTTAACATGGAAGCCTGAATCAATTTAAGAAGGACTATTTCTAGAGATCCTGAAGTAGGAGTCCACTCTTCCTGAAGTTTAAGCTTAAAAGCACAAAACAGTGCATTTCACTGTGGGCTGCACTGTAACCCCAACCTTTGAAAGTGTTAACAAGACATTAGGTACCTAGCATTCTAGCTATTCAGTGGATCAAGAAATCCATTGACAACAATTGGATGATAACAGTTTTATCATATCTATATTATAGGTCATCAATTTTACCTTGTGCCAGGCCTGCTCTGTATGCCAGACATACAAAAGTGATTAATAAGGTCTCTGCCTTAAGGAGCTCATAGTTTACTATAAGTTTAGTATTAAGGAACTCATAATTTAGTATTATTTTGATATCAATAAGCAATGCTATTATGTAATGAATATAATTTAGCAGACATATTGCTAAAGAAAAAGATGCAATCCTGTAATTGCAGGAGTAATTGCTCTGACTCTATAAGGAACATGGCTTTATGGCCAGGGAAGAATAAAGTTTACTGGATGGGATGATGGTTTTGATTTGTGAACACCCTGTGAATCAGACATTCTGACGCAAAAAAGATCAAACACAATGCATAGATGGGGCATGAGGAAAAACCTAACACTGTGTAGCAGTGTCCTAGATTATGGTCAGCAAGCACAGATAAACAAATTCATCTTCTTATGGGTGTAGTATAAGTATAATAAGTGCACTTATATAGGCACTTCCCTCTAATTAGTTTGCAACCTTTCAAAATAGCCCCCAGGCCTTTTAACAAATCTTGCTTTGGAAACTTGGCTTAAGTCTAAATGCTTTGGCCATGTCTATACAACAGAGCAAAATGAAGATTTGAGGATGTTAAATTTAATACAGGAAGTCTGAATGATTCAAATGTGTATTGCTGGTCTGTGAAAACTAAATATTGAGTCCTAAATTTGTCTCTTTTATTAAATGTAAAAAAATCTGATTCAGCTAGAATACAAACTAGAAATAATTATGCATTGTACCCCTGGTTAATATGCCCATGCTTAATTAAAAGGGCTTTGTTGAAGTTCTTGAGGTGTTTCAGCTTTCTCTCTAATTTCAAATTTTCTACCAAATAATGTAAAAAGTAAGTACAATAGAAAATTATATTCCGTGTTTAGTAATACAAGATAACCTGTTATTTTGCAGACCAGGATTGGTTGAACAAGCAACTAGATTACCATCCTAACAGAAAGCTCTTAAAGTGTTTGTTTCACTTCTCTCATTCTTCTTAGTCAACATTAATCACAGAAAGCACACTCATTCTGTAAAAACTTATTTCTATCAAGAACCAAAGTTAAACCAATACAGACTGATTCAACTTTCTGGAGTACATTCTTAGTATAAACAGACATTAACTTGGCTACATTTTTCTAAATGGTATACTATTTCCAGCTTGCTAACAGACTAAATGCAACTTACTGTTATACGAATTTATATCATTATGTATATTATTATATATTATTATATCATCATAATATTGTAATGAAGCACTTTTCATAAAATTGAAGTGAGTGAATGAGAATAACTGAAATATGAGCATTAGGGAATTTCTAGAATGCACACTCTAACATCAGCAAGAGAAATGGAAACAAAACTTAGTTTTAATTATTCTGTTCTCTTTCTAGAGATTCCTTCCCTAAGAATATATCTACCAATGCTAGCTTTTTTTTTTTTTTTTTAGTCTATTTCTAGAATAAAGATGAAATGTTCTCAACAGGAACCAATCTGTGCAGGGATGTGTAGAGAATTGCAAACAGTACATTTATTCCTCCTCCCATGTTCTCTCCCCCCCTTAATTACATACTCCAATTGCATTAACATTACTTCTCCTGGGAATTTTCCATTAACTGATCAGTCTGTCCATTAGGATATTTTCCCTAATATCATATTGAGCTCCTGCTCTCATTTGCTATTTTTCCCCCTATTAGCGTTAATTAGGTCCCCTTGGATCAGAGAGAATAATGCTGTTCCCTTTTGGCATTCCTTCTCAAATGCTGTAGACAATGATGCACAGCTTTATTTATTATGCATTGAATACTTTTAAGTTGTCCTGAATAATTCCGTGGGATTGTAATTAAGTCAACCTGCATGTCTTGAAAGCTTTTAAACTATCTGATCTTTTCAAAGCTGAGGTATTTAAAATTGATTATAACATATTAGAGAAAGATTGCTGATTTCTACACCAATGACTTTGAATTGTAGCTAGAGTTTTAAAAAAAAGAAGAGAGAGGGGAAGGAAGGAAGGGAGGGAGAAAGGGGCAGGGAACAGAGAGAGAGAAAGAGAGAGTGAGAGAGAAGGAAAGGAAAAGGAAAGATGTGGTTTACCAAAAAATATTATATGCAGAATGTCACAAAAAGTACATTTATAACCATTTTAACTATGAGATTGATAAACTCAATTTCTAATTTAAAGCAAAAATATTATAACTTTAAGATTAGTACAGTTCTTACACTTATGAGCTTAAACACTTGGTGACTCTGTCTTTTTTCCTTTTGTATTTCTCCTCTCTGCTCCTATTCCTTCAAAATATCTTTTGTTCAAACCATCTTAGGCACTCAAAATTTGCTGATCAATTGACAAGTACAGTACTGATGAATGATGGGGGAAATAAATACTTACAAATAGGATTAAAATGTCTTATTTTCATAAGATTTAATGTGAGACATTGGTTGCCATATAATTTAAGTAGCTATGGGAATCCAGGTTTGAATTACTTCTTTTAATAATTATTAAATTACAAGACAGTTGGTATGCAAAAAATAAGTGAAGGGAACCTTTCTAGATTAAAACAGGCAAAAGAGATCTAACAATTAAACATTATGTGAGAAACTTGTTTGTATCCTGTTGTAAACAAACTAATTGCAAAAAAACATTTTTGAGCCAACTGGGGCAATTTGATTATAGACTTACTACATGATACCAAGGAATTATTGTCAATTTGTAAGGTGTGATAATGGTTCTATGGTTATATAATAAAATTTCTATAACTCTTATTGATGAATACTGAGTTAATTAGGACTAGTTAGAAAATGATATGCTTTCTGGGATTTGCTTTAAAGCATTTTAGGAGCATTAAAGCATTTAAAGAGAGGCAGGTTATATGTGAAGTAAATAAGCTAAAACCCTAATCATTTTTGGCTGTACTAGATGATGTATATATGGAAATTTATTATGCTATTCTCTTATGTATGTTTAAAACTGTTATAATAAAAATGTTTTAAATAATACAAAAGTAATACATAATCAATATATAAAAGTACAAATAGTACAAGGCATATATAGGTTAAAATACAAAAGTCCTCCCTCATCACCACCCACAAATCCTACTCTCTCAAGAGGAAACCACTATTAACAATCTGCTGTGTCTGACAATACAGACATTTCTATCTATATATATACACCTATTATACATATTTTTTACCAAAATAGTTTTAACCTTTTCTTTATTAAAAATATATCTTAGACATTCTTCCATGTCATTAAATTTAGATCTACCTTGTTCTTAGTAACTGATACAGAGTATTCCATTGTTTCAATATTTTACATGGATGATCTTATTTTTACATTTTAATACAAATAAACTGAGTCTCTTCCCAGTTTTTAACTGTTACAAGCAATATTATGGGGAATCTTTTTGTACAAGCCTCTGTACATCTCTGTGACCAGTTTTTAGGACAAAGCCTTAGAAGGAGAACTCAGAGACAGTCTAAGTTGGTGGATGAGGGTGTTGGCACTACTCTGGGGCCTAACATCAGTGCAGTTACTGACCATCAGAGTGACCTTGGGCACATTGTTTAACTCTCTCAACATCAGTTTTTTCTTCTGAAAACAGGATCAATAATAATCATATTTACTTCACAACATTATTATGAGAATAAATAATACATGTTAAGTGTTCAAAACAGCTTATGACACAGAATGAGTGTTCAATAAATGTCAGCAGTCATTATTATTAATATAGATTGAGTTGATTTACATTCCCACCAATAATAAGAAAATCAATCTTTTTTTTTTATTTCAGCTTATTATGGAGGTACAAAAGTTCTGGTTATATACATTGCCCACGCCCCCCCCCATCCCCCCGAGTCCGAGCTTCAAGCGTGCCCATTCCCCAGACAGTGCGCATTGCACTCATCATGTAGGGATACTCCCATCCCCTCCCCCCACCCCCACCTCTGTCCGACACCGAATTGGTGTTACTCCCAAATGTGCACTTAGGTGATGATCAGGGAAACCAATTTGCTGGTGAGTACATGTGGTGCTTATTTTTCCATTCTTGGGATACTTCACTTAATAAAATGGGTTCCAACTCTCTCCAGGAGAACCAAAGAGATGCCATATCACCGTTATTTCTTATAGCTGAGT